>VDFB02000015.1:489716735-490142699 GCA_007258455.2 Sequoia sempervirens
CCTCTTTTGGCATAACCATTGCACATCAAGGTGTGTGAAATATGCCGCTTAGGTTTTTCCCAAGATTATCACAACACAAATCAACACTCCATCAATTCATTAGTGTTAGCTTCCAAAACATAATCAAACTAAATGAACTCAACACCAAGAATGTTAAAAAGATCCTTTAGAAGGTGAGGTGATAGCATATGGCAGAGGAAACTAAGCTGCAACTGAAAATTGAATTACAACTAAATGCAAGTAGGCGATGATCCAACCATAAGTGTTTCCACGCTACCACTTATTCAGTGGGGGGAAAAACATTACTGTTATTCCTTGCATAACCACCCCATTTTATTCTGGAACAAAATGGGTCCCCCCTTTTTCTTTTGTTTTCTTCGCCTTTCATTGTTGGTTTGGTCTTAGGAGTTCTTTTTTTTTCCTCCTAAACCTGTCTTTTGTTCTATCTAATTTGGTTCTATTTTAGCCTGAGTTGGGTTTCTTTTTGTTAAAATTGAAGGCATGATGAAAAATGATATATTTTGTATGCTTCTAAGGACTAATGGAGACCTTGTTTTGCAGGATTAAATCATACCCCTAATGCATTTCTCAAGGAACTCAATTGGAAAGCCTACCTTAGTCAGATTTGGCATAAAGTTTCTCAGGAGGAAAGTTGATGAGACCTTTCAGATGTCTTGTCGACTAGCAGTGGGTTCTACTCATTTAAAATACACCGGTCGCCCAGACATTTTAATTGCTGTGAGTTTTTATATGTCTCCCCAACATGTTGAAGTCTCGCCGACCGTTGCATAAAAGGCTAGCATCACTAAAAGATTTGGGTTTGGGGAGAAGTCTTCCCAACAAGTGAAGTCTCAATGACAAGGGGTAGCATCGGCATGAAGTCTCGCCGACCAAGTGAAGTCTCACCAAAAGATCTGAGTTAGGCATAAGGGCATGGCTTCGAGGTAAAGTCTCACCGATAGGGTGGACTCTTGCCGAAATAAAACGGTGAAAGGTTATGCCTTCAGCATCAGGTCTCGATGAAGGGGTGAGGTCTCAGAGAAAAGAGGTGTCATCAGGGAGAAGTCTCACAGACTGCTAAATGTTTCACCAAAGGTTATGCCTTTGGTGTAATCTCTTGCCGAACGAGAAACTCTTGCCAATAGTGGTTCAAAAGGATGAGCTTGGGGAGACTCTTAGCGAAAGATTTGCGGTCGATGTAACATCTTGCCTACAAGTGATGGTCTCACCGATGGTTTTAAACCTTCGATGTGACTAATGGAACCTGCCATGAGGTCCTACCGATAGATGAGAGTTTCCCCGATAGTTATTCACAAGGCCGTCATTGAGGAGAAAGATTTATATTTGATATGAAGTCCTGCCGACTGAGGAAGGGTCTCGGCAAAACGTTTGAGTTCGCCGTAATGTTTGGCCGACAGGGTAAAGTCTTCCCGACTGATATGAGCTCATCACCAAAACAAGGTGGCTTTAATGAAATGTCTCACTGACCAAGTAGGGTATCACTGAAAAGTTATGCCTTCAGCATAACGTCTCGCCGAAGGAGTGAGGTCTCAGAGAAAAGGGGTATCATCGGGGAGAAGTCCCACCGACTGCTAAATTTTTGGCCGAAGGTTAAGCCTTCAGTCTAATATCTTGTCGATAGACGGTGGTCTCGCCAATATGAAATGAGCTCACCCAAAGATTTTGAGCTCGGGTAGATGTCTCATCGACCCGATGGAAATCTCGCCGAAGGATGGGGGGCTTCGGTATAATGTCTCACTGACTAAGGGGAGTCCTACCGATAGCGGTGAGCTTGCCAATGTAAAAGGATATTGGTATGACTCTTAGCACCCGTTGTGACCTCCTATCGACTAAAAGATGTCTTGCCGGATGCGGATGTTGTGCCAACGGAGCCATGCAATGGTATAACCCTTGAGGACTCAGTATAATGTCTGGCCAATAGCGATTGTCTTGGCGACCACTATGGATATCGATATGACTTTGGCCACTCGCTATGAGGTCTTGCCAACCATCGTATGTTATGCCGATAATTGCTTTGAGGTATAGTCACATTAGGGAGAAACGATTAGTGTCTCACCAACATGCGATTTTGTTTGAACTACCTTTGACTACCTGAGAATCTTACCTGGAGTGTGTTTGTCCAATCAGAGAGAACTAAAGGTAAACCCTGGGCAGCTTGACTGATTGACTACCCATGTGAAGAAGATCAGTAGAATGTGACTGGTGTGGATCTACTCTGTGAATGAGCTGATGGATCAGCTTGAGAACAATGGTGTTCGAATCTAGATAGAAAGTCAGATGCTGCTTCCATAAGACATCAACTTGTAGAAAGATCTAGAGTAGGAAGAAGAGGTCACAAGTCTCAGGGACAACTGTGGTGTTTACTAGAAAAGGTAGATAGACATTAATGATAGTGATTTAGGGCATTCAAAGAAGCTCGACATGGAGGTTCTAAGGTGGACATGGAGGCCAAAAGTTAATGTTGTGGTTGTAAAAGATCTAAAGGCTTCTACTGAGGGCAATCTGTCACCAACATGGACACAAGGATGTGTATTGAATGCAACATTTACTTCATTCCAAAAGATCTAAGGGTTGACCCTCCTATAACCAACTGATATTTTGTAAACCATAAAACAGGGGCCAACTTTCTTTTTGGCATGTTTTGTATATATGGCATTTTTGCCTCTTTCAGAGGGAGGACGAGTTTTAGACAAGATAAAGGAGAAAAAACTTTATCCCGTTTCTTAGTAATGGGAGCTTCTTTTGTTTTCTTCGTTACAAGTTAGATTCAACATAGACAGTGATGTATCTTTCAATTTTTCTTAATATAGATGGAAATAGTCTAAAGATATAGGTTTTCTGTACACTGGTGATTGTGCTAGACTTGTAAATGTTGCTTATCTGTTTCACTAATAGTAGAAGCAACCAGATTTAAATCTACTTCATATTGTGTTCTTGAATGGTATTCATCTTCAGTTAATCATTTGATTTGAAAGTCTTTGAAGGAATGAAGTCTTATTTTATGTTTTGTTTAAATAGTGATTTACAATCTGCTGTTGAAATCAGCATTGTGAATGAATGAAACAGTGTGTTAATCACAAGTTAATTTTGTTATGCAGTTTTAGTTAGGAATTCCTTGAAAGGTAACAAGTTTGGTTAAGTTGAATGAATTATTATTCTCTTAAGTTCCAATGCTTTGATCTATCTTTTTTCGTTTCTTTGAAAATCCCAGTTAAAGTAGGTTTAAATTCATGTTTGATCTTAGAACAATCCAAAAGCTCAACACTAGCAGGCTCCTTGAACATTATAGTTCACATCAACCATTGAGTGAAATCAGCATAGTCGAGAACTGATTACAAAGACCTTGGGAGTTAGATATCCATGTGTTATTCTTTCTCTTTAGGAGAGAAGAATAGTAATATTCTGCTTAATTGTTGTTGTGCTCACTTGAACCATCAATAATTACAATTCAAAACAATTCATCCACTTAGTGGGCATCCACTCAATAATGGGAATTCTCCACTTCAATAGTGGGTGAATGATAAAAATACAATGTCAATTTTTTCCTCACTAGTGGTAAACCATCTAGGGGTTATAATGTTGTGAATTAAACACAAATAAATAATAAAATAAGAATGGCTAGAATAGTACTACTCTTACCATCATTTACAATGATATTATTACAATGATTATCATTAGAAATTTTCTCCAAACAACCGCAATAATGTTACAATATTTCTGATTATAATGATGAACTAAAAATCCAAAGGAATATAGCATGAAAAGGACCATACCAGGTCTGATTTACAAACCAACAAACTATGATTCTCAAACTAGTAGCTATGCAAACTTCCAAATGTTAATAACTCCCACAAATCTTCACCAAATCAACTAAAATTGGAGGCAACTAGCCACAAGAATCAAGGGGACCTACACACATGAGAAATACTTTGCCAAGAAGCCACCAAATGGAGGGAAAAAATCCCAATGCTATCGTATTGAAATGGTACAGCCCTTGAAAATGGCAACTTCATTAGATAAAAATGGAGACATCAAATTAAAATCTAAAACTTGGCATAGAGGGTCGCCATTAGCTTAGAAAGCAAAGGATCCAATACCAATAAGAAAATAAAAATCATATGAAGAGTTGTAGATAAAAACCTCCTTCAGCCATGAAATAACCAGCAAACACAAAACTAGAAATTATTACCAATTTCTTCAATGTTGATGCACAATATGCACTTCTAAATGAAGCACACTCTTAATCCACCATTTAGGGAACCATAGCTTTAGGCCCAAAGAATGGAGTAGAATTGCTAAGCTTCCCCTTAGCTGGATTTTGAATTCAATCCGGCAGCATTTTGATATATTTTTCCAAAGATGAGAAATGAATAAGCAATGGCCTACTTTTATAGAATTGAAGATGACTGTTGGATTTCCATCTTCCTTCAAAAGGGACGCCCATTTTACTTTTAAAATAATTTAATTTTAAAACATTTAATTCACCTTTTTCTCCTCTTCATTTTGGTGTCCAAGTTTCCTTAGGAAAATATTAAACATTTAAAAGTTTAATTTGTTTAATCCCTTCATGAGGCATCCTCCCTTAATGGCCCCCTTTTAAAACAACATTAAGTCATTAGTCTAGAACATGGGGCCTAAAATGAATTTTAAAACATTAATGACTTAAAATAAATCATTTCACCAAAATGAGCCTCAAAATGCTGAAAGCCAATTATGCTCCAAACTACGCTGCTTGAAATGAAAACTGAGTTGACTGTTGATGCTACTGCCCAAGATGGCACTACTAGAAATAGAACTTATTAAAAATAGTAAATTCTAAAAAAATTCCCAATGCCTTTAAATGTTATACCATTGGGAATCTCTCTAAAAACATAGAAGGAATCGGCAATCCAAATATCGAAACTCCAATGTGTTGGCTAAAAATAGCAAGTTCCAAAAATTTGGTCCAATGGAGATGCATGTCACACCATTCTGAAGCTCTCCAAAAACCCAAAAAAATCCACTAGACATGCATTAGAAACACATACATGCAAACCTTAAAAAATGCTTCAGAACCCCAAAAAGATAAGAAACCCTAATTTTACCTCTAATGAGCCTATGAGCTTCCTTAAATAGGCTATCTATCACTAAAGAGGATTTGACTAAGATGGGAAAATTACAGTCCACCCTTCCCAAAATTGCTTGTCCTCAAGAAATTCCAATGCTACCCCAACATCACCATGTTGAACCAAACTAAAACTGAATATGATCCTAGGGTCCCAAATCAACCTAGCAGATTGACAACACCAACTAATGTAAGCACTGCACTACTAGATGCCAACACATGAGACCACCAGGTTAAAACTAAATTGAAACATCATGGGAATAAATTCCAGAAGGCCAACAATGGCTTCATCATCTTTAGATGGTGAATAGCAAACCCAAGTGATACCAGGATTCCAAATCATTCTTAGGAACACTGATCCTCTAATCTGTTGCACTACCCTAATCAAAAAATCTGCATCCCAAAGGAGAGACAACATATTTTAGTTCACAAAAGATAATACTCCAAAAATTTCAGTGCTCAGGTCCCATATTAGTTTGTAGAACCTGCAAATGTTGCTAACATAATTTTGATCAACAACAAAAACATTTTCAAGAATTTCTTTAAACCAATGCCACACCAAGAGCAATGCTCCACACTCCATCTCTGTCCCAAAGGATGCACAATGCTTCCTTTGAAACAAACTAATTTCACTAAAAGAACTCCATGAAATTTTGACATATCTCATATCAAGAGTTTCAAATTGATGAATCAAATCAGCAAATAGCTTGCTGCCCCAAATAATTATGTATGAGATGTTACCAAAAATTCCACTATCTATGATTAGAAAACAACCCATACCTAAATTTTGACCATAATGAATCATTACCTTTCTTATCTAAGGCAAAAATTCAATCCATATAAGAGACATAAAGAACTGAAAAATGAATAAACTAGCCTCCTAAGTGGTATGAAATAAACATCTTGGGATCTGACTTTTGGAAAACCAACATCCAAGAAGGTGAAAAACAACTACAATTTAAGAATTTCTCAACAAAATGGACATAACTGCTTAGGAACCAAGCTGGTGGCACCTTCAGCAAGGGTTCCCATGCCACCACAAACCAACTTCTAATCATATTTCCTTCCTAGAACACCAATTTATGATCCAAAGTAATGAACCCATGACAACAAAAAAGAAGATAGTAGCAATCATAGAACTAAAATTTAGACACGTATCTCTCCAACCAATATTCTTTCTATGCATACCAATTTTCATATGAATATACTTGGAATCCCAAATACTAATTTTCAATTGGAGACATTTCCCAACACTAGAGAAAATAATCACAACTACATTTTGAAAATAATGTGCTAGTCTATTCACATTAGAATTACCTCCTTTCCAAGTAATGTTAAGATCCCAAACTAACAACAATGAAGAACAACTTCACAGATGGAGAACCACTCTCATACGAATCCTTTGATTTGCTCATTCCATATGAATTGACACTTCTTGAAACTCTAAGAAGTAATAAACCAACCTATGTTCATTGAAAAAATTGAATCTAGAATCTTGTGTCATGATTTGGCGAAAAGATTCCATGAATCCTTCATCAAATACAATTTTGAAATCAATCACTTTAAGAGAAGATGAAGATGTACTAAAATTTGACAAGAGCCTCACAAGCATCCTCATCAAATAATGAATTAAGCCTTCATCAACATGCCAATCAACTCTTTGTTGATGAACAATAAAAATGTCTTCATTTCTTTGTGATCCAAGAGTTACCATTTCTTGGTGAATGGATACACTAGGAGCAATAGTAGATTCAACTTCATGCAACTCACGTATCAACTCTCCAATGCTGGAAGACAAACTGAAATTCCCTTCTTCAGTAATTTATGAAGTAATTCCTTCATCATTTTCGAAAAGAGGATTTACATAAACCCTACTAGCATCTTCTTCATACAAGAGATTTTCAAATGTTTGAAAAACTTGTGGATGAAAATTTGAATGCTTTGGTTTCTCAGGACAACATTCGAAATCATATGTTTCTTGTATGAGATCAAGCTCATCAAGAATTACCTGAACCTCCTCTTCTCTTCTTTTGTTTTATTGCTCCCATGAATATTGAACAACAAAAATCTGTTTCTCTACTTCAATTAGAGTCTCATGCACTTTTTACAACCTCACTTTGGTAAGCTCGTTCCACTCCAATGCCTTATCGGTAATTTTGGTCAGATTGTCTTTGTCACGATTAATGTGCAAAACAATAGATTTAATTTCCTCTAAGGAAACCTTAATGGACTTCATATCATCAATTGAAATGCAACATAGAACTTCTCCCCTAGGAACATCATAAATCAAATGTTCTACTTTCCTATGAATTCTATCAAGTTTTAACAAAACTTGAATAACATTTTTAGTAGTGTGTGAACTTGAGTTGCAATCTTTATATGTGGGTTGAGATGGTGTAGAATAGCTTTGGTGGATAAAGACTTCAAAGATCGTTTGAGCTGTACTCTTCAATTTTTCTCGCATGTGATGAACACTCTTCATCATTCCATCCATAGTACCTTCCAATTCCTTAGCCTTCTGCCTTAGTTTGGCTTCGGGTGAAGATAAATTTTCCTTGTAACCACTAGAAGCTTCACCTTCCATGTTGTCTTCTACACATGATTATAGGGAGTTAGTCAAATCAACTTTGTAGTGGAAAGAGACTTCAACTTCCTCTTTCTCCTTCTCCTCCTTAACTTGACTTTCAAACCAACATTCTCTAGAATTGTGAAGAAGCAATTTGCTAGTTGAACATGTATCTTCAACTAACCAAACTTCTCCTTCATTTGCATATGCACTTATAACCTCTTTATGCATCTCCATGTCAACTCTTGTTTCCAAAATTTCCTCCTTTGAATCTTCAACTTGAGACTCCTTAACACAAGTTGACTCACTATTCTCCTCTATAGAAAAAATGAATACTTCATTAGGCTTTAAGATTTCTTTTGTCACATTACATTCTTCTATTGTGTGCCTAGATTCTTCATGCATTTCAAGAACTATTGGGGACATGTTGCTTCCTACTATAGAATGAAAGGATACTCCTTGTGTCTTAAGAGTAAATGTTGTCTCATTGCATTCTTCTGGAGAACGCTTGGATGAGTACAAATCCATGGATACCCCTTGAAATTTTTCTATGCATTCAAAGGGGTTCCAACTTTCATCCTCCTCTTTGTTTTCAACAATCTTCTTCATGAGTGGTTTCATCTTTTCTTCACATTCTCTAAAAAATTCATTGACTAACAAATCAATAGTGGGAGAAATATTCTCTTCACGTTCATAAGCATCCTTGAGAAGAGATTGGACACTTTCAGTAAGAGTATCAACTTCTTTGATGGTGTCAATTAGAACATTTTTAATAGCTGCAAACACCCCCTGTTCTTGCTCACTCCAAGTCAAAGTGAAAAGATAATTAAACAAATGGTAAATCTGATTTTCCATCTCCAATTCTATCAGAAGGATGCAAGTTCTTACTTTTGAAAATGTTTTTAAAATAGTAGCTCTTCTTGAAAACAATCCACTCCCATTTTCATCCAAATCTTGGAAACTCTCCACAATCATACTTAATATGATCTTCATGGTTTCTTCATCATAAGGAAATTGTGGTTCCACAATTTTTATCACTTTCATGAAGCAAGAAGAAATCAACAACTTGGTTTCTTCATTTGGATGCCTCAGCCAATAAGGCTGATTCAGAAAGGTTACTATAGGTGCTAGCACAAGCTACATCTCCTTAGAAGGTGATTGCTTTACTTGTCTCAAACATTGTTCTATCAAATGAAGAATGTTCTCTTCATTTTCCTTTGACTAAAATTATTTGTCAAGTCCTTTTCTAGCCATATAGAGAGTCTTTGGTAACTTCATCTCTTCATTAGCCATGCCTAAATGCCAAGTTCTGAACACCACAAGGATTTGAACTAGAATATGTTCTGAATTTTGGTGTAGTACCAGAGATCTTTGTCACTCATCTGCCTAAACATGAAGCACTGATCAACAGGATGGCAAGATCTTTTACTCTGATACCACTGAAATATGCCCCTTAGTTTTTTCCCAAGATTTTCAAAACACAAAATAGCACTACACCAATTAATTAGCATTTGCTTCCAAAAGATAATCAAACTAAATGAACTCAATGCCAAAAATGTTCACCAAGATCCTTTAGAAAGTGAGGTGATAACATATGGTGGAGGAAACTAAGCTGCAACTGAAAATTGAATTACAACTGAATGCAAGTAGGCAATGATCTATCCATAAGAGTTTCCATGCTACCACTTATTCAGTGGGGGGGAATATATTACAATTCAAAACAATTCATCTTCTTAGGGGGCATCCACTCAATAGTGGGGATTTTCCACTTCAACAGTGGGTAAATGATGAAAATACAATGTCAATTTTCTCCTCATTGGTGGTAGACCATCCAGGGGTTACAATGTTGTGAATTAAACACAAATAAATGCTGAAATAAGAATGGCTGGAACAGTACTACTATTACTATCATTTACAATGATCTTATTACAATGATTATCATTAGAAATCTACTCCAAATAGCTCCAATAACTTTACAATATCTCTGATTGCAATGATGAATTGAAAAGCTGAAGGAATATAGCATGAAAAGGACCATACCAGGTTTGATTTACAAACTAGCAAACTATGATTCACAAACCAGCAGCTATGCAAACTTCCAAATGTTAATAACTCCCACAAATCTTCACCAAATCACCTAAAATTGGAGGAAATTAACCACAAGAATCAAGGCGACCTTCACACATGAGAAATACTTTACCAAGAAGCCACCAAATGGAGGGTAAAAATCCCAATGCTATCTTATTGAAATGGTATGACCCTTGAAAATGGTGACTTCATTAGATAAAAATGGAGACTTCAAATTAAAATCTGAAACTTAGCGTAGAGGGCCGCCATTAGCTTAGAAAGCAAAGGAGCAAATACCCATAATCAAATAAAAATCATATGAAGAGTTGTATATAAAAACCTCCTTCAGACATGAAATAACCAGTAAACACAAAACTAGAAATTATTACCAATTTCTTCAACGTTGATGAACAATATGCATTTATGAATGAAGCACACTCTCAGTCCACCATCTAGGGAACCATAGTTTTAGGCCTGAAGAATGGACTAGAATTGCTAAGCTTCCCCTTAGCCAGGTTATGAATTCAATCCAACAAAATTTTGATATAATTTTCTAAAGATGAGAAATGAATGAGCAACGACCTACTTTTATAGAATTGAAGATGACTGTTGGCTTTCCATCTTCCTCCAAAAGGGACGCCCATTTTACTTTTCCAATAATTTAATTTTTAAAACATTTAATTCACCTTTTTCTCGTCTTCATTTTGGCGTCCAAGTTTCCTTAGGGAAATATTAAAAATTTAAATGTTTAATTTGTTTAATTCCTTCATGAGGTGTCGTCCCTTAATGGCCCCCTTTTAAAACAACATTAAGTCATTAGTCTAGGCCATGGGGCCTAAATTGAATTTTTGAACATTGATGACTTATAATAAATCATTTCACCAAAATGAGCATCAAAATGCTGAAAGCCAATTATGCTCCAAACTGCACTGGCCGAAATAGAAACTGAGCTAACTACTGATGCTACTGCCCAAGATGGCACTGTTAGAAATAAAACTTACTAAAAATAGCAAATTCTAAAAAGTTTCCCAATGCCTTTGCATGTTATACCACTGCGAAGCTCTCTGAAAACCCAGAAAGAATTTGCAATCCAAATCTCGAAACTCCAATGTGCTGGCTAAAAATAACAAGTTCTAGAAAAGGTTGTCCAATGGAGATGCATGTCACACTATTATGAAGCTCTCCAAAAACTTAGTAAACTTCACCAGACATGCATTAGAAACTCATACATGCAAACCTTAAAAAATCCTTCAAAACCCCAAAAAGATAGGAAACCCTAATTTTACCTCTGACGAGCCTACGGGCTTCCGAAAACAGGCTATCCGTCACTAGAGAGAATTTGACTAAGATGTGGACATTACAGTGTGATTAGTTTAAAATTTTATTATTAGATTGGTATTACTAAGATTCAAATACATTGAATGAGAATTGTGTTTAATATGAGATCAAATTTACCTTTACTCACTTGATACTCAAACTCATGAACTTAATTTAAAATTCGAAGTCTTAAACTTTTACACAACGATAATCATGAAATTTTAAGTCTTAGACTTCTTGAAATTTACAATTTATTCTAACTTGCTTTTTAAAAATATTTTCATCCATATATATAAAGTTGGGGATGGCTAAAAATGAACATAATAGAAACAATATTCAATGGGAAAATAAAAAACTAGGGGTATAGGTCATCTTTTACAAGGAAGATTCCCCACTTTGAGTCGCTATTAAGCTTAATAATGAAAATGAAATGTAACAAATTTTCTTCTGCCCGAAGAGTGTTGAATACGTACACATACCAATATGGTAGTCAATGACCGTGACCTTTGCCCATGATTTTACACTAAATTTGGCCATATTGGTGAAAAGTGATGATATGTTTGAATGGCTTATTCGCTCACTAGCGTGTGGGGAAGGCTTTGCGACAAACAAGGAGGGCGATTTATTTTCGATTGCGTGTAATTTTGCATTAACTTTAATAATGAGAATGAAATGTTATCAAAATTTCTACAGAAAAATTAATTTGATTTGGCCCAAAACTGTTAAATAGATATCCAAGGTCGCCATAAGAGTTTATGCACGGCTTTAAATGGTATATTTTTGTCAGTAGTTGCCCACCCATCCATAACAAGTTTGATGTAAGAGATGACAGAAAAATAGTATCTGTACGTCACTCCAGTCTTGACCGCGCTTGGAATAATGAAGGTTTGAAGACATTTGAGCTCCAGTGGGAACAAGAAGTATTCATGCTTTCTCAGGTGGGCCAATTGAGTGAAGCAGGGTAGGTGTTGTGAATTGAGTGAAGGTCATTAATTAGAACTAACCTCATCACCAACTGTACATTATGTGAGTTACATAATACAGCCTTTAACTCTTCCATGCCGTTGCATGTCTGGGGGCATACTTAAACAAGTATGGGAATATATTTTTCTTTCTCTTTTATTAAATTGTGCTTAACTATGATTTATAGTAACATTTACTAATAACAACAAATACATGATTGTAATGATAATTTTTTTTTATTAATTTTAAAATATATATTTTGATTCTGATGTGTTTATTTCACTCAACTTTAATATTTTAAGTGGTGTAATGGTGAAATTTACATAGATATGTTAATTCTTATTTAGATTTAAGTTTATTTTGATGGAATGGCTTAATATAATTATAAATTTAAAAGTGATACACTGTTATTCTGAAGCGTTTTATCCATCCTGATGATGGATCACGAAGTGTGATCCGACGTGTTGAAGCAAAAATCTTCGAACACAATCGAATCCAAAAGAAATAAAGATTTATGATATGGATTGTGGAAAATTATTATCATTCATTGTTATATAGTTTTAGGTTTATTCTTTGATCCTTCACTTATTTTTATCATCAAAATACATCTAATCTTATCTCATCTATATGTGCACACATTCTAATGAATTTGATATTTATTACACATCCATGTCTAGCTATACATTTTTCCCATTAAAGTTGTATTCTCTTATCTTAGGTCAATCTTGTAGTATAGGATCAATCCCAAGCCATAAAATTAATCTTTATATTTGATTTCAAATTTTGTCAACTCCAACAATCTTATTCCTTCCATGAGCCACTTTGGCACATGTGTCACATTAGTAGTTGTTATCTCTTAGTATTTAAAGGAAATCACTATGAATAATTTAATAATCTTATGATTCATTCAAAAATCCTATCCATTGTAAGTATCATCTCTCTAAAAATATTTTGATTTGGAGCACTAAAATGAACCTGCATGATTAAAGAGTGATCACCTCACTAATTTCTATGACCATATATCCATTTTATTTGTGGCAATCAACCTAGAGAAAAATAGTTCTACTTACATAAACTTCACCTTTCCAACTAAAATGCACCAAAAAGATCATTTTTCAGAGAGAGAGAGAGAGAGAGAGAGAGAGTATACAAAGTTTTAATGATTGAAGAAAGTATACAAAAATCCCTTCATGATTATTTTTCCAGTGGAGAAGTAAAATTATTGGAAAGATCAAATAGGATTGGTATTTGCACAATATTAAACACAAAATGATAATAATGTTATTGACTTGATTTGAGAACGTATTACAATCTGCCATTTATAAAGTCTTTCAAATATAACTTCCCAAACAACCAACATACTAGATTATAACTAGTTATTAAATAAGAGAAATTAATAACATGTCACTAAGGTGACTTTATTGTCATAGGCCTTAATATTCTAACACCCCCCCCTTAAGGTTTGCATTGCACACAACAAAACATGTTGATAAAAAAAAACATAAATATTCTTTAGAAGCTTTTTCTTTAAAAAAAGATATTGAACTAAATTACGATGAATTGTAACCTTTAGAAAGGTGTAGTTTTTGAGTTAAATTCTCAAGTTCATCAATTATCATCTAATTGAACTCCCATATCATATATCCCTTGAATTATTTGACAACAATCCATTGCTCTATCAAGTTGTTTCGTGACCCTCAAAAGGGTATAATTCCCAAGATCCATAACTATTGAACTATTTGGACAATAATCTATCTTGAGTTCACTAGATCCCTTCCTATCTTCAATGAAACAAACTTCATAATATATGTATTTATAAATTATGTCATCATAAAAAAAGGAAAGAAAAAATAACATATGCTTCTCATACAAAACACCATTTTGAACAAGAATTAAGTTTTAAATTGTGAAAAACCTCTAGACTCCAATCCCACCAACCTTCAATTGTGAAAATCTATTGACATATTAGATATTTTAGAAGGTGAAATTCACTGAATATCGTGCAACCTCAACACAATATTAATTTAGTTTACCTAGCACCAACAAAGATGAAAATCCTTTTATTAGTACATCTATTGCTCTATGTGTAAATGCATTGCTAATTGCTAGTGTAGGTTGATGATAAAAAGTAGGGTCTTTGACAATATAGTGAAGATGATTTTGTCGAGCGTAGGTAATTGCCTCAAAACTACCATACCGGTAAGGAGTACTATGGGAAGAAATTTTTTCAATTATAGGAAAAATTTCTTTTAATCAATTTAGATGTGTTTCTCTTCCATGTTATATACTTTGGTATATTTCAGTTGATGTTCCCTGGAACATCCTGAATGCTCCCACCAATTCTTCTCTGCTTACTCTCCTCTCTCTTCACAGTGAAGAGGGTTGAATTTGTGGATAACCAGAGTCTTTTAACCTCACTGGACGTGGGCGGATTGCAATTTGTGGGCAATCTTTTCTACAGATAGAGAGTGCGGCTTACCACTTTAAGTGGGCGAATTCCGTGAGGGAGTTGTACCATGAGTCGTTATTTCATGTAGTAGCTTTCACTCTGAAAATTGTTTCACATCAGCATTTAGCTTCAAGACAATTGGAATAAATCTGTTTACCAGGAGGAGAAGTTGTATATCATGCTTAGTGAAGACTATCCATTTAATAAAAGGAGTCAAACTTCCTTAAATTTCATTAGTCAAGATTGACTATTATTTTACTTTTTAGAAGAAATTTTTTATAATAATTTACAATTGTGAATAAAAATTTGAAATCAAAATAATTGGAGAACCCTATGTGAAATCAAATTTGGTTTTCAAAGATCCCTATTATGCCTTCAACTTGTGACCATGACTAGATGCTGACAGATGATCTGCCTGGTTAAATTGATTTGTTTCTAAAGGATATTATGTAAGATCTTTCTACTCTTTCCAATGTAAATAAGATTCTTCTCTAATGATGTTTTTGTGAGACTTTACATTAATAGTATTTTAGACGAACTAGCAGATTAGTCAGCTTCTCTGGAAAGAGCTTTAGCTGCTATTTGGTTGTATTTCCCTTGCTTTCCCTGAGAAGAAACTTCCATAAGTATTTCAATTTTCTTTCTAAGGTACCCCAGAAATGGGTGATCCTGGCTTCATCCCTGGAATGATTGGTTATGCCATTCACTTGGCAAGTTAGGTTATTCAATACATAAATGCTGCCATTAGATGTAGGAAAGAGTTGGATGCCCTCAAAGTCCTGCTTCTCAAAATTCAATCAATGAACATGGAAATACAACAATACAAAAAAGCTTTAAACTCTGGCAGAGTGAGTACATACCCTCACCACCCTTTTCCCTCCACTGTCAACAGTTGGTTGAACAAATTGAATATTCTTCTAGAGGAAGCATTTGAATTGGCCCAATAATGAACTCTACACTCAGACTCTCATCTCTTTTCTCGTTAGAGATCAAGCATAAAGATCATGCGACTCATTGAGAATGTGGAAAAGCATATAGCCTCCATGCATTCTGTTGTTTTTTTGGCACCAACTACAATAGCATGTGACAAATCAACTAGCGAAAACTTTAAGAAACCCTCCCTCAGAGAAGTTGTAAAATATTGGCAAATCTTTCATACTTTCTGAAAAAAATATTAATTTTAGAGGTGAATTTTTTCATTTTTCGTGAAAAAAAAATCCCCATTGGTGAATCTTTTGTAATTGCTAGAAGTCTGTGGAAAATCCTGGCGAAATGCAAATTTCTTAAAACCGCTAAAATATTTTCATTAGCGATTAAAATCTATTTTCGAACCAATAAAATATTTCCATTGGTGAATTAAACCTGTTTTCAAACTAGAAAAACTAATTTTGTTGGTGATTTTTTTTTTCAAACTAAAAAGTAAAATTCATTGGCAAATTAAACCTGTTTTCAAATGATTAAGGAAAAAACATTGGCGAATTAAACATAATATCAAACTAATAAAAAAATTCATTGGCCAATTAAATTTAGTGGCGAATCCACTACCATTCAATGAATTTTCAATGGACAACTATACTTGCATTCTGGAAGTATATCTCTCAAGCACTAAATTTGCAAATAGAAACCTCCAGAATGACACTAGTTCCGTTAGATGTGGACACGTGGTGAGATCAAGGGACATCATTGTGGTAATTAATCTTACAGGTTGGATTTTGGTGATGAGCAATTGAAGAACTTAAGTGGCAGAAATATGCACGTGCATTAAGTTTGTTTTAAAAGAGGGACCGCCTAGAAAGAACATAGGACCAAGGCTTAAAAGTTAAGAACATTTTACACAAAGGATGTGGCACATCAATCTAACCATGACTATTTGATGATTTTTTGATGGACAACTTTAGTTGCATTCCGAAAGTATATCTCTAAGCACTAGATTTGTGAATTGAAACCTTTAGAATAACAATAGAACTGTTAGATACGGATGCATGGCGAGATTAAGGGTCATCATCGTGGTAATGAACCCAATGGGTTGGATTTTGGTGATGAGTGATAGAAGAACTTAAGCGACAAAAATATGCACGTGCATAAAGTTTGTTTTAAAAGAGGGACTGCCTAGGAAGAATGTAGGACCAAGGCTTAAAAATTTAAGAATATTTTTTTTCTTATCAGTGATACTTTTTTATTTTATTAATTATAAAGAAAAAGATACAGATTCTATAAAGTTTGCAACATCCAAAAACTACCAAAAAAGCTAATCGGTGATACTTGTTTATTTTATTAATTATAAAGAAAAAGATATAGATTCTCCAAACTTAGTAACATCCAAAAACTACCAAGAAAGCTTAATAACCAGCTTAAAAACTAGAGTATCAGAACTTTCCTAAATAGCTACACCTTTGTACTACCCAAACAAGTAACGACCTATAACCAAGCCACAAAAAGATTACAATTTCACAACCAATCCAGGCTTAACCCCAAAATTCTGATGCAAAGGCTAAAAACAAAATAAAAACCTATACTTTACATTAACCATTATTTACTCATTCTTCTTCGAAGACTTGCCCATCTCCAATGGCAGTATCTCCTTTAACGCTTTTGGTTTCTTCTACAGACGCAGTCCCTTCTTTTTGTGCATCTCCTCTCTGGAAACTTCTTTCAATTTTTCTATTGTTTCCTCTAATACCATTAGCTCAGCATATATTTTAAGTGCTTTCCACCCATGCTCGGCTCCTTCCTAACAATAGTCTTTAGTGTGATCCTCTGGCTATCTGATAAAGAGGTGATTTAAATCCGCAAGCTTTGGACCCCCACCATCCATTCCTTTTATTTTTACCAACCCTACTCCTAGTGTCGCCTGTTGCAAAATGCTTTCCATGTCCACTGAAAAATATTTATGCACCAGAGTTTTCATTACTCTCCTCACCTCGTTCACCGGTTCTCCTAAGTCGAAACCCCAAGCCATGACCAACAAATAGATATCCGTATTCATTTTAAATCTGTGTCAATTTTTTGAATCCATCCCCCAACATTATTTGAACTACTTGCACCACCTACTCTTCCTTGTAGAGAAATAAACCTTGTAGTCTCTACACAGACGCTTTACCCACAAAGGGTCCCAGCTTCCTCCGTGATGTCATAGTGAAACTGGCCTCCATTGCTTTTCTGTTTCATTGGCTTCCAACCGATCACCCACCACCAAAAGGATAAAATCCTATTATCCTTATACTTGAACTCGAAGAAGCATCGAGGGTGATAGGTGAATTTCTTTATAACACCTCATTTCACTAGCCTTCTCCATAAATGCACCGTGCTTGTCAACTTTCCTATCTTAATTCACCAAAGTCAAGGTTTTGGTACTTTTCCTAACCTTACTACCTTAGTAACTTAGTTGCAAGTCTTTCTTGGTCGTCTTTGTAGTCAGTGGGTCAGAAGTTTCAAAAAAATTGAAACTTCAGACTTTTGTTCTAAGGTTCTGAATTTTAGTGACCACGCGACATTATGGACCAAGACCGTTCGATCAATTTTCGATGGACGGTTGTAGTTGCATTCCGAAAGTATATTTCTCAAGCACTAAATTTGTAAATGGAAACCTCTAGAATAACAATAGAAACATTAGATGTGGACACGTGCTGAGATCAAGGGTCATCATTGTGGTAATGAATCCAATGGGTTGAATTTTGGTGATGAGTGATCTAAGAACTTAAGTGGTAGAAATATGCATGTGCATTAAGTTTTTTTTTAAAAGAGGGACCTCCTAGGAAGAACATAGGACCAATGCTTAAAAAATTAAGAATATTTTACACAAATGATGTCGCAAATCAATCTAATAATGACCATTCGATGAATTTTTTATGGATGGTTGTAGGTGCATTCTCCAAGTAAATCTTTGAAGTAGTAGACTTACGAATTGAAACCTCTAGAATAACACTAGAACCATTAGATGTAGACATGTGGCGAGATCAAGGCTCATTTCTCTCTTTTCAATGATTCAGTGTATTACATTTCATTTAATTGAAATTCTCAATATTTTTGAAGAATGTGTGGTAGTCGTACTACTCATGGCAATTAATGCCATATGAACATCCGAATTGATTGATTGGACAACTCATGAGTCATAGTTTTAATGAAACAATATTTGTAATGATTTCAAATTTTCATAATTCATATCATTCGAGTGATACTGGAGTTTGGCGATTTTGATAGCTTGTCACTTGTTAGCTTGAGGTATAGATTGCATGTAGCTAGATGTCAACCAAATTAAACATTTTAATTGTACATGTGAGGCTTAAGTTACTGTTACACAAATCGATTAAGTTGGTTTTTTGGTTTGCACAAATCACCATTATGAATCATGATTATATGGTATACGTAACCTCATAGTGCACACGTGACACGTGTGAGGTGTACATAGGAACTAGGCTCTGGCTGGTAGTGGCACTATTGGCAGCACTGTTGGCCCAAAAATAACTAAATAAGGATAGTGACTAGTGAGCACAACTAAAATCATTCGTTGAAGGCTAAAGGCCTTACTATTGAGTGTAATGTTCAAATTGTCATAAGGGTTTTCATTTTGTAGGGTTAATAAGGATTTAGGAAGAAGATCATGTGGAATTATTGGGGATACTCTAAATTCTCCTACCTAAAGTTATGTAGTCATAGAGTCAACGGCCAATTTCGTTCAGGCTTCAAGTTCAAATTGGGTGGAATTGGAAAGAAGTTGATTTGGTTCACCTGACTTCTCAGAAAGGTTTTGAAACAGAAGAGGTGCTCTGATGGGCATAACCACTATTCCTAGTGCATAGAAGCTACAAGTAAAAGATGGGAGAAATTTTACAACCCCTCATCTTCTACATGACTTTGATTTTCAAAAGGGAGAAGTACATTTTGTATCTTCATAGCTCCCATTTCCCAAGTTTGATTGGCCCCCTTTTCTCCATGCAATCATTTTCAAAGCTACTGGTTGATCCGGGAAGTCCCATGCATTTATTTTCAGAGCCCATGGTTGACCTAGAAAGTCCCATTATTTTCAAACAAACATGTATTACATTTACGTTTTCACCAGCAGTCCAACAGAATCTTGGTGCTTGCACTTACTTTTTTATTTGTACTATGTAATAATGTGACATTGTCATTTAGTTGTAATAAAGTAAATGGTTGTGCTATTAAAAAGCAATTGATGAAATCATAGCAATTGTGCTATTAAAAAGCACATAAAAGCAATTGATGAATCTATTCATATCAGTTCTTTTTTCCTTTAAGAAATTATCTATTTATGAAATAATTGCATGCAGATTTAAAACTTAAAATTAAAACATAAAGCAATATAAATACTAAAGCTAAGTACTCGAATCGATTAAGTTGTTTTTTTGGTTTGCATGAATTGTGATTATCACTATAGTAACCCAACCTCACATGTGACACATGTGAGGTGTACATAGGGACTAGGTTGGTAGTGGCACTAGTGGCGGCACTGTTGGCCCATAAATAAGGATAGTGAGCACAACTGAAATAATTCATTGAAGGCTAAAGGCTATACTATTGACTCTTGAGTGCAATGTTTGAATTGTCATAAGAGTTTTCATTTTGTAGGGTTAATAAGGATTCAGGAAGAAGATGATCTGGTATTATTGGGGATACTCTAAATTCTCCTTCCTACAGTTATGTAGTTACAGAGTAAAAGACCAATTTCCTTCAAGTTTAGAATGGGTGGAATTGGAAAGAATTTGATTTGGTTGACCAGACTTCTCAGACAGGTTTTGAGCCAGGATGGGGAGCTCTGATGGAGATAAGTGCTCTCCAAGTGCATGGAAGTAGCAAGTAGAAGATGGAAGTAGTTTTACAACCCCTCATCTTGTACATGAATCTAATTTTCAAAGGGGATAAGTAATTTTTGTATCTTTAATAGCTCCAATTTCCCCCGTTTGATTATCCCCCCTTTCCCCATGCATATTTTTTAGAAACTATGATTGGCGGTGGCCCCCCTCCATGCATTTATTTTTAGATGACAAAGAGTCAGAGACCATGGCAGAAGCTTGGCACTTGCACTTACATTTGTATTTGTACTATGCAATAATGTGAAATTGACAATTGTCATTCAGTTGTAATAAAAATAAATGGTTGTGCTATTAATGTGACATTGTAATTCATTTTATAAAGGTGTTGATGTGAATTCTAGTGCATTAAAGGTTCAAGAAAACTTTAAAACACATGTTTGCTATTTATAATATATATCATAAATTACTCAACCGTTCGATAAACATTTGATGTATGGTTGTAGTTGCATTCCGGAATGAAATGCATGAAGTGCTAGGGTTGTAAACCTAAATTTCCAGAATCACCCTATAACCATTAGATTTACAAAAATCAATGGTTTAGATTCTTTAGAATTTGTTGTCAATACAAGACTAAAAAAAGCACTTTTAGTTTATACTGCTAAGTGATTTTATTTTTAAGCGAGAGAGTCAACACACGTGGAGATTTCAGTCTTCAGTTTGCTCATTGCAGTGCACCATGACATCACCCTATTTTGGGTTCCATAGTTCCACTTCCTACAAAGCCATTCCAGAAACCTAGTTTCCATGACTGGAGTTATTAATCTTTCCAAGAATCAAAAGTCAGGTAAGTGAAATAATTCTTATGGCTACGTTTCATCATTTGACGTTTCATAGAATCTTATTCTGTAAAACTTTGAAGTTTGGGATTAGGGCTAAGAGACTTAAGAATTAAGAAAAATTAAGGACTAATAGGGAATTTGCAGTTTCACATTGTATAAGCATGTCTACTAGTAGTACCACTAGAGCAATGTCAGATAAAAAAATACATTATGCAAAATTGCTTAAAACCCCATGTTTCATTGATGAATACCATGATATTTATGATCCTAAAACCTATGGTAGGTGTACCTTAGAACTTAGATTTTCATCTGAGAATAAGGCCTCAAAATAAATGTAAGTTCATAGTATCAGTGCACTATGGGTAACTGGATTAGGGCGCATGATGTTACATGATGTTTTCCCTTGTCCTAAATTTATCATGGTCTATTCCCAAAATTATCATGATAACAAAAGAGAAATTGTTAATAAAGATAGCAAAGAAGAATTGTTATCCATTAATCCAGAACTTGGAAAAGTGTTGGGGTTTACATTTACAACCGAAGAATTTGGAAATGTCAACATTGACCTAAAAAATCTTTCTAGTGAGTATTAAGCAGTGGATGAAATGGAGAAAAATTCTTTCTTAAAAAAAATAGTTCAGGATAGAAACAAATTGAAAGGTGATCATAAGCCTCCTTATGATTTGGAAATTTTTAACCATGGGTTCAGGATACTATTTCCATGCTAGATTTTTTCCTCAGACTAGATAGCAATTTGGAAGTGGGTGCATACCTCCTTGAAATGGTGTATAATATCCATTATGGTGTTCCACATGTCAAATATAATTTTATTGAGCACATTGTAGAATCCATGCATAAACAATTTTTAATGATTAAAGGAGGTTCCACCAAGACATTTAGGTTCACAACCTACTTGTGATATCTTTTTCTATTCAAATTCAAAGGAATGTTTCAGACCAGCAAGCTTTAGATTTGACCCTATAGTAATCCTAAAGAAAAGAAAATGGCTGCAGTATATGAATGGACCACTTTTATAAGGATGCATGATTCTCGAAGGAACTACAGTCATTTTGTAGACTACTTTTTGGCTCCACCGCATCAAGCAATTACAAATACTCCAATGCCTAGATTGCCTATGTCATGTAGAAACTACATTCAACTAGGAAAAGAAATACAATTGGATGATTGGTACTTAATGGAAGAAGATATTGTGCTAAGATTTTATGCATCGGGAGTACAGCCATACAAACTTCCAATACATGTAACAAAAAGGGTTTTTGCTTTGGAATATGTAAGGCAGATGCAAAGTACTGATGAACTACACTTTACTAGGCAACAAAAGAAGACCTTATTTCCTTCTTTACCTTTTTCATGTGGAGGGATCACATTTGAGAGAAAAGCATTTAGTGTGGCACATAATATTTTTATTTTTTATTTTTATTTTGATGTTATATGTCGCTGGCAGTATGATCCATGTGACACCATTAAATCAATGATTGTGCTCAATAAGAATTCTACAAGTATAATTCAACATGAAAGTAAACCCTTGCTTGAAAACTTGAGAAACAAGGATTCTTGGGATGAGGCCAAAATTTCAATGGAGAAAAGTGCTACTGAGAATGGTATTTCTTTTGAGCAATTGTTAGTAGAAATTATGGCATTGCATCGAAAGATAATTAGGAGGTACAATATTTTTTATCAAAAAAGTGCTAAACCATTTAGTAGAGTAAAAATGCTAGGTTCTCTAGAGAAGGAAGTTACAGAAAAAAATTGGTCATGATAAAAAATTACTACCTTTTGGTCTATGAGGAAGAAGCTAGGTGAACCAAGAACTCTTGCAGAGTATGGAGATAATGAAGAAGATAGTGAGTTTAGAAAATTGTAGAATATAGAGCATCTAGATGAACAAGAAGATAAATAAAGTGATCATGAATCTAATGATGATAGGGAAGAAGGAAGCCATGTCAATTTCAAACTTAGTTTAAGTGAGGCCATAAAAGAAGCATATACTACAGGAGCTGCCATAGATAAAAAAATGGGTTATGAAGGTGGTCCTTTGGGATCCCAAAGACAAGGCCCTTGGATGGTAATAGATGTAGAGCATAGAAAAGCAAGTGATTTTTCTAGCCTTGGGATTGAAGGTGAAAAAGTAGACCTAGGGCATACAAGTCAATTTGTTAGAGCTTCAAATCCTTATCCTTATGGTCAAACACAATCACAACTAGGAAATGCCCATGGTGGAGAGCTTAGTGCAACTGGCACTACCTCTAGTGGAGATGGTATGGGTAGTAGTACTAGTAGTGGTCAACATGTGCTACAACAACAAACTACACACAAGAGGACAACAATACAATATACCACAAAAACACTAGGTGATCAAGGCATATAAAAGAGGCAAAGGATTTTGACAGGTCCAAGTCACACTACCAGTGGATCCACCATAAAGGAGTTATTTCCAGGCACCCCACAGTGCCAGCTAGTCTGGATGTGACATCATGAGCAACTGCAAGTACGACTACTCCTATTTCTTCACCATTCAAGCATTCAATTGTTCTTGTGTCCCTAGGTTCCGATCACATTGAAGAGTTTAAAAATAAATCAAACATGAATTAAAAAGAAAAGAAACAATTGATGGAGAGCGCATCTGATGTAACTTCAGAGCCTGCCACAACCATGGTATTAACCACATTTGACACAAATAAAGAAATCATAGAGTACACATTTCTTGTTCCTATAGTTCAAGACAAACCAGCAAATCAAATGGATCGATTTGAATTCCAGGTGAACAATATTCAATTGGATTTGTTTGGACTTAGAAATATTGACAAAATTAATGTATCAAAGAAGAAAAATGAATTGGTGTACACATCATTGCTAAAGCAAGATAGAGAGAAAAAAAGGTTGCAGAATCAAATTGAAAAGTTATAAGAAGACCTAGCAAATGAGAAAGAAAAGAGGAAAGTAGCAGATAACAAGAGCAATGAATTAGAAAAAGAATAAAAAAATCTACCTCTGCATCAACAAGCAAAGAGGATAAGCAGATTGAGACTGTAGTAAATGAATTGAAGAAAATTCTAGATGAGAGCGACAAGAAATATGATGAGGAAAAATACACTTCAAAAAAACTAAGACTAAGCATTGCAAATGGAAATGCATAGTGGGAACAAAAATTGGAGGAGCGAAAAGGAAATTAAAGCTTGGTGGCAGAGGTGATGGAAGCAATAAATGAAATTGAGACTTGTCAAAATAAGTTATTTGCATTTTGTAGAGAGACAATGAGCCATATGAAATAAAAGATCTGGGATGAAATAATGCAGAGGATTGATCATTTGTGTGACATGTCTCAATTGATTGATGCTATCAGACAATATCATAAGAAACTCAACAAATATTTAGTGGACAACAAAAATGTGCTAGCATTAGAGAAATCTATAAAAGAAATTCAACAAATAGTCTACAAAGCTAGTGACAATTTTTTGAAATCAAAAGGGATTACTAATCAGCTTGCTACATCAATGACATTGTCATCTATCATTGAAAATTGTTTGAGAATGTGTGAAACAAAGGAATATTTGAATTTGGTTGCAGACAAGATGAAGAAGGTGGATGAAAATGTAAAGAACTTCACAGAACTTGGTTTGCCAAAGGGTTTTGAGACAAATGAGAAATTCATTGGAAAGAATGAGTTCAGAAAGAAGATGGAGGATGCAATGAAGATTTATTTGGGCCAATTTTCTTAGAACCCAGATGCGGTGAACTACTTTGATTCCATCAAACCATTGCTAACCTTGAATGAAAAATTGACTGAAGAATGCAAGACAAGTTCCAATTTGAATCATGAATTGTTAACAAATATTCAAGTCAAACAACATTAGTTAGAACAAATGACAATTCCACCATCTGAACAGTGGAAGTTTCTAGAAAAGGTGAACATTGCAGTGATTTGATTTTTGATAATATGGGTTTCCAAGTTCGAACTCAACTCTGTGCAGAGTTGTCTTTGTTCCAACTCAGACTTCAATAATGTGTCGATGTTAAATAATAAATTATCTTTATTATTTATTTTTTCATTTGAAGAAAAAGTATGATAGTGGTTTCAACTACTAGATACACTTTAAATGATTGTTGATGTTCATTGTTGTATATGCTACTAAGACTATTGCTAATATGTTATTAAGAATTGAGCTGAGTGATGAATCACTTAGTACATGTTCAAGTTTTACTTTGAACACAATTAACATATGAACTATAAGGTAACTTTAATTCTAGGAATCCATAATATTAGTTAAATTACATTACAATTCACACATCGATACTCAATCTCCATGACTAGTACTACTTATCAGATCCACTAAACATTTATATGAATTCATACTTTAATCAAGGTACTTTAATTGGTTCATTGAACTAGATCCAGAATGAAAACATACATCAATGCATAATGACAAAGAAGATTAATGAAATATCATTGATCAGATTTCATTAATAATTCATGTATAATTCACTTTGATGAGTAACATAAGTTCATGCATACGTAACCTTTGAGTTATGGTGTATTATCTATGAGTTTACTGAGTTGTTTGCTAGTGGATTATCTATTATTGGAATTGGAATGATAGATTTTTTGTTAGTCTCTTTGTTGTGGTTACTATCACTCAAAGTCATGGTTTTGGTGCTTTTCCTAACCTTAGTCACTAGTCCTCAGAGATTAATAATTTATAACCTTATTAGTCGCCAGTCATCAAAGTTTTATAATTTATAACCTTGTTGCAGAGTTCTAAATTTGTATAGCTTCCCAATTCCCCGAGTTGGTTCACTTTGTTGAGTTGAAAACTTAAAAGTCTTTCTAGTTTCTTGGTCATCTTTGTAGTTGGTGGGTTGGAGGTTTCGAAATCTTTGAAACTTCAAACTTTGGTTCTAAGGTTCCTAGTTTTAGTGGCCACGCGACATTCTGGACTTATGTACGGACTAAACTAGAGTTGTCTTTTGAGGAATTACCAAAAGCATGCATGTTTCAAGTATCTCTTTTCAAGGAATGAAATTGAATGCTACATTCAATGCATGTCCTATCAAAAATTATGACATAAGTGCATGGAAAAGTTTTACTCAAACATTTAGCCTACATTCTCATTCTTTGGCAAGGCCAATACTTATCAAGTGCAAACATTCTTTTTACTCAGACATTTAGCCTACATTCTCGTTCTTTTCCAAGCCTAGTACTTTTGAGGTGCAAAAATCTTTCTTCGTGAATTTTCATTTTGCGCTCATGCAGAGTGAACACACGATCGACATAAGGGATACAGAGCTTGGACTTTTTTGTTGGAAATAGGATGCCATTTAATTGCAAATCTGAAACATTAATTATTTCATGTATCTCCTAGATTCTTGGAATGTGTTCAACAACACTAAGATTAGGATGAGATTAATATTTGATGAAATAATCATGATTATTGACATTTGTAATTAATTCTAAATGTAAGAAGCATGTGAGGGCATCCATAGTGAGTTCCTAAATAATAGGGACACATGGGACACTCACATGGTAAGGTGAAACTCACCTTGTGTCCAGTTAACTATACGGAGTAACAGTTAACACTTGTGAATGCATGTAAAGATTCTAGGAGTTAGGATTTGATGTTTGCATGCTTGAAGTTCAGTTAAGTTCAGTTCAAATTAGTTCAATTCAGTTTAGTTTAGTTTAGTTTAGTTCAGTTATTTTTAGTTGCATGCAAGTGCATGTTGCATGCATGTTGGTTATTTTGAGTTGCATGTAGTTAGCTTCAGTTAACTTGTAATACATGGCTAATAACATTGAGTTGTATGAAAAATAATAGGGACTACCTCCAGTTAACAAGGGATGACCATTCTTTGGGAATGGTGTTGAGTAAATGTTCAGTTAACTATAAAGCACTTGAAGCCAACTTGGGTGCCCAAGATGCTTTATTGGATTTACCACTCATGCATGATAAGATATTTCTAAAGGCTCAGTTAAGTATCTTTACTTAAGGGCGCCAACTTTGAGGAAGAGCTTTGGAATTATCACTGAAGTGAAGGAGAAGTTGTAGCTTCATTTTGGGACACTCAAATGCATGAAGCACATGTTGTAAGCTTTAGTCTTCACCGAATAACTCAACTTGAAGGAATATGGTATACCTTTTCAAGGGCTTGAGCTTGTGTATTGTAAGTATCACCATTTGGAGATTACAAGGTTGCATATTGTCTCTATATCTCATTCAAGTTGAATAGAGCTTTCATAATTGTTATTGCAGGTGTGAAGAAGATTGGTAAAGACAGAAGAAGCATTCTCAAGAAAGAATTGGAGCTACTGTAATTCAAAGATTGAATAATAGAATAATTCTTGGTGGAGTTTTTTCCCGAAAGGGTTTCTCCACTATACATCTTGTGTAATCCTTCTAATATCCTATCTAGTTCTTCTATCAACTTCTCTCTACATTCTACAACAGTAAAATGGATTAATCAAGATAATCAACCACAAAGAATATATGTAACAAAGAAAAGAATTACTTAGATCAGCAATATTAAAGTTTTACAGAGTATTAAGCTAAGAAAACACCAAATTTTTCAACATTTCGTATCAGAGCTGAGGTTGGGTAGAGTATTGGGATGCCTTTCTCTTAAAGTTTGAAGGATTTATTAGCTTAGTGGGAGCTTTTATTATTTTTGTTATTTGCTGATTTTGGAATTAATTTTTGTTACAATGAATTCAAGGTTAGAAATTGAAAGGTTCAATGGTTCTAACTATGAAATGTGGAAATTAAAAATGGAAGATCTTCTTGAAGAAAGAGATCAGTGGTTAGCGGTTAATAATGAGACAAAGACACCTATAACTATTTTAGATGAAGATTGGGCTAAGTTAGATAAGAAGGCAAGAGGAACAATAAGGTTATGTCTTGCCAATGCTATTCTTTTGAATGTTTCAATGGAAACCAGTGCATATAAATTATGGAAAAGAATAGGGGATATTTATCAAACTAGGAGTCTCACCAATAAGTTGTATCTGAAAAGGAAATTATATTCATTGAAAATGAAAGATGGTGATTCAGTAGCACAACATTTAAATGCTTTAAATTTAATTCTCAGTCAGTTAGCATCTGTAGATGTAAAGCTTTAGGATGAGGATAAGTTCATTTTATTGCTTTATTCTTTACCAAATTCTTGGGAAAATATAATTGTTGCAATTAGTGGAAATGGTGCAGATCCAAAGATGGACAACATTATTCCTACTCTCCTATCAAAGGAGATGAGGAGGAAGTCTAAGCAGGAAATCCAAGATGCCTTGTTTGTAAAAGGTAGGCCTAAGAAAAAGGAGCCTAAGGGAAACAAGGAAGGGAAGGGTAAGTTAGAAGGACGAAGTAAGGTAAAGTGTTGGAACTGTGGGAAACTAGGACATGTGAAGAAGGATTGTAAGAACAAGAAAGAGAGTTTTGATTCTTCTACAGAGGAGTCCTCAGATAATAGTAATGATGCATTGGTTATTTTAGCTAATATTATTTGTGATAACTCTTTGCTTCATGTTTCAGAGTAATCTTCGTAGAGAGGATGGTAGTCACGATGCCATGTGTGACTCGATATCACGGTTCAATGGGAGTTGTTGGCAGTGACTTGGATGCATCATTGGTAAGGTTAGCTTCATGTGATTGGGGATATGATTTGTTCTTGGTTTAGAGTGTATTTTTTATGGATGTCATGGTTTACTCTTGATATGCATTTAGATTTTGGCATATTACATGGTTCTCTTGAGACTAGGATGTATACGTATGTTATGATGCATGTGATCTCCTAAGAGGAGATGGTTAGATCATGAATGTCATGTTTATGTTCCTGATTCATGATTGGAGTTTTGGAATTGATCTTGTGTGTTTCTCTTAAGTATTAGGTACATTAATCATTTGTTTGATTACTTCATGAAGGTGTTGTGTAGCATTTGGAGTTTGGTATGGATTGGTTGGTTATAGGTCCTCATGGATACTTGGAGAAATAGGTGGGGCTGGAATTCTCTTATGGTAAGAGACATTTGTTGGAATGGTTACTCGTAAGAAAAAAATTTCAACAGAAAAGACCAAGGAGTCTACATCTTGGTTGAATGTGAATTCAACACACTCGGTGGTTTAGCATGCCTATAAAGAGGTGGTTTAGTTACAAAGGCTTGGGAAAGGTAATGGTTTGGTTGATAATGGGAAGGTATTAATTGAAAAAGGTAACACTTTAATTAATGTTACAGATTATCTTATGAAACCATACAGATAAGTTCTCTTGGTTTTAATCATTTTCTTGGAAGCTTCATGATTATGCAAGTTGCATTTGAAGTTAGCATGGTTTGATTAGTTGGTGCTAGAAGACCATTGGCCTTGAGTCTTGTACTTGTTTTATTATTCCTTGTTTAGAATAATTGCAATGTATAATGTCAAGTGGGAGAATGTTGGAAATAGGATGCCATTTAATTGCAAATATTAAACATTAATTATTTCATGTATCTCCTAGATTCTTGGAATGTGTTCAACAACACTAAGATTAGGATGAGATTAATATTTGATGAAATAATCATGATTATTGACATTTGTAATTAATTCTAAATGTAAGAAGCATGTGAGGGAATCCATAGTGAGTTCCTAAATAATAGGGACACATGGGACACTCACATCGTAAGGTGAAACTCACCTTGTGTCTACTTAACTATACGAAGTAATAGTTAACACTTGTGAATGCATGTAAAGATCCTAGGATTTAGGATTTGATGTTTGCATGCTTGAAGTTCAGTTAAGTTTAGTTCAAATCAGTTTAGTTCAGTTCAATTCAGTTTAGTTCAGTTCAGTTCAGTTGCATGCAAGTGCATGTTGCATGCATGTTGGTTATTTTGAGTTGCATGTAGTTAGCTTTAGTTAGCTTGTAATGCATGGCTAATAACATTGAGTTTTATGAAATATAACAGGGACTACCTCCAGTTAACAAGGGATGGCCATTCTTTGGGAATGGTGTTGAGTAAATGTTTCAGTTAACTATAAAGCACTTGAAGCCAACTTGGGCACCCAAGATGCTTTATTGGATTTACCTCTCATGGATGATAATATATTTCTAAAGGCTCAGTTAAGTAGCTTTACTTAAGGGTGCCAACTTTGAGGAAGAGCTTTGGAATTATCACCGAAGTGAAGGAGAAGTTGTAGCTTCATTGTGGGACACTCAAGTGCATGAAGCACAAGTTGTAAGCTTTAGTCTTCATTGAATAACTCAATTTGAAGGAATATGGCATACCATTTCAAGGGCTTGAGCTTGTGCATTGTAATTATTACCATTTGGAGATTACAAGGTTGCATATTGTCTCTATATCTCATTCAAGTTGAATAGAGTTTTCATAATTGTTATTGCAGGTGTGAAGAAGATACGTAAAGATAGAAGAAGCATTCTCAAGCAAGAATTGGAGCTATTGTAATTCAGAGTTTGAATAATAGAATAATTCATTGTGGAGTTTTTTCCCGAAAGGGTTTCTCCATGACACATCTTGTGTAATCCTTCTAATATCCTATCTAGTTCTATCAAATTCTCTCTTCATTCTACAACAGTAAAATGAATTAATCAAGATAATCACCCACAAAGAATATATGTAACAAAGAAAAGACTTACTTAGATCAGCAATATTAAATTTTTATAGAGTATTAAGCTAAGAAAACACCTCATTTTTCAACACTTTTAAGTTAGAAGAATTTTGGGTGTGCCTAAAGAGACAAAACAAGTCTGAGTTGGATATAAAACTCTTAGAAAGTAGGCTAGCTCAGGCTGGAGGGTTTCTGGAAGCTGTGTTGAGTGTGGACCTAATAAGTGCATGTGTGAGAAGGTACATTCCATAGACACAGGAAATTAAAGCCACAGACAGGACTGTAATTGCAAAAAAATTTCCTGAAGTTTTTTCTTGAGTGCTGGGGATTCCAAAAAGGGAACCTCTAGAAGACATGTCTGTCGTAGTGGCAGGTGAATTTTTTGAAGTGTATAAATACTAGTGTAAGAACTTCATGGCCAAAACTTGGCTGAAGACTGAAAGGATAGGTAAGTTTCAAATGCCAAATAAACTCAAAAGATTGCATTTTAAGGGAGAAATTGTAGATGTTATTGCTTTATTGTATCATGTTGTTTGGAATGCAAAATTTGAGTTATTTGAGGATTGGATGTACTAGCTTATCTTGACAGATTGCAATGAGAAAATTTTCATTGACTGGACTGAAGTTATTTGCTTCCATTTGAATGAACAATTAATTAATTTCCATAAGACTGCTACTTTCTAAATGTGTTATTGCCTGACCTACATTCTAGGTAGTCAGAGGTCCTTTTGGCTAGGGTTGGAGCCACAAAGAACCCCAACTTCTGATATTCTTGTGTATAAACGCTTTCCTCAATTCACTACAAAATTTGGAATGGGTGATTTTTGTTGTGTTAATGATGCATTTTTAATGGAGGTCATGAGGAAGCTGGATGGAAATCTAGAAATGTGCCTTTCCCCTGAATCCATTTCTCTTGTATCAAAATATGGGAGTTTTTATATCCAATTTGATAATTTTTCCTATCTAAGAATAGGGGGTTTTGAGAAAGCCCCATTGAAATTACCTCGGTATCTTGAAGATTTAATGATATTTCTAGAAGTTTGTTGACAAATGGAAATGGTTAATATTAAGTATACGAACATGGGGAAACAAGGCTATTCCTTTTCATTGGAGACCCCTTCTTTTTTGTGCAAAACAAACCAGATGGCTAGAGGAGCTGAAAGACTTCTCAAGGAATATAACCTCCAAAATTTGTCTATGAGAGCTAATTTTGACAGTAAGGGTTTTGTGAAGCAGAATCTCTATAGAGGGAGCTCATATTAGCATCACCAATCTATGAAAGTTTTTTGGGAAGGTTGTGTCGATGAGAATGAAGTTTTGAGAAGAGATTATATGAGGCTAATGCTAAAATAGATATAGGCTTTCAGTCTTCAATTTGACATTCCTAAAAATGTAGCTGAGGATTCAACAATCTTAGATCCTAGATATGAAAAATTGCCTAATAAATCCCACCCTAGGGTGGATTGGAACCAAAGTGAAATTTCAAATATGAGGGTGCATGCTACCCCAGTGCTTAAAAGAACGGGGGATTGGTTGGATGGGAAATGGTAGCAAGTTGTTGGTCCTGTTCAGTAGATGGAGTCATCATAGAAAAATCAATAGGGGTCTACGCAAGCATCTAGTGCAAGTGTATCATCAGGGAAACCCTCTATTAGGTTGTCTAGTGCAAATTCTCACTCAGGAGGTGATGGTGATAGGCCACAAGAAATAGTCAAGTTGAAGAGCATCTGTGAATAAGACAATGTGCTTTCTCCTACCCCTAAGAAGAATACCAATCAAGAAAAACTTGTGGTTGTAGATTTTGAAGCTATCTTTAAACAGATCGTTGAAGATAATATCTTTCCTCCTATGTATAAAGACTCTGAAATTCCCTCTTCTCCACCTAATAATCCACCTTTGACTCCTACCTCTCTTAAAGAAACTATTACTAGAAAAGAAGATTTTGGTCTAGTAGTAGCCTCCCCAAGATGGCTGAAAAAAGTAGTGGAGAAGAAGAGAAAGTATACTCCTACAATGACAGTTGGAGTGGATGCATTTGAAAATTTACTTCAAAGCTCTTCAAAACCTAAGAAAGCCAAGAGGATGTCAAGGATGGTGACTGATGCTACTTCTAGAAATCAAATATTAGAAATTGCTAAACCTGTCAAGGATTTAAATGAGGATGAAATAATAGTGGCAGACTACAAAGTCATAGATGTTGATATGGGGCCTCCAACATTGGAAGGTGATATGTACCATGCCAATTATTCAGTCATTACCTTGATTAAAAGAGTGAAAGAATAGAGGAAAGAAAATATAAAATTGCAATCTCAAGTCCTCACATTGAGTAACTTTATTTCTTCCATGGCCACTCCTCCTACACTAATGAGGCCTCAAGTTCTCAGCCTTAGGTAGAGGGCACTGATGTGCTCAACATAGAGAAAATTAAAAATAATTTGAGCTATTCTAAAGCTGCTTGTCAGGGGATTGAAACATTATCTCAAGAGGCTATCTTCTTTCTGAATAAATCTTTGCAGCTTTACACTTAAGTTCTTGTTAAGAGGAAGGAGTCAGTAGAAGAACTTCAGGATGTCAGAAAAGATCAAATTAGTTTGTATGTGCTCTCTTAGGAAATGAAAGAATTTGAACTCTATGGATCTAAAGATATTAATTGGTGAAATTTTTTTGAATAATCCTAAGGAGCTAGACCCTTCCAGGTTTGATTCATTAGAATGGAAATTGAATATATATGATAATCTGGTGAATAAAATTAAGAACACACTTGAAAAATATTATGAAATGTTGAGGAAATTAAAAAATATTTTCATATTCTAGGAGTAGCAATTACTGATGAGTTTGATGAATGATTCTAGATATAAGAGATATCTCTCTGAAGTTTAGAGATAAATTCAATAAGGAAATATCTAATCCTGCTATAGTGACATGGGAGTCCTCGAAACTCAGTGCAATGGAGCTCTACCTGAAGACTTATAATTCTGGAGTAGAGAGAAGATCTTAGATGTTGTTTGATTCTACAAAGGATTTGGGAAAATGGAGAACTAGCTTACATATTACTACAATGCTAGGGAGAAAAAACATCACTGCAATTGTCACCAAGTACTGGGAATACAGGAAAATATTAAAGGCACATGAAGCGTTATTGAAGGAGAAGGAGGTGGAAAATATTGAAAACGAAGGAGTTGGTGTTGTTTAGTTTTTAGTTTTTCTATTATTTTCTTTAATTTTGCTCTCTTGATACTTCAAAGACTTTTTATTTTAATTTCTAAAACGGTTGTCTTCAAGGAACCATTATCAAGACAAAAAAAACTCTACTATTTTTATTTCTTTTCTATTATTTCAATATAGAAAGACAATGGTGAAGTTCATGAATGTGCAATCTTTGAGTTATGATGTGTACTATGTGGATTTATTGTGCTTTTGTTGAGTAGTTTGTCAATGGATTGTATATTATTGGAATGATAAATTTTTTGTTAATTTCATTGTTGTGGAATGTTTATCTGTGAATAAAGATTTTATGGTGATGAATGTGTAAAGAGTTCTCTGAATAATTTAGGTGATTTGGTAGTTTAAGCTTTTATTGTTTAAGTTGTGTGGATGTCTTTATAAGTTATTTATGTTGAACTATTAGCTTTTGTTATGTTATAAGCTGTGTATGTTGAACTGTTAACTTTTGTTCAAAGAATGGATTAATATTCTTTAAGTTATTTATAAAATATTTTGTGAATGGAAATGCAATAGGAATTTATGAGTTGAGTGATAAGTATTGTTCTTTAAAAATGATGCAGAAACACATATCAAATTCAATACCATGGAATATAATATAAAATATAAAATATCACAATTTCATGGAATACAATATAAAATATCATCAACTAAAGTTTGGAATATGATTCATGAAGTGCAATATAAAATAAAATATCATGAGGTGCAATGATTCACAATTTCAATTTTCATTCAATACAATATAAAATATCAACTATAGTTTGGAACAATGGAAACTGATTCATGAATCTTGTAATGCAGTAGAAATACCTAAAAGCTGCCAATTCTCTTCTATTTCCCAAATAGAGTCAGGGTCTCGAAACTAATGTTCAACATTAGATAGAGTAAAAGAGTTGTCTTGAAGCTCTTGATTTTGAGTTTGCACTTCACCTTCTTCGGCTTGTGTCTCAAATTCAACATTCACTATGTCATTTTCATCAATGTCATATGTCCCAGCTTCACTACCCATGGCAGAGACACCAGTAGCAACCTTTGGAATTGGAGTGTTGCACAGACCAGTCCCTCTTCTTTCACATGTGGACCTCTAGATCATGAGTGCCATATCAAAAGGAAATTTTTAATATTATACATAGTTCCTTTCATCCTCAAGCAATTTTTTGAATTCTTGTCTAGTTTGTTTCCTAACTTTGATTTGAAAACCCCTAATGTACTGAAAAATCTCTCATCCTCCACCAACCCCAATATCATTGTTTGACATAAATCAACAAGTTTGAAATATTTTGATATCTTATCATGCAATATTTCACTCTGACCTAAGTTTGTCCAAACTTTTTTTATTGATCTTTGTTCAAAGGCCTTTTCCTTTCCCATGGATTTATACTAGTCCTTAACAACTACAAAATCCCTACATTGTTTTCTTAGCTTATCTTCATTTAAATTTCCTTGTATTTTCTACTCATTGATTGTTATAGTTTTCAAAAATTGTTCGATCAAGATTTCTACTTGAGCATGAAAAAATATTGGGTTATCTCAGTTTTCTCAAAATTGAGGATACACAATACTCATGGCTTGAAGTATTTCATCTTGAGGGAATCTTTCATGAATCTTTAAGGAAAAATATTTTTCAATTTCCTTCACATTATCACCGACAGATTTAACAATGTCTTTAAAATCTTCCTCGTTAACAAGTACTTCTCTGCTAGAGCGCCTGGAAGTCTTACATTGGTACATTTGTATCTCATATCCACATACACAGATACATAAGTGACCTCTTCCATTAAACTATAAATAATTATCAGGATCATTCAAATCAATAATTTTCTACCATAGGTTATAATCTACACCATCTTGTGTTAGATATAGATATAGATGATCGAGTGCCAAGCATGTATGTTTACACAAATTGGCATATTCATTAATATACAGAGCTCTATCTTGGGCTTTCTTCACAAGACTATTCATTTCATCCAAAATAGGGAGAAGACTAGCTAAAGTCAAGAGTGTCTCTATATCACTTAACATATGTAAGAGGTCAGGAGCTTTGTCTACTGTGCTACGATTTTCATACATCACTCCAATTAAGGATTGATATTCTAAAAGAACTCGTTGCATTGGTCCATGCAAGGATATCCATTTGGTATTGAAATCCTTGAGAAGCTTGTTTCCTGGTGTTATTCCCTCAACAAAATTTTGAAACTCTATGAAACGTTTGGGACTTCGGTAGAAGTATGTGTGGATTTTGCAAACTAGATTTTCAACTTTCGATACTGTAGGAAACTTTCTTACAATTTTGACTGCCAAATTTCTTTTGTGGGCCATGCAGTGAATGCCAAGCATGTATGGTGCACAAGTAGTTTGTAACTTTGTGCAAAAATCGGTCCTTTGACCTTGCATCATTACAACTCCATCAACTCCTACACACACATCCTTTTTTGCAATTGTCAACTTATCCATCCTGCAATTTCATTCAAATGTTTCTTGACTAGTTCAAATATATTATGTGATGTTGAATTGTCCTTCATTTTATGAACATAGAGAAGATGAGCTTGGAAAACATGTTGTTGTACAATATACAAATGCATACATACCCAAGAAGTATTGTCTACCACAGTAACTTTATGTAAAGATAATGCAATGAAGTTTGACTCTTTTACTTTCTCCTTTAAATATTCCTTTTCCATTGCAGCAAGACACTTTTTCCATTCCCATCCAATGTTTACTAACCAATGTGTGTAGGGATAGTGAGGAACATTCAAAAAAGATAATAAACTAGAATATTCTGGGTAGTCTATCATAGGATGCCCTCTAGAGAAAATATGAAAAGCAACACTCATCTGAACAATTTTTGACATATTTGATCCTTCCATTGCTTTTCCAAATTGAGCCTCAAGTGTACCTTTACATGCAACAAGATTAAACATGCTTTGGTGATGCTCTTCATAATCCATGACATACCTAACATGAAGACATTCTTCCTTTTATTTCCATCGTAAGAATGATTGTTCCTTTCCATCTATGATTTGTTTTTCATAAACTTTATGGATATGCTTTTCTATAGTGTCAATCTTTAGCTGCAATGTCTTGGGTTTTCCCAATTTTGAAGTACAAATCATACATTTGGCATGTGTTTCTTTTTCAATATTGTCTAATTGCCTCATTGCTACAATTAATGGGTACTTTGACAACCAAACAAGTTAAAAATTCCTTGTCATTTCCCACTCACACCCCCTTTTTGGTTTGTTTTTCCTTTTCTTGCTACCAACATCATCCTCATTCAATTCAATTATCTCATTCTAGCTAACCAGCGTATCCCTTGGAGCATCTTCTTTGGTATTTTCATCCCCATTTGAATTTGATACATTTTGATTTAAATCAATGACAATCTCAACTTGACCTTCTACTGGCACTAGGGTATTGTGAATGCTACCAATATTTGGTGGAAGAGTTGATGATGTAGCTCCATCTTGACCTGATCGATCATAAGCTTTGTTAATTCAAAAGTAAGACTGTATGGTACATCTAAGTTTTGGGCGTTTTGATGGCCTCTCAGTCTCTTAATCTTCACCACATTGAGGGGTGGCAGGAGTATTTTCAACACCCTGAGGAGCGGTAGGAGTATTTTGAGCACCCTGACTTTGAGGAGCAACAGAATTAGTTTCACTACCTTGAGGAGCGGCAGGAGTATTTTCAACACCCTGAGGAGCAGCAAGAGTAGTTTGACCACCTTGAGGAGCGGCAGGAGCCTTACCATTGCTACTCGAGTCGCTCGACATATTAATCTCTGATTCGATTAAAATATTCATCTCTCACTTCAAATTAAAAACTGGAAAAAGATGTCTTCTTGTCTAAGGACAAAGAATAATAATATAGATCCCATTCCCTACTCAATATCATCTTTAAGACTGAAGCAAGAATGGAAAAGAGATAAAGAAAAGTTATTATTATAACTAATAACACTATGAAGAAATGATTAGTGATCACTCACCTTTAAGTCTACATTTTCAACTTTTGCTAACTTCCAAATCGAGAAGTAGAACCTCAAAACCAAACAAAATGTGTAATAATAAACAACACTTTCAATTGTATTTATATCAATCCATGATTCCATATTTGGTGAATTCCGCAAGATTTTTAAATGGTATATTAAAAATTTGATGAATACGTTGTAATTTTCAAGGCAAAATGTGTCCTCAAATTCAATTATTTTTTAATGTTATTGGAAAAATAGGTCCTTATAAGAAACTATTTATAAATTTTAATTAGCAAAATGACTCTTCACAAACAACTATTTGTAAATTTTAATTGGCGAAATGGGTCTTGATACAATGTTGTTTTAATAGTATTGGTGAATATGTGGATGTTTTTTATTAAATGCTTCTGGGATTCAAGTGAAAATATTAGTTGGTCCATTTGAAACACGTAGTTTGAAAATGGTGAATTTGTTGCTTAAATATGCCTCATAAAAAAATTATTGGTGAGTCGACATGCATTGGACCTTTGTTTTATAAATTTTGGGCAATTTGGATACCCTATGGGTGCTAGAAATTTGCCAATTGGTGAAGATTCACCACTAAAGTTTTCCTTGAAATCAACAAGTACTTGAGTAGACAATAGAGAGGATGGATTGTCTTAATATCCATACTTCAGCATTTGCTGGCATATCTGATGATCTCTTTCCATCTACTTCTTCAGCTTCTTCCAACATGAAGTATATTGAGGAGGTGCGCATCGTTGGACTAGAATCTACATCAACCAAAATTAAGGAGCTGATTGATTCAAAGCAACACAAAAATCTATCTGGTTTCAGTCTTCTTGGGAAAGGCGGGGCTGGTAAGACTCTACTACTCAAACAAGTCTTCAACAGTGACTAGGTACAAAGTCTCTTATACAATGACTTGATGCTTTGGTTTACTATTTCACAAACTCCATCTTTCAATAGTCTCAAAAATGCTCTTTTCAAAGAAACAACTCTTAAAGTAAATGAAAAACTGGACAGCAGAGAGGAAGACTGTGTGGAAACTTGGTTGAATGAAAGCATGAGAAAACACAAGTTTGCCCTTTTTTTAGATGATGTTTGGGAAACAAGCACAAAATCATTGTTAGAGGAGCTGTGTGTTCCTCACTCTCTACTCCACAAATCCAACATCATCATTGCCACTTCTAGAAGTAGGATTGTGCTCTCACAGTTGGGTGTTCCACCTTCATCAATCATCCAAATGCAATACTTGACTGAGGATGACAGCTGGAGATTGTTTTCTTCCCATGCTTTTCGACACAGTGATGGAATTTTTCCCATGAGTATTGACCAAGAAATAGCAAGGCACATTTTCAAGGAGTGCGTAGGGCTTCTGTTAGCCATAAAAGTAGTCAGGTAGGCTATGGCAGGCGTCACTGTGTCAAATGAATGGGAGTTTGCACTCAAGAAGTTGTAGAATGATGCTACACACTCCCTTTCAGGTTGGTTGAGATTAAGCTACGATGCTTTGGCCGACATTCCCAGCTATGGAATTTCCTTTCAGTTGTGCTTCCTCTACCTTGCTGCTTTCTCTAAAGATGAAGTCATGCATAATGCAATTGCAACTGAATGCTAGGTTGGAGAAGGGTTCCTAGTTAGGACGAATTCTGTCAAAATTAGAGAGATATACGTTAATTTGTTAGTGGACCGCTGCCTTATTGAGCCAATCGAGAAGGATTACAACAAAAATGTGCTCAATTTTAGAGTTCATGATGTATTGCACAATTTTTTGGTAGACCAAATTGCTGAAAAGGAAGAAAAATGTTTTTTTTAGGAACATAGAGGTTTAGGAGATTTTCCCACTGATGACTATGGGGGATATCTCAAAATTTCATTAAGGGACAATAGTTTGACTAAGGTTCCAAAGGCATTCAGAGCTCCATATATCTGATCCTTGCTACTAGCAGGTAATACTTCTTTGACTGAAATTCTAAAAGAAGTGATTGGAAGTTTAACCACTCTGAGAGTCCGAGATTTGTCATGGACTACCCTCAAGTCGTTGCCAAAAAACTTGGGAAATTCGAAGCATTTAGTTTTCCTGATATTATGTTGCGTGCCAATCAAGAGATTTCCATACTCTGTAGGTGCCCTCAGAAACCTTGAAATCCTAAATCTTTATCAATCTGATATTACACAACTCCCATCTAGCATTTCTAAAATGACTTCCCTAAAATATCTGAATGTTCCTGCTTGTCAAGAACTACAGTACATACCTTATGGGATCTCACACCTTACATCTTTGAAGTACCTAATGTAGCTAGTTCTCAAAATATGGGGTGGAATAAGTGTAGAAGAGGTCGGCTTTCACTTAATGATTTGAGCACCTCAAACCAACTCAAATGGTTGACTCTTACAAATAATGGTGAAATAATTCGAGAAGGAATGTTCAAAACCATGAAGAAGATGAAATCTCTATTTTTAGATCTCACAAATATGGAACAATTACCCCACGGCATGACTGCCATGTCAAAATTGAGGACACTCTGGTTAGCATGTCCTCACATAATCCAAATAGAGGATTCATTTTGTGGATTTCAAAATCTGGGTTACATTAGATTGTTCAACTGTGGCATGTTGAAAAAACTACCTCTGTTGTAGAAGCTTGTGAATCTAAAGAAACTATAGATTGTTGCTTGTCACAACATAGAGAAGTTTCCAAAGGAATTTGGAAAGGGAGGAGCATTTCCCAAGCTAGAAGTATTTTCAATGGTGGAAGTAGGGAAGATAGAGTAGCTTCCAATAGTGGAAGAAGGAGCACTACCTTCACTAAAAGCATTGAAAATAATGAAATGTGAGGCATTGCAGAGGTTACCACAATGTTAGTGGAATTTGAAAAGGGTAGAGAAGATAAGACTTTATGGTTGCTCAAAGGTTCTACTTGTCATGGCAAAGGAAGAAAACTTTATCAAGACAAAGAGCAAGGTGCAAACAATAACATTATCTACCACAGAAACTAAAACACTTTTATTAAGGTGAATTTTGGTGCAACAAGATGTTTCAGGTTTTGGACAAGATTAATCGATATTCGTCTTTATATGATTTGTGAAAATAATGGTATATGAATATATACTATTATAAGACCATTAGGCAACAAAATTAGAATACGGGGTTCAATATAAGGTGTATATTAATTTGTTGTAAGGGATAAAATCTTTTAGTTAATGTTTTTACATTATTTTATTAATTAAAACTTGGAGTACCACCCTATGTTATATTGACAATCAAATATTTACATCAAAATAGGGATACAATCAATGGATTTTACAAAAAATGGTCTTGAATTTTAAGTAAGATACTTTAAGGATCTAATAGAAAAATATATCAGAGATATACCTGTTGATAAGTGATGCATGTCTTCCAGTTCTACCAATGCATGTCTTCTAGTTCTACCAGATCATCTTCCATATAATGTCATGCATAGATTAGTTTGCATGTTTGGATAGTTAGATTTAGTGATAGTTTTCTTTTATTAGTTTAAGTTTCAATTTCACCACGGTAGCTGCCAATCTTTAAGCATAGGGAATAACACATGTCAAATGCATGCTTATTTTTTGGGTTTTAAGTCTTTATTTTGAATACATCGATCAATGTAATAGCTTCTTGCTTCTTTTATATATACAACAATTAAAATATAGTTTAGCAGGCTGTAAATAATATAGAACTGTTTATTAATTTCGGTGCTCTATTTTTCTAAGTTAATAGTTATTATCTATGTTGTTATTTTCTTTATAACCCATCAAATTAGGAATAGGGCTTTGCTTTAGATTCTACATTTTGTTATTAGAGCAGGTTATTTTTTTGTGATCATGTCATGTCTAAATTCTTTGCCAACTCTTGATTTCAATGGAAGCGACTATGAATATTGGTGCATCAAGATGATGACCTTTTTGACATGGAAGCATTTGTGGGAGATTATAGAGATGGGTTATGAACAACCAACAGATTGGAATTCTCTCACAACCAATGATAGAATAGCTAAGAAGGGGACTAAAAAGAAGAATTCTCAATCCTTGTTTCATAGTCAAATAGCTCTTGATAAGAGCTTATTTCCAAGGATTGTAAGTGCAAAGTTAGTTGTAGAAGCTTGGAAAAATCTAAAGGAAGCTTACGAAGGTAGTGACTAGGTCAAGGTTGTGAAGTTGTAGATGTTGAAGAGAGAATTCAAAAATTTGAAGATGCAAGAAACTAAGAAAGTAAGTGATTATTGTGTAAGAGTCAATGATGTGTTTAATAAAATGGCCACTCTAGGAGAAACGGTAAGCAATGAGGTTGTAATAAAAAAGGTTTTGAGAACTTTAGCATCAAGGTGGAATTATGTTGCTATAATCATTGAAGAAAGGATTTGACTACCCTTCAATTTGATCATCTAGTTGGATCTTTAATGTCTCATGAAGAGAGATTGAAAGATTTATTTGGGAAAAGTGATGAGAAGGCTTTTTCCTCCAAATTGCAAATTACAAAGAATGAAGATGCCAGTAATAGAAACCAAGGTCAAGGAAGAGGTCAAAATTAGAATTCTTCAAGAGGAAATAGAAGAAGAGGTGGTTCAAGAGGGAGAGGTGATTCAAGAGGAAAAGGTAGAGGTAAATTTGATAAGAGAAATATCTAGTGTTACCATTGTAACAGGTATGGCCACTTTGAAAGAGAGTGTAGATTGAAAGAAGGTAATAATGATAAATTGTTCATTATGCTCAAGAGGGTGATGGGGCCCCTCTGAATAATTTATTTATATCTTATGACAAAATTGAAAGTATTTCTAAAGATGTTTGGTATTTAGATTTAGCCTGTTCCAACCATATGTTAGGGAATGAGAAGCTTTTTCTCTAATGGATGAAAGTTTCAAACCCAATATCAAGCTTGGTGATGACAAATCATTGAATGTTTTTGAAAAAGGGGCTATGGAAGTTCCTACTAAAGAAGGTATGAAAAGTGTTAAGGAATTTTATTACACTCCAAAATTAAAGCATAATTTGTTGAGTTTTGGGAAATTGTGTGAGAAAAATTATAAGGTGGTGTTTGAAAATCAACAATGCATAAATTATGATAGGAATCAAGGAAATAGGGTTGTTATAGTTGTGCCTATGTCAAACAATATAATGTTCCCAATGAATTTTGGAGAATATAGTAGTAATCTTACTAATATGGAATATGAGGACATAAGTTGGTTGTGGCATCTCAGTTATGGGCATTTAAATTTCCATAGTTTGAATATTCTAACATCAAAAGCATTAGATTTTGGCTTGCCTAAGGTTGAAGAGCATAAAGAAGTTTGTGATGGATGTACTAAAGGAAAAAATGCAAGAGATAAATTTATAAAAGGTAGTGCATGGAGGGCAACATACTCTGCTTCCATAGAAGAAAGGGAAATAATACTTTGCTTCTTTGAGCTCCACGTAATCAAACTAGAACTAAAGGAAAAAAAATTACAAGATGTATGTACTTTTGGTTATCCAAACTACCTCCCCAATAAAAATTACTAAAACCAATAGGATTGAACCTTTTAGAAGTGTAGTAATGAATACCAAAATCTAGAGTGCCTCCTACATACCTCAAAATTCTCTTGGCTACCTTCATATGTATTTCAGATGGCCCTATCATATACCTTGAAACAAGTGAAACTGAATAAGCAATATCAGGTCTTGTGTGAATTACAAACATCAAACTTCCAAAAATACTCCTATAAGTTATCTCATCAATTATTTTAGAACCATCATTTCTACACAACACAACTCCATGAGCAATTGGAGTGGAGACTAATTTACAGTCAACCATATCAAAATTCTTTAACATATCTTTGGTATACTTTGCATGACAAGTGAAAAAATTTCATTCTCACTTTAATAAATCTCCATTCCTAGAAAATATTTCATGAGACCTAGATATTTCATCTCAAATTCATTCATTATAGCAACTTTAAATTCATCCTTTATCTTAGAACTACTACCCATATACAAAAAATCATCAACATACAAACTTACAATAAGAATATCATTACCTTCTTGTTTTTAGTAAAGTGTAGGTTCACTCTTACTTCTTTGAGAGCCATTCTTTTGAAAATATCCATCAATCTTAGCATACCAAACTCATGGTGCTTGCTTGAGGCCATATAAATCCTTCTCTAACTTGTAGAATTGATCTTCTTTTCCTTGCACTTCAAAACCTTATGGATGTTTCACGTACACTTTTTCTTATAAGTACCCATTCAAGAAGGAACTTTTCACATCCATATGATGAATGCTCCATTTCTTTTTAGTTTCTAGTGATATTTTAATTCTGATAGTCTCATGTCTTGCTACGGGTACAAATGTCTCTCCATAATCAATCCCATAATTTTGTGTGAAGCCTTTAGCAACCAATCTTTCCTTGTGTCTTTGAACACTCCCATCATTGTTGTACTTAATCTTGTAGACCCATTTAGTACCAATATTTTTATTATCATTTGGAACGTCTATAAGCTCCCAAGTATCATTCTTTTGGATAGAATCCATCTCTTCCTACTTTTCTTGCACCCAAACCTCATTAGTACTTGCATATTCAAAACATGATGGTTTAAAATCAACCTTGGAAAGTAAAGAAAAATTTATTGTCTCACCTCTTGAATTTTCCTCATGTGCTTCATTTTTACTCCTCTAATAAATGTCAAGTCTTGGTGGACTTGTGGCTCTTGGAACTGAAATTTTAGTGGGCTTCTCATGATCAATTTCAGCAACAATACCATCATTCAAAACATATTTTGACATATTACCATGGCCTTTTTGATGACCATAAACTCCCCCTTCATCAAAAATCACATCTCTAGAGATAACAATGTTATGGGTGAGAGGATTATACAACATGTAAGCCTTACTTTTCTCACTATATCCAATGAAAGATACATGATTCACTTTTAGATGTAACTTTTGTAGCTTTTGTTCAACTACGTGAACATACGCTAAACACCCAAAAAATTTGAAATGTTGGACATTAGGATTTTCTCATATGAAGCTTCATATGGAGTCATCATAGCAAGTGCACTACTGGGACTCCAATTAAGAATATATACTGTTGTAGTGACTACATCACCCCAAATATAATTGCTTAGTCCCTTAGTTTGAAGCATACTTGCCATTTCTACCACTATACAATTTTTCCTTTCCACTACTCCATTTTGTTGAGGTGTGTAAGAAGTGGTGAGTTGTACTTTGATGCCATACATATCACAATAATTATGGAAATATCTTGAACAAAAATCTCCTCCACAATTAGTCCTTAATAATTTGATACTACATCATTTTTCCTTTTCCACAAGGGCGAGCTAAACCTCTTGAATGTCTCAAGGGCTTTATCCGTGGTCTTCAAAAGAAAAACTCAACACTTTTGTGAGTAATCATCAATAAAAAATAATGATATATGATGACTTACCCAAAGTCTTTGTCTGTATAGGACCATAAATATCCTAATGAACTAACTGAAGAGTATAATGGTCCCTCTATCCATTGCTTTTTGGAAATTTCTCTCTTGCATATTTTCCTTTATCACAACCTTCACAAAATTCTTTATGGTCTTCAACTTGAATGGGTACTTAGAAGAAGTGTATGTGGAACAACCACAAAATTTTGAAGTGCAAGGAAAGGAAGATCAATTCTACAAGTTAGAGAAGGCTTTATATGGCCTCAAGCAAGCACCACAAGTGTGGTATGCTAGGATTGATAGATATTTTTAGAAGAATGGCTTTCAAAAAAGAGTGAACCTACACTTTACTACAAACAAAAAGGTAATGATATTCTTATTGTATGTTTGTATGTTGATGATTTGTTGTATAGGCGTAGTAGTTCTAAGATGAAGGATGAATTCAAAGTTGCTATGGTGAATTAATTTGAAATGAAAGATTTAGGTGTCATGAAATATTTTCTAGCAATGGAGCTTTATCAAAGTGAGATTGATTTTTCATTTATGAAGCAAAGTATGCCAAAGATATGTTGAAGAAATTTTGATATGATTAATTGTAATTCGATCTCCACTCTAGTTACTCATAGATTTGTGTTGTGTAGAGATGATGGTTCTAAAATAATTGATGAGATAACTTATAGGAGTATTGTTGGAAGTTTTATGTTTCTAACTCACACAAGACTTTATATTCCTTATTTAGTTTCACTTATTTCAAGGTATATGACAAGGCCATTTGAAATACATATGAAGGTAGCCAAGATAATTTTGAGGTATATTGGAGGCACTCTAGATTTTGGTAGTCATTACTACACTTCTAAAAGGTTCAATCTTGTTGGTTTGAGTGATTCTGATTGGGGAGGTAGTTTGGATGAGTGAAATTCTACATTTGGTAATTTCTTTTCTTTTGGTTCTGGTTTGATTACTTGGAGCTCAAAGAAGAAAGTATTATTTCCCTTTCTTCTACAAAAGTAGATTATGTTGCAGTCATCTTAGCAGGTACAAAAGCATTCTAGATAAGAAAACTTCTTGAAGAAATTAGAGAGATACAAGTTTAGCCTACAATGATTTTTTGTGATAACATTACTACCATCAAATTGGACAAGAATCCAATCCATCACAGTAGGACAAAACATTGTGATTTAAAACATCATTTTATCTAAGATTTGGTGTAGAAGAAAGTATTAGAATTGAAATACATCAATACTAATAGCAGATATATTCACCAAGGCAGTTGCAAATGATCAATTTTTGACACTCAAAGATTAGTATATGAGCCCTATCAGCATCAAGGGAGAGTATGTTGATAAGTAATAATTTTCTTCTAGTTCTACCAGATCATCCACCATGCAATATCATGCAAAAATTAATTTGAATGTTTGGAAAGTTATATTTAATGATAGTTTTCTTTTATTAGTTTAAGTTTTAGTTTAACCATTGTAGTTGTGAGTCTTCTAGCACAGGGAATAATGCACGTCAAATGCATGCTTATTTTTTTGGTTTTAAGTATTTTTTTAAATACATCGATCAATGTAATAGCTTTGTGCTTCTTTTATATACACAACAACAAAAATACAGTTTAGTAGGCTACAAATAATGCAAAACTATGTATTAATTTTGGTGCTTTATTTTTCTAAGTTAATAGTTATTATCTCTATTATTATTTTCTTTATAACTTTTCAAATAATGAATAGGGATTTGCTTTAGATTCTACAATACCAAGTAATATTTATATGAGTATCACAAGAAATTCCACTAGCTGGCCATCACAACTACCACTAAAAATTGTAACCTTAAAAATACCAAGTTGATGAGATCATCCTTGGTGTGTTGAAAGAGAAAGTGCGTAGAGTTAAAGAACATTGTAAGCTTGAAAAAAATGCTTTCACAAATATCTATCTTCATATGATCCAAAGAAAGTAACATATCCAAAGGTAAGTCAACAATAAGACCCATTTTGATGATAAAGTAAAGCTGAGAGAATAGTAGGTGAATTCCCTAAATTAAATTTCTAAAAATACCACCCACTAGAGCAATGCCAAAGTTGACTCTATACCTCTCCAAAGCATCCACCAAAGAAGAGATGGAGAAGATAAAAGGTTGAAAATAGGTTTCTCCTAAGAATTTAACCATTTTTGTATCCATTAAAATATCAATGTATTGAGAAAGGAACACTAAAATTACCTCCAAAAATAGGGCATAGTAGTTATCTTTTAGCCATTACCTGTCGAAGATGATTTGAATTTCCTTTGATGGAAGAATGAAGAAGAAATGCCTACTATATAGTTTTGTGCTTTCATTGATGTCACCATGTTATATGAGTTACAACTACAAGTCTAAGGTAGTTCTTGATCTGATATTTTGGTTTGGTACTTCTAAACCAGTATGAAGCTTACATCCTCTGGTATTTTGGTCTACAATCCTCTACGATTGATAGTTATGCCTATAGTTTTGAGAAATAGTTTATGGTTGTTGAAAGTACAAATGTTCAAAATATCTCATGCTTCGATGCTCGTATGGTATATCGGCATTATTTTGTTGTATTTTTGCTAATTAGGTATATCTTTGGCTAACCTAATAAATAAATGGTGATATGGTGAATTAGTTTTTGTTATGTGGACATATGTGCAACCTATATTAGGTCTATGCTGACTTGATAAAGTATGCTACACATTTTGATTTAGTAGTTGGAAAGATCTTGTGGAAGCTTGAGGCCAACGGTTGGTATTTTTGATAAACAAAGGTTGCATCTAGTTAGGCCAACCTAATTGATGCTTGTGAATGGATCGAGTCTATATGTTGGACAAGTTTGAAGATTGAAATCTAAGAAAAAAATAAAGAAGTAGTCGTGTTTGCAAAGCTGTGAATGTAGAAAGTGTGAAGATGATGAAGTGTGTTAAGTCAGTTTATTGAGCATCGTCAGAATTGTATCAACACTTGTTAGGTGCACTCTCATCAATTCATCTTGGTTGTAAAGAAAAATTTTCTTTTGTAATCCTTTTGTAGGCAGTAATCCTTCTTGTAAGCAATGAGCTTTTGTATCTAGATAGTGAGTCCTATTCTAGATAGTGATCCCTTGGCAGTGAGCCTTATATATCCAGTTTTGGAACTTCTTTATATTGTGAGTTAATCGTCACCATGGTTTTTCCCTCATTCAATTTTTCATGTAAAATATGGTGTTCATTGTGTTGATTTTTCTTTCTGTTATTTGCATTTCATTTTCATACCTAATAATAGAACAATGTGGTGAAATTAATAAGTGTTGCAGTTTTATGTTTGAATTTGGTGACAACTAATTCACCCCCCTCTTATTTGTCCTACGCCTTTTAAAAATTGGTATCAGAGCTTTGGTTCCTCGGTATAACACTTAACTGCTTGAGGAAGATCCTGAAGATTGATGACATGGATGATAAAGAACTCCAAACTACACTTGAAGATGTTGATAAGGAAGAAAATGAAAACAAAGACTTAAAATAAAATCTAGATGAGGCTAATGAATGTGTCTAGAAACTAAAAGAACAATTGAAGAAATTCAAGGAAATACATAGAGAAGTGAATGAGCAGTAGAAACAAGAGATCATTGGATTGAAAGTGCTTGTAAAAGAAAAGAAGAAAATTGAAGAATGCCTAAATACAATTGTGCAAAACAAGTCTGAGGAATGCACTAAACTTGAACAAGAGGTAGTAAACTTGAGAGTAGAATTGGAGAAGGAACAACTCTATGAGAATAATTTCAGATCTAGCTTCAACAAGCTTGAAGAATTTCTTGTATGACAAGAAACAAATAAAGATAAAGGTGGCTTTGGAAATGAATCAAGTGAACGCTCAAAAGACAATCAAAAGACTCAAGACAAAGGGAAGCAAAATGGAAATTCAAGAAACTTTGCAAGGACACCATCTATGAGACATCCTAATGCACAAAAGTATCCATCTTTCAATGGTGCATGTTTTTCATGCCACAAATTTGGTCACAATGAAACATAATGCAGAAGTACGATGAATTAGTTTTTGGGTTCTTTCTCTGGAAAATGTTTCTCATGCAAGAATAAATCCATTGAATGTAGATCTCAGGTCAGAATGATCAGTCAAGTGATGATGAATAGGTTTAATGGAGGTAGAATGAATCAATCCTTTAATGGCTACTGCTATACTTTTATCAAATTTTGACACAAAGAAAATCAATGTAAAACAAGAAGTAATGGAAGTCAGATTAATCAAAGAATTGTTGGTTGTTATAATTGCAAAAAACTTGGACATATCTCAAAAGTTTTCATAAGTAAGAAGGGAAAGCAGTCTGCTCTGATAGAGAAGAATGAACAAGTAAAGAAAATAGACAAAGAAGAGGTGAAGAAAGAGATGAATAAGATATGGAGGAAGAAATAAGAACCTGAATCTACTAAGGTGTATGTTCCCTCATCCGATACAAACAATTCCTCTAGGAATTATACCTAGCATGGTCTTAGGGGGAGCATTATAAAAAAGTTGTAAAAACCCCCTAGATGAATGGTGTGTCAGAGGTTGGCATGAGGATGTATTGTGAAGAATGAACAAACAGAGGGTTTGGAAGAGAAACCAAAAGAAAACATGTTGGCATGCTAATTTGCAGATTGAATTAGGGTTTTCTATGCTAAGAAGAATGTGTTTACCAACTTTTTTAAGTCTATCGCATTTAATACAAATTAGGGAAAACCGAAGGTGTATAAGGTAAAATTCATAAATCTTTTTTATCAATTACGCATGGGTATGTGCAGGATCATGGTGGGCCAAAAAGTGGTGATATGATGGGTATGTGTAGGTTATGTGGCTGATGAATTTTTTCTTACTCAAAATTGATGAAATGAAAAGGGTTTTTAAAGGAGATTCTTAGCTTTCCAACAATATAAATTATGCTTTAATTTGAAGTTAATAAATAATTATTATTCATTTTCTATTTGAATTATGACTAAAGTCTTGATTGATAGGTTGATTGAGAAACATCTATAGCTTTCAAACTATCACATTTTTTGAATCCAAAACATGTGTCACATTTTATGCTTCACATACTCTAGGATTAAAAAAAAGTTTGAATTTCATGAAGTTTTGACCAATTTAAGCTGGTCAAGCATATGAGTTTTAATATTTTTTAAAAGTTGTAATAAAAAATTCATAATTAATTATTTACTTGAAAAGAAATTACAAAAAAATATGCATCACATCAAGACATGAGTCCTCTACTTATATCTAAAATATTATAAAAAAATATTATCATTTTATTGTGGTTAGGGTGTTCAGACAGACACCTACTTCTTATTTTTTCCCTGAAATTTAAGTACTACTATATTGAAATTTCAAATTTTCACCAGATATATATATTTTTTAAAATAAACCTAGTAGTTTAGAAAATACATTCAATTTGCTACAAATTCTATTCTTACATAATTTTATGTCAAGTTGCCTAACTTTAATTTTTCTAAATTTTTTGCCACTTAAGGGCTTGTGTTTTCCATGATGATCCTACACATACTTGCATTTGAAGTGTTTGAAAGGAATCTTGGAGTGATCTTGAAGTGATCAAAAGCAATTCTAAAGAAATTTGAAGAAATTATTATAGGAATTATTTCTCAGTTTACAAAAGGGAAGAAGGGAAAAGGAAAGAGTTTTGGCTAAACAATAACATATTGAAGAAAGATAAGCTCGAAAATGTACAAAGGATCGAGTGGTGTCATTCCAATAAAGTTTAAATGAGTTGAACTAGAAGAATTTGATCATAGAAAGATAAAGAAAATGGAATTAGGGTTGAAAGAAAATGAGTTGTAGACCATAAAAACCCTAGGTATGGATTTATGGGTAGAATTTCCCTGGTTTGCTGATGAATAATTTGTATTTTTCTTCTTAATTCAATTCAAGAATGGCAGTATTATGTTGGAAAAACCCTACCTAATCACAAAGGATGCGATCAAAGTGATTACTCGTTTTTGCAGTGTTGGGGATCTCCCTAAGAGGAAAACCATGAAATACAAAGATGTGGAGGAACTGACTAGCACTGATAAAGACCCTTGAGCTCTATTGGTAAACACTCTTATGAATCCTATTGTAAGGTATGTTGCATACAAAATTTCTTACAAAATCTGTTTCAAAAATTGTGAAGGTTCGACTTTGGCTATTGTTGTATATCTTGCACACATGATGGTTAAGGAAAACAAGCAATTTGATTTCTGTCTAGCCAATTATTTGAAAACCTAACTAAGAATTCTTGAATGTCATTGGTTGAGGGTTATCCTTTTCGATTTGGATCTTTCTTTGTATGTTTAGGTCTTAAATTTTTGAATTTGTTATTGAGAAGAGAAAATGTTGAGTGGAAAACTGGTATTCCTGTTGGAAAACAAGTTTATAGATACTTGGAATCATTAGCAGATAAGGTAAATCTTTGAAAAACATATTTAACATCTCTAAAGACAAATATGTGCTTCGATATGTCGGTACCTAGTCAATTTGAAGTGGGTTCATCCTCTGGTAAGAAATAATTAGAAGTTATCATTGGTGAGTCCCCTCTATAACCTAAAATGAGGAAAAATATTGTAACAGATGTCTCTGAAGAGAAAATTAATGAAGAATAATTTATGTCTATATTTTACTACTTTAATCCATAGGATATATGGATGATGCTAGTCAAAGGTGAAATGAAGAAGATTGGAAATATGTGGAATGCATCCTCTCTGATTGAGAAACTTAAAATTGACAATGTACTGGTTGATTATTTGCTCAATAAAGGTATTTTAGTTTCAGATGTATCAAACTCTTTTCCAGATGATCTAGTAGAGATTATTGAAGAGAGAACATTGTTGGAAGGACCTGAAGGTTATAAGTTCAAAGCCATGATTGGAAGAACATGTAACAAAGAAAAATGAGTGTTATTTGAACATATTAATGAGACAAAAGAATGCATCAAATAAATATTTGACATCTATAAGTATTGTCTCTGGTGGCCCACAACTATTGACAATTTCAAAAGTAGAATTGAAGCCATTGAATATGAGATGAATAGTATTGGAAAGAACTTTGATTTCTTCAAAGATGAGGATGGGAAACAAAGAATAAGAATTTGTGAATTATAGGTGGAATTGTTGACTACTCAGAGGCAAAGAGAAAATATGGTTAAAACCTTCTATTTGGTTAAGGAACTTGTTGAGGTTCGATTGGATCATCTCTCTAAAATTCTCTTTGATGTAGAAAATTTTGAATGACTATGTTTGTCTTCTATTGAGACACCCTCCTTTATGCGGTTGTCTTTATTGGATGGTATGAGTGCAAGAATTAATTCAACTGTGCTTGCTTGGGAAAGGATTCTTCCTATCATAAGAGAGAGGAACAAAAAAATATTTTATGTAAAAAGTGTCATTCTCATTTGAATTTTTGGAATGGAAAACTGGAATTTATGTGTATATACAAGGTTATCATATACACAAGTTCACACCCTACCTTTTGGTATCCCTTTTCCATTGATGTCAAAGGGAAAGAGAGTCATGTGAAGAACAACTACAGTGATAAGAAAAGAGAATGTTGTAAATTTTAGCCAATGTTGCCATCAATGAAAAAGGGGGAGATTGTTGGAAGAATGAAGAAGAAAGGCCTACTATATAGTTTTTTTTTGCATTGATGTCACCATGTTATATGAATTGCAACCACAAGTCTAAGGTAGTGCTTGATCTAGTATTTTGGTCCAGTATTTGAACCGGTATGAAGCTTACATCCTCTGGTATTTTGGTATGCAATCTTGTGTGGTTGATAGTTGTTTCCTAAAGTTTTGAGAAATGCTTTATGGTTGTTGAGAGCATACATGTTCAAAATCTCTCGTGCACTGGAACTTGTATGGTATATCAAAATTATTCTGTTGTTGCATTTTTGCTAATCTCTAGCCAACCTAATAAATACCTATAACTTATGTTGAATTAATTTATGTTATGCGGATATATGTGTGACCTATCTTTGGTCTATGCCGACATGATAAAGTATGCTACACATTTTGATTTATTAGTTGGAAATATTTTGTGGAAGCTTGAGGCTGAAAGTTGGTGTTTTTGATAAACAAAGGTTGCATCTAGTTAGGTTGACCTAATTGATGCTTGTGAATGGATTGAGTATATATGCTGGATAAGTTTGAAGATTGGAATGTAAGAAAAAATGAAGAAGAAGAAGTAGTTGTGTCTATAAAGCTGTGAATGCAAAAAGTGTGAAGATCATGAAGACTGTTAAGTCAGTTTATTGAGCATCACCAAAACTATATCAACACTTGTTAGGTGCACTCTCATTAGTTCATCTTGGCTATAAAGCTGAATTTTGTTCTGTAATCCTTTTGTAGGCAGTGAGCCTCCTTGCAAGCAGTGGGCTTTTGTATCTAGATAGTGAGTCCTATTCTGGGCAGTGAGCCCTTGGTAGTGAGCCTTATATATTTGGTTTTGGAACTTCTTTATATTGTGAGTTAATCATCACCGTAGTTTTTTCCTCATTGGGATTTCCTCATAAAATATGGTGTTCATTGTGTTGATTTTTCTTTCTGTTATCTATATTTCATGTTCATACCTAATAACAGAATAGTGTGGTTGTGAAATTAATAAGTGTTGGAGTTTTGTGTTTTAATTTGATGACAACTAATTCAACCCCCCTCTCAGTTGCTATGTTCCTTTTAACAACTTCCTCTATGGGAACTCAAGGTAAAATGAAGACATGACTTAGTTTATTCTTTTCATAGGAATGAAGATGAAGATGCTCCCAAAATCACCTTGGAAGATCATTTTTTGTAAAGAATATTTATTTTAGTAGAGGAATAAGCGATAAAAAATTATGAAAATGCATATTCACTATCTAAACATTGCATATTAATTCACAACAATTGAAATCTATTACATGTTTTTGCATAAAAAACCAAGCCCTTGACCTTACAACACATAACATAATAGAGTGAAGATAAGTGATGCAACAATGATTAAAATAATATCGAGGTCACATCACTTGATATGAAACTTTACTTGGAACAAACAACAAGGTTAGTAATAAAAATAGTGACCAACGTGACAATAGAGAGAACATAAAACAAAAATAAAAATGATACGAGTGCTACAACAATGAATCAATCAATTTTTATTAATTAAAACAAGTTACAATTACCTAAGGATCCGATACATATAGTTCTATAGATTTAGGAGATAAAAAAATAGGAAACTCCAACAAAATAGTTTGAGATGTGGAGAACAGGTGGAGGATGGACTAACAAACTTTAGCGAATATTGAGATGTGGAGAATAGGTGGAGGAAGTACTAACAAACTTTGGTGAACACTTTTAATAGCTTGACAATGAATAAACTATCTTTCAATTTAGTTTCAACTACCATATAAAATGTGGGAGAAATTAGACCATTTCAAAACTCCCCCTTAATTTCTACTATTAATAGCTTCAACATTAGTTATACCCAGTGTATTGTGTAAAAATGTACTCCTTTACATTTTCACACTATGTTTGGGTCCCTTAATAAATTGGACTTAATTAAGCGTCTAATTGGCTGAATTATGCATCTACAAGCCTAATTAATTGTAATTTTTGAAAGGGGAATCCATATTTAATTAATGCAATTATCATTTTTAACACCTCAAAATGAATAGGTCCTAGCAATTCAAGTTAGGACCCATTCACCTCCCTTTAGTTTCTAAATTCAAATTTTTGATATGTTTTTGGTAGCCTTTGATGTGCCAAAGCCGACTTGTAATATTTAATTTGGGGAAATTAGAAAATCACCTATAAATACAATGTCTTTTTATCAATTAAAATCCTAATTTCTTTTGAGAGATTTCACAAGAGTTCAGATTATTGTCAAAGGTGCCCAAGAGAAAATTTCTCAATCATTTGTTGTAGCATTCAAGATCTCAACCATCATGTCAAAGTTATGAGCATTTGTGCATGTTTTTGGAGCTAACATTGTGATATAGGATTCAAAAATTCAAGTAAAGATTCATGCTATCAAATCAAATGTCCAATCAAACCATTTCATGGAAGATCAAGACCTTGGAGAGATGTGTTAAGTTTTAGTCCTTTAAGGATATCAATTCAAGGGTTTGGTGAATTTTAACATAGCAAGTGTCCATCATTCCTTTCATGTTTCATTATTTCATTTCAAGGTTTAACTACCAAAATAGGGTTTGACCTAGGTGAACCTCCATTTACCAAAAGCAAACAATTTTTTAATCTTGTGTGTTTTAAAAATATTAGGTTGAAGAAGGATTGAAGATTTATCAAAAGTGCAAAATTGTTAAAGTTGTAAAAGTTGCAAAGTTGTCAACATTATTGCAAAGCCATGAAAAAAATCACTTTCGGAATTTAATTCTAAATTTTTGACTCTAAAACTCAGATGAATCAAGAGTGTAGAACTAGGAGTAGAGGACTGTGAAAGTAGAGTTTGAACCACTAAGACAAGACCCATTCACCTTAGGGAAAATTTGTCCCAAGAGGAAACTCAACACAATGTTTTATAACAGGTGCATAAATTAATAGCCTTCTTAGATTTGCTAATAATTTCTTGGTTATGCTATATTAAAGTTTAAAATTGATGATTCATTTGATACATTTCATAATTACATTCATTTGGCATTATTCATTCATCTCCCAAAAGTGCACTTCAGGATGGTTTATCCCATCCTCAACCATAAGGAAAACAACAAGATCTCAATTAAGATTGAATCACCTAAGGGTTGAAAGTCAATATTCCCCTAGGGGATTTCACTTTCCTAATGAATTAGGGAAAGTTTAGGTGCATTCCCCAATTCAAAACCATCACCTACATTTTTCCCCGATTTTATTTTTGTGAACCCAACATTGTACATTTTTTTTTTGAATTTTGAGTCCATTCAAACCCTGTATCTAGGATTACATTAGTTTGCATTGCATTTCCATAGTTTTAATCTCATTTAGGGTTGTTAAAATTGCATTAGTTTACATTTTGAATCCTTTAAAATTGAAAAAAATTAAAAATTTGCATGCATATTACATTGATTTTGCATAGTACTTGCATATTAGTGTATTTTCAATCACTCACATTTATAAATTGAGTCAAAATTGCATTTCAAAAAGTGTCATGTTTGGTGCAGGAGCACCTAAGGAACAACAGACAGTTTCATTAGGTAAATAAGAACCTAGAGGAATAAATTTTGTTTTATTTTCATAAGGTCATGTAGACCATTATGTGGAGAGCTTAGAATGTTTTTCATTTTTGGAAAAGAGGTTGTAAAAAAATTCAATATGATTAGAAGATCATCTTGCTGAGTTGACAAAAGTTGCCAAAGGTTGGAAAACATAGTGAATTTTATAAGTTTCATCTTTAGGTATTCTTTAGGTTCGAAAAAAGGAACTTAACTATTTTAGAATCCTATTTAGGAGATGCTTCGACCATGGAGCAGGGTTAGAGGAACTGATATTGTAGTGACATTTTGTGACATTGAAAGAAACAACGTTTTGTGAGACATTTTCTGGTTTTTGCAACTAAATAGTGCTTTAATGGATTAAAACTATTATTTTTTTGGTTGTGGAATGTAGTGTTGGTAGTTTACAAGTAGTGTATAACATTAAATAGCTTATTTGTTCAATTTGTAAGTACCTTTTGTAAATAGTTTCAGTTTACCCTGTTGCTGGTCTGAACCAGACAGGTTTTAGGAAATGGGGTGCTACAACACTTTCCCACTGTAAAAATTGTACGACCCTTTGAAAATAGTGCCTAGACACCATGCTTGTAGATATGGTAGATTCTAGTTCTTTTTTGTGTGTAGGAGCAGCTAGCAATGTCTTTCCCTAGGCGAGCCAGGCAAAGTCCAGCTAGGGAAGACAAGGAGTGAAAGACTCATATTTTAAAGGGGTGTTAAGATTTTGAAGAACTTATTTTTGGTGAATTCATTTGATGGTATTGGCAATGTATGATGGTCACGAGGAGGCTCCATCAGCCCATTTGGTGTGTGAAACCTTTGACAGTTTGAAATAGCCTGGGAAAGGCTAGTAAACCCTAGGTTTTGGCCATTTTTGTGTATGGGCAATGTACAGGCAGTGCTAGTTCAAAACCATGAAAATATTCAAGGTGTGGAAATGGGAAACACTAATCCCAGACAAAGAACCTAGGTCTTTTGGTGGGTTTTGGAGTAACTTCCATTTTTCTCAGGTTAGGAGGCCTAGTTGGGGCTCTAGGCTTGTAGCCTTTTCTAACCCTAGGAAAGCTATTGGTGGAAGCGATGGGGAATTGGAGTCTTGTGTTTATATAAGAACCCTAAATATGTCAATTATAAGCTTTTACAATGTTTTCACACCCCTGTAAGTACCTAATTGAGTGTTGAGGGTAATTGGCCTTTAGGGAAGTTTAAGGGTCAAAGGTGAGATAGTGGCTAAGCACCAAGATTGGCTTGGTAGTATGAAAGATTATTAATAATTGGGTTGGATAAAAGGACCAGGGGTTTCTATATTTGAAATAGGACTAAAAGGTTAAGGTGGGAGAGTCACCTAAGAGTTCTTGAGATCAAGGACCCAGAGCATGGGACAGTGAGTGTCTCATCCAACCTACCCTATTAAATTGGTATCAGAGAAAGTTAAAGATTTGGGAAAGAATCTTGTATGTCTGAGGTTGAGTCTAGTGATTCTCCCATCATGGTGACAAATGAAAAACTGGCCAAGATAGTTGAAGAGTAGGAGGAAGACAATAAACAATTGAGGGAAAGAATAGCCCAACTTGAGCAAGCATGAGGAGTGCGCAATTTGAAGGAAGGATCCCTAAGGAAGAAGAGGTTGTAGAGGAAGAGAAGACCCCTAAACCTGACCCTGTTTTGAAAGAGGAGCCTTTCTTGAAGGCATTGAAGGCCTTGAGTGGAAAAATACTTGAAGGGATACCACTATTTAGTGGGAAAATGGAAGTTGATCTAGTCATGGACTAGATAGAAGGAATGGAAAACCATTTTGAGTGTGATGGAGTCATTGAAGCACAGAAGGTAAAGGTGGCCAAATCAAGACTAAGAGGTTCTGCTTTGACATGGTGGAAATTCATTCAGACAGAGAGGGAAAAAGAAGGTAAGCAGCCTATAACTACTTGGAAGGGTATGGTTGCCAAAGTAAAAGAAGCATACATGCCAGATGACTATGAGATTCAATTACACAAGAAGAGATAAAGCTTAAGGCAGAAAGACCAAGATGTAAACACTTGCACTAAGGAGTTTCAAAAAAATTGCATGAGATCTAATGTAACAGAGGATGAGAGTCTCAAGGTGGCTAGGTATCTTAATGGCTTGAAGTGGAACATTCAAGAGGAGATGACTCTTTTAATTCCTAAGACAGTACATTAATGTTACCAATTGGATATCAAGATTGAGGAAAGAAACAAGAGGAAGCAAGTCCAGGCTTCTAAGGGTAGAGGCAAAGGCAGAGATCAAAGAGATTAAAGAGGACAACGAGGTGGCTACCAAGGTAGAGGAAATGATCAAAGAAACCAAGGTGAGTCTAAATTAATAGAGCATGGAAGTGAAACATCTTCTAAAGGAGGATACAACAGAGGTAGCGACCTCAAGGAGGTTCAAATAGAGGAAGAGGAGTAGGCAGGAGCAATTCATATTTTGCAAACATGAATTGCTACCATTGTAGTCAAGTAGGTCATCCTGCTTATAGGTGCTCAGAGAAAGCATCTTCATCAAGCAATGAGAAGAGAGTGGCTTATGCACAAGAGGACACCATGAGTCCTAAGGCATCTGAGATTAGTCATATTGAATATGAGGTAGGAGAGAATTTGATGTTTAGTAGAGTTTTGATCACACAATCGATCAAGGAAGAACCAAAACAAAGGGGAGCTCTATTTAGAGTAAGATGCAAGATACTTGGAAAAGTGTGCAAGGTAATAGTAGAATCAGGTTCAATAGACAATATCATCTCAAAGGATGCAGTAATGAAACTGAAATTGGAGAAGGTACCCCATACTAACCCCTACAAGGTCACATGGCTAAACAAAGGGCAGAGTGTTTTAGTGAATGAGCAAGTAATGGTGGAGTTTTCCATTGAAGGGTACAAGGACAAGTTAGCTTGTGATGTTTTACCCATGGATGCATGCCATCTACTATTGGGTAAACCATGGAAATATGACAGAGGTGTCATATATGATGGAAAAGAGAACACCATTTCTTTCAAGAAGGATGGGAAGACATTTAAGTTGCAGTCACTGTTAGAAGAGGAAGGACATTCAAAGACACCAAACATCATGTTGAGCAGTGGTAAGGAGTTCCTTAACAACCTACATCAAGGGAGTGAAGGATATGTGGTTGTGTTACAACCTAAAGAGGAAGATAGGGCTAAAAAGACAGTCCTACCAGAAGCAGTCCAGAAGTTACTTGAAAGGTACAAGAGCATAGTTAGTGATGGTACACCTGCAACTCTACCACCAAAGATAGCCATAAGTCATCAAATTGAATTCATACCTGGAGATTCATTACCTAACAAATAAACATACAAACTTACACTAGATAAAAATATGGAGGTAGCTAGACAAGTGCAAGAATTGTTGGATCAAGGATTGATTCAAAAGAGCATCAGCCCATGTGTAGTACCGGTGGTCTTAGCAACAAATAAAGGAGGTAAGTGGAGACTTTGCACTGACTCTAGAGCTATAGATAGAATTACAATCAGATATAGATTCCCTATCCCTAGGATTGAAGATTTAATTGATTGTCTTGGAGGAGCCCAGTACTTCACTAAGTTGGATCTCAAGAGTGGATACCATCATATCAGAATTAAGGATGGTGATGAGTGGAAGACAACATTTAAGAAAAATGATGGGTTATATGAATGGAGAGTGATGCCATTTGGTCTCTCCAATGCCCCTAGCACATTCATGAGGCTCATGAATGAAGTACTCAAGGACTTTATAGGGATATTTGTGGTGGTATACCTTGATGACATCCTCATATATAGAAAGACAACAGAAGAGCATTTGAAACATGTGGAGTTGGTTATTAGAAGGTTGTAAGAAGAGAAATTGGAAATCAATCTAGAGAAGTGTGAGTTCTTTTAGAAAAAGCTAGTCCATTTGGGTTTTGTAGTGTCCAAAGGATTATTGAAGATGGATCCAAGCAAGGTGGAAGCCATCCTAAACTGGCCTACACCAACCACAGGGACTGAGGTAAGAAGTTTTCATGGATTAGCTCAATTTAATAGAAAATTCATAAGGAACTTTAGTGGCATATGTGCACCAGTCCTAGATACACTCAAGGGTGGTCTAAGAACTAACTTTGTTTGGACTCAAGAAGCTGGGAAAGGGTTTGAGAAACTGAAACAAGAAGTAGCAACTCAACCTATTATTTTGTTACCTAGTTTTGAAAAATTGTTCACTATTGAATGTGATGCAAGTGGAGTGGCAGTAGGAGTGTTAAGTCAAGAGGGCAGGCCTATAGCCTTCTTTAGTGAGAAGCTCAATGAGGAAAAGAAGAAGTATTCAACCTATGACTTAGAACTTTATGCTTTGGTTCAGTCACTTAGGAAATGGAGGCATTACCTTCTACCAAAGGAGTTTGTACTCTTTACTGACAATCAGGCACTGAGTTTTATCAACACTCAATAGAAGTTGAGTAATAGGCATTTGAAATGGATGGAATACATCCAAGCTTTTACCTTCACCATCAAGCACAAGAAGGGACAGCTAAACAAAGTGGCAGATGCATTGAGTAGGAGGTTGTTGACAGTGCAAGAGATACAAATCAAGAGCATTGGCATAGAGAGTTTCAAGGATCTCTATGGGGAAGATGAAGACTTTTCAGAGGTCTATAAGGTATGTTCTAACGTTGAGAACCATTTCCATAGCCAATACTCTAAGTATACATTGAAAAATGGGTTATTGTTTAAGGGAAATGAGTTATGTGTTCCAAAAGGGTCAATGAGGGAAAATATGATTAAGGAAAAGCATAATGGTAGTCTTAGTGGGCATTTTGGCATCAATAAGACTTTAGAACTAGTGCAAAGATTCTATTATTGGCCTAAGTTGTTAAGAAATGTTAGGAAGTATGTGGAACAATGCGTTGTGTGTATGAAGGCTAAGGGAGGAGCTACTAATGCTAGTTTATATCTACCCCTACCCATTCCTATCAGACCATGGGAGTGTGTGAGCATGGATTTTGTGGTAGGCCTTCCTAAGACCAAGACTGGTTTTGACAGTGTTTATGTAGTGGTAGAAAGATTTAGTAAGATGAATCATTTCATTCCCTACAAGACTACTCATGATGCTAGCTACATAGCTCATCTTTTACTCAAGGAGGTTGTAAGGATCCATGGATTTCCTTTGAGCATAGTTTCAGATAGGGATGTGAAGTTCATGAGCCACTTTTGGAAGACTCTATGGAGTAGATTGGGCACAAATCTGTCTTTTGGATCAGCTTACCATCCTCAGATCGATGGTCAAATAGAGGTGGTTAATAGGGTGCTAGGTAATCTTCTAAGGTGCCTAACTAAGGAATATGGATAGACATGGGATATGGTTATCTCACAAGCTAAGTATGCTTACAATGATAGTGTGAACCAGACCACAGGGAAAAGTCCTTTTGAAGTTGTGTATGTTATGCACCTAAGAGGCATATGTGAGCTCAGAGATCTTGGAGCTATGGACCATAGGAGTGGACATGCAGAAGATTTTAGTCAGACCATGAAGGAGATTCAGGAGTAGGTGAAGAAGACAGTCACAGAAGCTACACAAAAATTGAAAGAGAAGGTAGATATGTCAAGGAAAGATGTGCAATTTCAAGTAGGGGACTATGTTATGGTCCACCTTAACAATTCAAGGTTTCAGAAGGGAATTTCAACCAAGTTGTGGATGAAGAGAGTGGTTCCATGCAAGGTATTGGCCAAGTATGGGCAGAATGCATATAAGGTGGAGTTACCTACCGATCTAGGAATCTCACCAGTTTTGAACATAGCTGATTTGATCAAGTATAAGAGAACAGTTAGTGATGAGGTTTAGAACAGTCAGGAGATCTTTAAGGACATCAGTAATGTACCCCTACTTAGTCAAGACAAGCCTCAGGCAGAGAAGATCTTGGAGTCAAGAGTACAAAAGTCTACAAGGAACAAGGTGTACATGGAGCACCTTATCAAGTGGAAGAATAAGCATGAGTCAGAAGCCACATGGGTATAGGAAGATCAGTTCAAGAAGTTTGGCATTGACCTGTCTTTACTCTCCCCTTCCATTCCTTAGTGTTTGGGTTGAGAGGGGGAGAATGGTGCAGGAGCACCTAAGGAACAACAGACAGTTTCATTAGGTAAATAAGAACCTAGAGGAATAATTTTTGTTTTGTTTTCATAAGGACATGTAGACCATTGTGTGGAGAGCTTAGAGGTGTTTTTTATTTTTGGAAAAGAGGTTGTAAAAAAATTCAATATGTTTAGAAGCTCATCTTGTTGAGTTGACAAAAGTTGCCAAAGGTTGGAAAACATAGTGGATTTTATAAGTTTCATCTTTAGGTCTTCTATAGGTTCGAAAAAAGGAACTTACCTATTTTAGAAGCCTATTTAAGAGATGCTTCAACCATGGAGCAGGGTTAGAGGCACTGATATTGTAGTGACATTTTGTGACATTGAAAGAAACAGTGTTTTGTGAGACATTTTCTAGTTTTTGCAACTAAATAGTGCTTTAATGGATTAAACCTGTTATTGTTTTGGTTGTGGAATGTAGTGTTGGTAGTTTACAAGTAGTGTATAACATTAAATATCTTATTTGTTCAATTTGTAACTACTTTTTGTAAATAGTTTCAGTTTACCCTATTGCTGGTCTAAACCAGACAGGTTTTAGGAAATGGGGTGCTAGAGCACTTTCCCACTGTACAAACTGTACAGCCCTTTGGGAATAGTTCCTAGAAAACATGCTTATACATATGGTAGATTCTAGTGCTTGTGTGTGTGTATGATCAGCTAGCAATGTCTTGCCCTAGGTGAGCCATGTAGAGTCCAGCTAGGGAAGACAAGGAGTGAAAGACTCATATTTTGCAGGGGTGTTAAGATTTTGAAGAAATTATTTTTGGTGAATTTAGCTGATGGTATTGGCAATGTATTATGGTTAGGAGGAGGCTCCATCAGCCCATTTTGTGTGTGAAACCTTTGACATTTTGAAACAACCTGGGAAAGGCTAGTAAACCCTAGGTTTTGGCCATTTTTGTGTATGGGCAGTGTATGGGCAGTGCTGGTTCAAAACCTTGAAAATGTTCAAGGTGTGGACATGGGAAACACTAATACCAAACAAATAACCTAGGTCTTTTGGTGGGTTTTGGAGTAACTTCCATTTTTCTCGGGTTAGGAGGCCTAATTGGGGCTCTAGGCTTGTAGCCTTTTCTAACCCTAGGAAAGCTACTGGTGGAAGGGATGGGGAATTGGAGTCTTGTGTTTGTATAAGAACCCTAAATAGGTAACTTTGAAGCTATTACAATGTTTTCACACCCCTGCAAGTACCTAATTGAGTGTTGAGGGTAATTGGCCTTTAGGGAAGAATAAGGGTCAAAGGTGAGATAGTGGCTAAGCACCAAGATTGGCTTGGTAGTATGAAAGATTATTGATAGTGGGGTTGTCTAGAAGGACTAGGGGTTTCTATATCTAAAATAGGACCTAAAGGTTAAGCTGGGAGAGTCACCTAAGAGTTCTTGAGATCAAGGACCTAGAGCATGGGACAGTGAGTGTCTCATCCAACCTACCGTATCAATGTTGTTCATCATTTATCAATTATTGCATTTGCATTTGACATCAAAATATAAAAAATTTACTCACTAAAAGAACAATTTGTATTTTGAGATAGGAAACCCTGGCATTCAACCTTAGACTTAGATTTAAATTTTTACAACCCATATGCTAGGACCCATCGCCCTAGGGCAAAGTAGCCCCTATATTGGTGTTGTTTCAAAATTATGGGTACTGATTTGTCTCTGTTTTCTTCATTTTGATCTACTATTAAATATAGGTTTTAGTTTTAGAAATAAAAAAACTATCATTATTTGCATTAAGTTCAATTGGTCAAATTGAGTGCATTGTTTAAAAATTAAAATTGTCATTAAAAGACATCATTTTTAGGTTTTTGCATAGCATAATCATTAAATTATCTTGTTTTAAATCTAAAAATTTCTCTCTTTTTACATTCTTGCATTGCACTTTATATTCTAGGGTATTTGATTACATTTATCTAGTTCCTATTCTACATTTTGGGTGCACTTAGGTTTGGTGATGTATTAATAGAAAAACTATCCCCTTTTCTTAATTTGGGAATAATTAACAATAAATGAGCCTAATATTGTTTTGATTTAGTGTTGTAATGTGTTTTACACATTCACATTAAATCTAAGACCCATTTTAACAAAATGGACGTAATGATGCCTTATTTAGGGTGTTGTAAAGTGTTTCTTTACACTTTCACACTAATTTAGGGCTTTAATTAGTTAATTGAGGTTAGTTGAGCTTCATTGGATCCTTAAATTCAAATCCAGGCTAGATTTATTACAATTTTTGAGGGATAAAACCTGAAACTCATTAATAATGTTTCACAACACTTAATTTTGTAGGGTTTGAGTCCTAGGCTAGTGTCCTAGGACCCATTAGTCACCTAGCGAATTTTTCCTTCCTAGGTCATAGGACCCCCTTTTGGCATATTATTTCATATCCCTAAAGCATGTCCTAGTTGAGTGTGCTAGGAACCATTAGCCACTTGGCGAATGAGTCCTCCTTAATTTAGGAAACCCCTTTAAATAACTTATTCTTAGAAGGATTTTAGTGATTTCAAATCCAAGATCTAATGTCATCCTATGTGATTTGAATTTCAAGATTAAATCTTAAGTATAAATACAAGGTTATTTCACTATTTTTTCAACTAGATATTCATAAGTAATCAAGAGTACTTTCATAAGAGCATTAGAGAGCATTCAAGATAATTTCAAAGGAATTCAATAGCATATTTATCAAGGTTTTATTACAACAATCAAAATTCATATCATCATGTCAAAGGAATAGTGCATCTTGCATCTTGTTGAGCTTATGTGTTGATGTAGCATTAAAGTTCCAATTCAAGTATTCTTTGACATCAAAATTCAAGATCAAGATCTACATTCCTTAAAGCCACTTCATGCTAGAATTCTTATTTGTACTCCAAGACTTTATCAAAGGTATCATTGTTTAATGTTGTTTTGTATGGGAAAAGGAGGGTGCACTAATGGTACCACTCTTCTTACACAAACACTCAATAATGTCCTAAGAACCATAATTGGATTGACTAACAACTTGACAAGGTGAGTCAATTCTTAATTAGGAGGACCTAGGACAGGGCTTTTTCAACTTTAAGGGGTTCACCACCAAGCAAATGCTTGGAAAATACAAATAAACATTCAACTCACAAAATGTAACATTGCAAGCTAAATGAAGAATGAAAATAATGAAAATATTCAACAAGGAGTTATGAGGTATTTACCTGGGAAGTCTAGAGATGTGAGGATTTCAGAAATGCAAAGAAGCTACCAAAACATGCTAGGGAGGACAAAGACACCCTTAGTGTTGTATTAGTCCCATTGCTATTTTTCATAGCAGATGCAGTCTTCGGATGCCAAAAGTATATCTAGAAGAATTTTTGTATTTAAATGATCTTAGGAGGACTAAGATGCATTTATCATTGTATTAGTCCTATTTGGAATTTATGAAATCTTTGAATGGGGTCCTAAGGCTAGATGTCTGCACTTTCTTCTTCTTTGATCTCAGGTTCTAAAACCTTCATATTTGGTTTGTAGGTGAGCTTTCATGAACATGAGAACATTTTTATGCAACTTTGCATGCTCGAAATGATCTTCAAGCCTTCAACCTAGATCTACAATCACAAATATGAAAAAGGGGAAAAACTTGTTGATTGTTAGTGAATGGGGGTTTTCCTTGGTCAAACCCCTTGTTGGTAATTAAAACTTAAAATAAAATAGAATAATGAAGGGAAATGATGAATGAACAACATGCAATGCTACAACTCACCAAACCCTTATTGTAAAGTCTACAAATTTGTGTGAAATGGATACAATGGATATGGATCTTGAATCAAAGGAATGCTTGATAGATCTTGCTTGAATTGCTTGCTTGAATCAAAACACTACATCACAAATGTTAGCACAACAACACATGATGCAAGAATATCTTTGATATCATGCTTGAATCTTGATGATGGCTCCAAATGCTTAATGAATTACTCTTGAATGCTAGAATTATTTAATTATTATATTCTTAGATTGGTTGTTATGAAAAATGAGTGGAGGAAACTTATATTTAAACATATCTATTCTTAATATCTCGAAAATACATAACACCAAGATGACATGAATTTGTTAAATAAAGGAGGCTAAATCCCACCAAAATTTGAAATTATATCTTGAAAATAAGCAAAGGAGGACTAAGACACCCTAGGTGGCATCTTAGTCCCGAGGCTCAAATCTCAGGGAAAAGACTCCAAAAAGGGACCTATTCAAGTGCTCTCAAAATTAGGGTCCCAACACCTTTTGGGGACAAAGATGCCCTAGGTGGAATTTTAGTCCTGACCAAAAAATTAGGGGCACTCTGATGACATCATTTAAATTATCATTTATGCATTGGATAACGTTGATATTATGCAAAAAATATAATTCATAGGGCTTGTGAATGCAAAATAGGACCAATTAAGACATAAATAGAAATGAATAAAGCAAGGAGGACCCAAAAAAGTGTGAAAATGCAAGGGTATGCATTTTACTACACTACATTTGGCTCCCACTTTAGTGATAGGATGAACTTCCTTCAAAATCACCCTAAAGTAGCCAACCACACAATCAAGAGGGGTTCAAATGTATGAATGCTAGTAAGATAGGATGACAATAATCAAGAGGGTGGCCAAGCCCCTAAGATCAAGATCGTATGGAAATCCAACATAGGCACAAAGGAACATAGTTGCAGATGATATATGAAGCCATAATCAAATCATAAACATACACCATCAAAGATAGGAAAGAAAAAGGAAAAAGGTGAAAGAAAAATAAAAAATGTAGATCAAGCTTCGACTGACCATCCAACATGGTGGAATAGATCTAGACTATTTTTCCAAGAGAGGTTTACAAGTGGAACATTTTCTCCATTTTTCAAAAAAAATGCACACTCACAAGGGTTAGTGGGAGTTAGGTGTCCAATAGGTGAGCCCTAAGAGGTCCATATGAAAGTTATACCCCCATGACTATGATAAGGACAAAAGAAAATGCACGCTCAAAAGGGCTAGTGAAGCTAGGTGTTCACTAGGTGAGCCCCATGGGACCATATTAAATCCTTACGTCCATGACTTTAATAAGGCACAAAAAGAAAAATGCACACTCACAAGAGCTAATGAAGCTAGGTGTTCACTAGGTGAGCTCTAGGGGACCATATCAAAGTCATACCTCCATGACTTTAATAAGGCACAAAAAGGAAAACACAACAAGGAGGGATGTTCATAGGGATTTTTCTTAGTTCATGCAAGGTATTAATCTTAGGGGACATTATTCCTAATGTCTCCAAGATAGGACCAATTAAAGGATAAAATATTCACAACTTAGGGAATGTAGTGTGTCACATCACCACTAAGAGGAATGCAATATGCTATGATAGAGCAAGCTCTTGAAGGAAATTACTCCCAATGTCACCACAAAGAGGAAAATAAAATCATGTGACGGAAGAAAACCACATCAAGGAACCTGAAAAATGCAAATGAAATCATGCCAAAACAATGCCAATGTATTCCCCCACTTTAAAGGAATTGTGAACACCATGTTGTGAGCAATTACTTTAAAGTAGCCAAAAATGATAAAGAAAAAGAAAAAGAAAAAGGAAAAGGAAAAGAAAGGGTTTCCTCCAAGAAACACATAAGGGATATATGGATTCAGATTCATTAATTTTCTTTGCTATAATGATAATAGAGAGCTTGGAACTATCATCATTCCCCAAATACATAATGAACTAGAAGAATGACACAAAGGAAGTTAAAAGAAAAATAAAAACCTTTTGAGTCAATATGGAAGAAACATAAATGTCTCGATGCCTTGAGTCATCCCCAAAAGGAAAAAACAAGGCAAGAATGAAAATGAAAAGCAAAGTTAAGAGATTAGAAAAGGTAAAAGTATACGACATATAGAAGAATGAAGGTACAAATAAAGGAATTCACATAGAGAGAGACATCAAACAAAACATCATAGGGGATCACATTACACACATGTAATCAAATGAAAGAAAATAAAATAATGCAAAAGACTAGTAAGGAAAAGGTGAGTCAACCTAAAGCAAGTCATCCACCTCCCAATCTTAGTTTGTATAAGTGGAAGGTAAATGATGAACCTAAGGGACAACAAAAAATGCCTTACGAGGACAAGGCTATCAACTTCTTGTCCCCACTAAGTGCAAGACAAGAATGAGTTGAGGTAGGTGATTGGAAGGGTCATGCAATAGTGAGAATAAATTATTCTACAACTATTACATGACAAAAAGGATGAAGGATATGCTATTTAATCACTGGGTAACAAGTTTCTTTGTCGAAGTGATATTTATTCAATATAATCTTGAATGAACGAAACTCATCAATACTATGTCCAAGAGTCATTTGGTATCGACAAAGTGGAACGTTTGCATCTTTAGGATATAGTATTAGTCTATCTTTCTCTAGAGGCAATAGGAAAAGTCCTTGGTTGAGAAGAATTTGTAATTTTATTTCACTTTCAGGTGGAAGCTGAGGGGGTTGGAATTTTTGTAACTTGTAAGGCCACTTGCGGTTGCTAGATTCACCAAATTTTGTAGTTGACTAAGGAGGATGAGTAACTAAGTTGATCCTATCATCCTTGTCATTATTATGAGTCAATGGTTGTTCTTGGGGAAGAAGGATATTCAAATCAGGAGGAGAATCAAAGATCACCATGCCATCACTATGAAGTTTTAAATATTCTCTAGGATGTCTTGTGCTATGAGGGGGATCTTGATATCCTAACCATTTTTTGTTTTCATTAGTTGGTTTTTTCTCTAGAAATTGATGAATTTCATGTTCACTTGTTGCATCACATCCTTGTTTACTTAAGATTGTGAATCCCTTTCCATATGTTTCTTCTATATTGATTGGATTTTTTGTCACTTTTTTATCATAAAATGGTTGAGAATTTGTTTGTGTGGAGGAACTAGGTTCACCTATTGCAAGAAACTTAGGTTCAACTTGTCTTTCAGGATGTAAGTAACCAAACATCTCAAGAGGTGGTATTGTTGGAGGATTTGGTTGTTTTATGGATGGATAGAAGGATGCATTATTGTCTTGGTTGTTAAGGAGATCTTTTAGGAACATGTTCATGTTGTCATCATCTTCTCCAATGATGTAAACATCATGATGAGGAAATTATTTAGGAGTTGTGTGAGCATGAGTAAGTTCAAATTCATTAGGGTCATTATCAAATGCACAATTTGACACATCTAAAAAATATTTCAAGGACATCCAAAGTTTTTTGAAGAACATATCCATAATGAAAAATTGAACAAATACACTTGAAATGAAAGAAATTGGAATAATAGGAATTATGCAAACTGAAGCAAAGAACTAAAGGCAGCAAATAGAATCACAAAGAAGCAATTTCAGATCTTGAAAACAAGAAAATCAAACTCAATAGGGACTAAGATTCCAATAAGGGAATGTTGGTCCTACTGGTAAAATTTTGAAGTTCTAGGGACTGAAATAGATAGCAAAGAATAGAGAAAGGATTTTGAGACAAAAACCCTGAGAGGGACTAAGACACTAGGGAGGGTGTTTTAGTCCTAGCAAAGGTTTTTCTCAAGAAAATAGCAGATTCTGGGTTGTCTACATTGTTTACAGATTGCCTATTTAGGATACTGATGTTTAGAAATAGGAAAATATACAAATGAATGCAAGAAAAAGTAACTAGTAACAAGCAATTTAATGCAATTTTTTGAATTTTGAATGCAATAAGAATGTTTCTAAATGCAATTAGGATGATAAAAAATGTACTTTTTAGTTTTTGAATGAAACGAAATGATGCAAGAAAGGAAAAATGCAACTTATATGCACTTTTACTAATGCAAATATGAGAAACACTAAATGCAATTTTCACTAAATATGACAAACCCTAGATGCAATTTCACTAATGCAATATGCAATCCAAGAAAAAATGTAATCTAGATATAGAACTTGAATGAATTCCAAATTAGAAAATGAATGCAAAAGAGTTGAGTTCACCAATATGTTTCATAGGTGAAAATGATGGTGCACTAATGGTACCACTCTTCTCACACAAACACTCAATAAAATGAAATTAAAATCATCATTTTTCACCAGATCTTCACTTTCTTACACCTATAGTAGCGAAACCAATAAGAATTTGAAGATCAATCAAACTAGTAATTTGTGAGATTTTGTGCATAGATTCTAATTATATTTAAAATAAAAATAAAAAAATTGTGAATCCTTTTATGTAATTTTTAATAACACATTTTTCCTACTAAACAACATTTTTAAAAAGTGATGTTTACTTCGGACCGCATATATTTTTTTATAGACAGGATACAATTCTAATTTTTAAATTACAGTTTTTTCACACAAATATCTAGTGCATGGATATTTTTTCATAATTTTTTGTTAAATATTTTTCAAAACTTAATTTTTCAAGTCAGAGTAATTATAATCTAGATAGAGGTGTACTTCGGACTGCATAACTTTTTTGTATGCATTTGAATTAACTTATTCATTTTTTGTTAGAATAAGGACATCAATACCTAGTGTACAGGTATTTTTTAGATTTTTTTTCTCTATTTTCCTATTTTTTCATATTTGTGAAACAGAGAACTTGATGTTCATTGAAAAACCTACATTCATAAGAAATAAAAAATAAATAGAATAATAAAATTAAATATATTTAAAATTATACTTTTTGGGAAGCCTATAATAAGGGTTACATACTTACTAAACATAAATTTTAAATGAATTCATTTGATCACCCAAAAGGTAAATCAAAAGTGGTTTTTTATCAACATTTTGATAGGTGTAGATGAGACTTCATTATAGGTATGGTTTAAAACTAAAGGGGCTCTATCCAAGGGGGCTTGATCTAAGGTGCTTTGATCAAACTGTCTTTATTAAAATCATTTAAATGGAACCTTTAAAGGATTAAATCATTATATTTTCTAAAAATATGTGATTTTAGGAAAAAATCAGGATGTCCCAGAAAGTATAACCCATTATTGTGATAGCACCCTTGATTGACTATCTACCCCACAAGGTGAGTCAATTCTCAATTAGGAGGACCTAGGAGAGGGATTTTTCAACTTTAAGGGGTTCACCACCATGAAAATGCTTGGAAAAGAAAAAAAAGAATTCAAATCACAAAATATAACAATGCAAGCTAAATGAAGAATGCAAATAATGAAAATATGCAACAAGGAGTTAGGAGGTATATACCTAGGAAGTCTAGAGATGTTGTGAGGATTTTGGAAATGCAAAGAAGCTTCCAAAATATGATATAGACGACAAAGAAACCCTTGTTGATGTCTTAGTCTCACCGCTATTTTTTCGGGGTAGATGTAGAGTCTTCAGATGTTGGAATTAGATCTAAAAGAATTTCTATAAAATGACCTCAAGAGGACTAAGATGCCTTTAATGTTTTCATAATCCTATTTGGAATTTCTGAAATCTCTGAACGGGGTCCTAAGGCTAAATTTCTATGCTTTCTTCTTCTTTGATCTTAGGTTTTGAAACCTTCAAATTCGGCTTGTAGGTGAGTTTCCGTGAAGATAAAAACTTTGTAATGCAAATTTACAACTTTGCAACTTTGCACTCCAAATGATCTTCTAGTCTTCAACCTAGATCTGCAATCACAAATATGCGAGAGGGGAAAAACTTGTTGATTGTTAGTGAATGGGGGTTTACCTTGGTCAAACCCCTTGTTGGTAATTAAACCTTGAAATAAAATAGAATAATGAAGGGAAATGATGAATGAAAAACATGCAATGCTACAAATCATCAAAATATTATTCTAAAGTTTTCAAACTTGTGTGAAATAGATGTAATGGATATCGATCTTGAATCAAATGAATGCTTGATAGATCTTGCTTGAATCAAAACCCTATATCACAAATGTTATCACAACAACACACATGATGCAAGAATGTCTTTGATATGATGCTTGAATCTTGATGATGGATTCAAATACTTGTTGAATTACTCTTGAATGCTAGAATTATTGAATGCTTAGATGCTTAGATTGCTTATTATGCAAAATGAGTGGAAGAACCTTGTATTTATACATATCTATGCTTAATATACCAAAATTACATAACACCAAACTGACATATGAATTTATTAAATAAAAGGGGTTAAATCCAACTAGAATTTGAAATTAAATCCTAAAAAATAAGCCAAGGAGGAGTAAGACACCCTAGGTGGTTGTTGAAAGATGGCATGTCCCTTGGTCTTCCTTGTCTAGCACGACACTTGGGTTTGTGACATGGCTTAACTGCCTCATGTGGATCTTACATTTAAATCTGTTGGTTGTATAAAACATTGATAGGTCAATCTTTTGGTGCAACGTCAACCACCAATGTAACAATTGGTAGTAGAGTCGGTGTCATAGGTTCAAACCCCTCACTTGTGTTTAGGGTCTGGGGATTGTTGTAAGATAGTGTGTCCCTTGGTCTTCCTTGGCCAACATGGCACTTGGGTTTGTGACATGGCTTAACCACCTCCTGTGGATTTTACATAAATCTATTGGTTGTATCAAGCAATGACAAATCAATCTTTTCGTGCAATGACAACCAATAGTGTAATAGTGGCATCTTAGTCTTGAGGCTCAAATCTTGGGGCACAAATTCAAAAAAGGGACCTATTTAGGTTCTCACAAAGTTAGGGTCTGAAGACCTTTGGGCGACAGGGACACCCTAGGTAGAATTTTAGTCCTAACCCAAAAATTAGGGACACTTTGATGACATCATTTAAATTATCATTTATGCATTGAAGAATGTAGGGATTAGTCAAAAAAATATAATACATAGGGCTTGTGAATGAAAAATAGGAACAATTAATACATAAATAGGAATAAATAAAGCAAGTTAGGCCCCAAAAATTGTGAAAATGCAAGGGTATGCATTTTACTACACTACAAATGTTTCATGTTTCATTCTTTCATCATAAGGTTTAATTAACTAAACATGGTGATCAAGGAAAACCCTTATTCAGTAACAATCATCAATTTTTGTTCTCTCTTGATGCGTGATTGTAGGTTCTAGATTTAAGATCAAGTGGAGAACAAAAGTAGAAAATTTTGTGAAGATTACGAATTTGTAAAAGTTGTCATCTTTGTTGCAAGATCATGGAAACTAAGCTACAAGAATTATTCCCAACTTTTGTGAGCTAAGCATGTAAGATATAGGAGTGCAAAAATTAAAGAACAAGATCCCAAAATTGATTTTCTAGAACCCTAACAGGGGCCCATTAGCTATGTGGTGAATGAGTCCCAAGTGAGGCCTGAAACAACACTTTTTCAACAAAGTACACATCATTTTACACTCTGAAAACCTTCCTATTTTCTGTTATAACAACTAGGTTTAATTTTTTCTACTCATTTACACATTATTACTTACATTTTGAATGAAATAGAGTGGAAACTAGGTTCATCATTTTTTTAATTCATTTTGGTGAATCTTTTTCTTCTTTGTTCCATTTTGGTGAACCTAACAATCTTATACCATAAATTTTATGATTTGGAGTGCATTCAAACCATAGATCTAGATTTGCATTAGTTTGCATTGAATTGCATTAATTTTCATTTCATCTAGGGTTGTCAAAATTCCATTAGTTTGCATTGCATTTTATGCATTAACTTGCATTTTCCATTCATTTTAAATCTGAAAATTCAAACAAAATTGCATAATGTTAGACTGATTTGGAATAGTGTTTTCATATTAGTTTACTTTTCATCATTCATATTCAAAAATTGCATCAAAATTTCATGTCAAATATTGTCATATAGTTCATCATTTTTCCTTCATTGCACTTGCATTTCAACATTAAATTATGAAAATTTTTGCCATTGAAACTACAGTTTGAAACTTGAAATAGAAAACATATCTAATCACTTTGAAATTGTATTTTTCAAGATTAAAAAACCTTGTATCATGACCCATTCAACATAGGGAGAATGATTCCTTATTAGGGATACATAGGAAAAAATAATTCATAGTTCCTAAGCTTCAATATATTAGATTTAGAGTTTCTCATAAAGCATATTAGGACCCATTCACCATGTAGAGAATGACTTCTTGTAGGCCTACCAAATAAACTTTTCTAAGCTTTTTGGTGATTTTTTGTACTTCCTAGGTGAACCGTATGGAAAATGGTAGATGGTTGATTGACTACTACTATTCTCCTGCTGCCATTCAATAATATCTTAGGATCCCTAATTGAATTATCTATCAATCTCACAAGGTAAGTCAATTCTCAACAAGGAAGACCTAGGAAGGGGTTCTTTAATCTTTAAGGGGTTCTCCACCAATCAAATGCTTGAAAAAGATAAGTAAGCACTCAACTCACAAAACCTAATAATGCAAGCTAAATGAAGGATGCAAATGATGAAATTATGCAACAAGTTAGGATATGTGTAGTTGGGAAGTTTGGAAATGCAATGAGGATTCCATAAATTCCATAAATACAAAGAAGATATCAAAAAAGTTCTATGAAGGACAAAGACATCCTTACTGTTGTCTTAGCCCCATTGTTGTTTTTTGAGGCCAATGTGAAATCTTCAGATGTCGGAACCGGATTTGAAAGAATTTCTAAAAAATAACCTCAAGAAGACTAAGACACCCTAGGTGGTGACTTAGTCCTATCTAGAATTTTTGGAATCTTTGAATGTGGTCATGAGGCTTGGAGTCTGCTCTTCCTTCTTCTTTGATCTTAGGTTCTAAAACTTCTTGATTTGGCCTATTCATGAGTTTTCGTGAAGATGACAACTTTGCAATGCAACTTTGCAACTTTACACTTCAAATGACCTTCAAGACTTCAACCTAAATCTGCAATCAAAAAAAAAAAAAGGGGGAAAGAATTGTTGATTGTTAGTGAATGGGGGTTTTCCTTGGTCAAAACCCTTGTAGGTAATTAAACCTTGAAATGAAATTAAATGGAGGGAAATGATGAATGAAAAACATGCAATGTTACAACTCACCAAACCATTGCTATAAAGTCTGCAAACTTGTGTGAAATGGATAGCTTAGATATGGATCTTGAATCAAATGAATGGTTGAAAGATATGGACTTGGAATGATTGCTTGAATCAAAACCCTACAGCACACAAGATCTTTGATATGATGCTTGAATCTTGAGGATGACTCCAAATGCTTGATGAATTTCTCTCGATCTCATAAACTTGCCTTAGGAATGAATACTTGAATTCTTGTTAGGATAAAATTATTAAAAGAACCTTGTAATTATACTTATCCATGCTTAATATCCAAAAGATTACACCAAAAAAAGCCAACAAATGAATTCATTAATTAAAGGAGCATAAATCCCACCAGAATTTGAAATTAAATGTTAAAAATACCTTAAGGGGAACTAAGATGCCCTAGGTGGTGTCTTAGTATCGATGCATGAAACTCAAGGAACAAACTCCAAAAGGGGACCTATTTCAGAACTTTCAAAGTCAGGGTTCAAAAACCTTTGTGGGATGAAGATTCCCTAGGTGGCATGTTAATCTCGACCCAAAAATTAGGGATACTCAAACAAAATCATTAAATTATCATGTATGCATTGATGTTTATTGGGATAATCCATAAAAATATATAATTCATTCGGCTTGTGGATGGAAAATAGGAACAAATAAGACATAAAAAAGGATAAGAAAAGAAAGGCAGGCCCAAACAAGTGTGAAAATGCAAGGGTATGCATTTCCCTACTCTACATTTATCCCCCACTTTCGTGAGAGGATGAACTTGCTTCAAACTCACACTAAAGTAGCCAACCAAACAATCAAGAGGGGTTCAAATGTACAAATGCTAGTAATATAGGATGACAATAATAGAGAGGGTCGCCAAGCCTCTAGGACCAAGATCCTATGGTAAACCAAAATAGGAACAAAGGAACATGCTTGTGGATGATATATGAAGCCATAACCAAATCACAAGCATACACCATCAAAGACAAAAAGATGAAAAATGGAAAAAGAAAAAAGGAAAAAGGTAATGGATCAAGCTTTGACTAGCCATCCAACATAGTGGACTGGGTCTAGGCTATTTATCCAAAAAGGTTTACAACTGTAACACACTCTCCACTATGCAAACAAACGCATGCTCACAAGGGCTAGTAAAGCTAGTTGTCCACTAGGTGAGCCCCAAGAAGTCCATATCAACATCATAGCCCCATGACTATGATAAGGAAAAAAATAAAATTCACACTCAGAAGGGCTAGTGAAGCTAGTTGTTCACTAGGTGAGCCCCAGGGGACCATATGAAAGCTATACCTCCATGAATTTAATAATGTACAAAAAGAAAATACAACAGGAAAGAGGGATGTTCTAAGGTATTTTTCTTAGTTCATGTAAGGTATTGATCTTAGGGGACACTGTGCTTGACATCTCTGAGAGAGGATAAATACAAGGTCTCATCCTGGGGAACATCACACACAATGTTTCCAAGAGAGGACAAGTGTAAAATCTCTCATCTTTTTTCCTAGAGAGGACAAGTGAAAGGTATCATCTTAGGGAACATTATGCCTAATGTTTCCAAGAGAAGACAAGGAAATATCATGTTGTTAGAGGAATTCAAACCCAATGAAACCACCAAGAGAAGGATGCATCACAATAAGAAAGGAAATCACACAAGGAACATGCAAAAAAATGTAAATGAAATCATTAAAAAAAAATTCCAATGCATGCCCCCACTTTAAACAAATTGCTAACACCATGCTATGAGCAATTACTTTAAAGTAGTGAAAATTGAAAGGAAAAAGAGGGTTCCCCCCAGAAACACATAAGGGATCTATGGATTCAGGGTTGGTATTTGTCTTTGTTGTAATGATATTAGAGAGCATGAAACTATCATCATTCCCCACATACACATAAAACTCAAATAATGACACAAAGAGAGCGAAAACAAAGAAAAACCTTTTGGGTCAACATGGAAGAGACATAAGGTTCTTGGATGCATTACGTCATCCCCATAAAGAAAATAAATGACAAAAAATAAAATGATAGTGTTGGTTATTTTTTAAGAACCAAACTTAATCTCAGTCCCTACCTATGAATTTTCGACAACTCAATCATTGGTAAGGTTGAAGATTGGCCAACAATTAAGTAAAGTACTTAGTACCTCACTTCTTCTCTTCAAGCTCTATTATACCTAACAGCATAATCTTATGCATGCTCATAATATCTCTAATGTGGTCAAGAGAATTTCCTTACATAGATGCATTTCCTCAAGAAACTCACTTCATCAAAGGCTTGGCAGACCTTGGGTGAAAGTGTCATTTGTTTCAGGGAATGCATTTACATACTGAATGTTGGGGCAGTTATATTTAGAATATGTTATGAATTTCTCTTCATCTTGACTCCTAGGCCAAATTCATTAATAGCTCAACTGGCTATGAGATAAACTAAGAAAACCATCGGTGCCTTATCTCAGAGAGAAACAAAGTTACTACTTGCAATCAATCAATAATACAATTATGATTAAACATCATAAATTGATGGAGTATTAGTATGCCACTTTGTAACATCTAACTCGCTGTGTTTTAAACTATCACTTCCTTGGAAAATCCTATATGCCTTTCTTACAAATCAATGGCATTATTTTGGCATTTAATCAACTCATTGAATTGAAGCATAAAACAAGCTAATTCATTCGGTGCAAATGACAAAAGAAAAATGAAATCATAATTAACAACTTCATTCACAACTTGGAAGAAAATACATAAGAGCAACATTTTAGAACTAGTATTCTCCTTCATTTTTGATATTACTTTATAAAACCATATTTAAGATCTTCATATCTTATAAAATTCACCCTAGATTTGCTTCTGATATGTCTACTAAAGTATCTATTTACATAATATTTACTCTGAGAGCATAGCATTCACTTTTGACCTATTTTGGACTCAAAATTATAAACTCTCTTAACATCAGCCATGAAATCCCCTTTATAAACAAGGGAGACCCAAGCACCTATCTAAATTAAAATTTCTTTTTCATTTCAGTTCATTTCAAAAACCTAATTTCAATTGATTCCTTGAAGAACTCCGTACGTGGTTTCTTATGCAACCATTTAGGAACAGGGGAGGAGAAAAGGAAAAAAACATGTGCAGGATACCATTAGTCACTACCACCATGTTCATTGTTGAAACAAAAAAGATTCCATATCATATTAGCCGGAGGATTTCCACATCAACATGGAAGAGAAAAAGACAAACCATGGACACATGAAAAATAAATACCTTCTATGAAAAGACCATGGTGTCATCAAAAACCAAAATAAGGTGGTGAACCTATTCAAAATCATTGGCATCAGAGGATGATCAATCACTCCTTGTCCTTGATGAAATTGGAGGGATCATCACCATGTCATCGTCGGAGCTCCTATATGGCACCAGAGAACAAATGTACTGGCCATATTCTAAATCAGTATCACCTTCAACATCTGAAGGAGTATCAGAAAGAACAATAGGATTATTGTTTTTGGCTAGGCAGGCCCTATGAATTTTCTCTTTTTTCGTAGCCTTCTTCACTGGCTGAGCTAGTTCCTTTCCTTTGAACTTGACTACTTCTCCTGGAAGGGTTTTGTTTCTCAAGTTGTGCGTACTCTACACAATTGATTTCTTCTTATCACCTCTATCCCTCTTTTTACCCTTTTCAACCTCAAGAGAAGAGTGGGCTTCCTACACAATTATTTCCTCATGATACTCAAATACATTGAGTCAGCTAGACCTTCTAATAGGCTGAATTGTCACACCAATTTTCCCCATTTCTAGAGTAAACAAAATTTAACAATTTAAAACAAAGCTATAAGGGGACACACTTACAAGCCAGACAATTGTAGCCAACCTATCAGATAAATTCCTAACCAAAACAAAGAACTCAATTTAAAACCTACTCAAGACAAGAATATTCAACTCAAGAAACACAAACCTTTCGCTCCTCTTCATACATCACCTTACATATACTATAGATTGGAAAGATGGTGAAAATGAACAACGATCAACCTACATTAAATAGACAATTGGAGCATGTAGAATTAATGATTCAAGAAATCCTTGCATGAATGAATTGATAACGTAATAGCTGGGTATGTGTAGGATTATCATGGAAAAAATAGGCCCTTAAGTGGCAAAAAATTCAGAAAAAACATAGTTAGGCAACTTAACGTAAAAAATTGAATAATTTATCTATATTATTTCAAAAATATGTAATAATAGAATCTATAGCAAATTTAATATAGTTTCTAAACTACTAGGTTTATTTAAAAAAAGAATTATTTGGTGAAAATTTGAAATTTCAATGCAATAGCACTTAATTTTAGGGAAAAAATAAGAACTAGGTGTCTATCTGACCACCCTAACAACAATAAAATGATTATATTTTTTTATAATATTTTAGATATAAGTAGAGGACTCATGTATTGATGTGATGCATACTTTTTTGTAATTTTTTTCCAAGTAAATAATTAATTATGAAGTTTTTATTGTAACTTATAAAAAAATATAAAAACTTGTATGTCTAAAAACCTTAACTTGGTCAAAACTTCATGAATTTTTTTTTTAATACTATAGTATGTGAAGCATATAATGTGATGCATGTATCAGATTAAAAAAATGTGATACTATTTAAAAGCTATATATGTTTTTCAATCAGCCTATCAATCAGGACTTTAGTCATAATTCAAATAGAAAATGAATAATAATTATTTATTAAATCCAAAGTAAGGCATAATTTATATTGGAGGAATGTTGAGAATCTCCTCTAAAAACCCTTTTTGTTTCATCAATTTTGGGTAAAAAAAAGTCATCAGCCACATACCCTACACATACCCATCATATCACCACTTTTTGGCCCATCATGATCTTGCACATACCCAGTTCAACTTCGAATCTAAGCTATTTATCTTAGAACAAAAAAAAAATTCATCTAAGGTGGCCATGAGCATAATTTTTTGACCATTAGCAACTTGCTCCTAGAAAAAAGTGATGCTATCTCAAATGTTGCCACATTCTTCTTTAATCTTGAAAAATCATATGTAATCTAACAATTAGCATGTATCAACAACCTAATCTATGCTTTTTAATTAATATCGACAAAGTATATAAGACCATTATGTTTTTTACAGAGAATATTTCCTTATACGTTTCATCGCTCATTGTTGATCCTCCCCAAATTTTAGGGCATAATCAACAATGAAAGTATTCATGTGATGAAGCGTAGTCCTTTGGATCATCCTATTTTAAAGCTACATCAATGGTTCTCCAATCCTTTTACTACTTTACTTTTTTCTTTATGAAAAATCCTCAGAATCCTACCACATTGCTTGTTCCATCAATAGTTATCTCCTATAGCAGATGCATCTCATCCTTCATTGGCTTCATCCGCTATGTGAAACATCCCCACGATGAAATATTAGTCCTTGGATTCATGGCCTGTCTTTTGATCAGATCATTCCTTCCATCATGCATCATTAATTTGAACTTTGCACCTAGGCTCCTATCAATAATGAGAGATGCAGTGAAGTCATCAGATTTAGACACATACACCTACATGAAAATAAATGGTACAAAAGACATCGCACACAAGATCTTATCATATTAGAGAAAAAAATATTCTACAGAATACCAGATCACTCATTGCTAATTTGGAACTTAAGCTTTGAAATGAATTTGTGATGAGCAATAAAACATAATGTTGTCACTCATTGCTAATTCTCCTTATACATTTTGCAAGCAATTAATGATGGGAGGATTTTACAAAGTTTTAAATATGTATTGCATATTGCTAATGTGCTATTCGCATTTAAAACATATCCACAATCACATTATGTAAAGGAAATTTCATCATATTACTTGTCATTGATCCTAAATTTATCATCTTATGATTATCTGCAATGAGCGATAAGAACAAAAAATTGGGGCATCACTTATCGCTATTACAAATTTGAAGGCTCAAAAGCCATTAGTGATAAACAATCCCTCAAGGATCATCTCTCATCATGCATTCTATTTAGGGGCTCTTGAATCTATTTGTGATGAGCGATGTTAAAGAAAACACCATTTCATCATTCATCACCAATTCAAAATACGTACTTATGAGGAAATCAACGATGAACGATATAGTATGATGGCCCTTGGGACTTAAGTGAAAAATTTAAGAACATGCATTTAAGTTGTTCCAATGAAGGGGATCCCCTAGGATGACATGAAAATAATAGGCTCAAGAACTTGTGAGTCACAAAATGCAAAGGATGTATAGGCCAAATGGCCCCCTACTTAACCTTATAAGATGGGTAATTTAGACCTAGGTGAGAGGGACCCGTCACTTGATGACATTGATAGATATAAGAGTTTCTTAAAATGATTGGAAATGGGAAATATGCAGTCAATGAAAAAATAGAAAATTACAAGCAATTATAATGAATAAAACCCTAAACCCCTATATAGTAACCCTACATTCATATGTAACAAAGGTTTGAGATGGAATAAAAAAATTTAGGGTTCAATATGGGCACTCCAATTCTTTTGCAAATTTGAAAGTTCCATTAGATAAGAAAAGAGAAGATAATGAAAAATATTTTGGGTCAACATGGAAGAGACATAGGGTGCCCCAATGCCTTGCATCATCCTCAGAAGGAAAACACAAGACAAAAAAGAAAATGAAAAGAGAAAATCAATGAAGAAAGGAAAAATAATATGACATATAGAAGAATGAAGGTACAAATAGAGGAACACACATAGAGAGTAAACATCAAATGAGACAGGGGATCACATTACACACATGCAATCAAAAGAAAAAGGAAAGAAAAAATACTAGTAAGAACATGTGCACAAACCATCTAGCAGGCCATCCACATCCTAGTATTGTTCAATATATGTGGAATGTAGATCACTAGTGAGGGGGAAAACATCAAGTGTTGTACTAGGAGAATCACTAGGTTCAACATGTGGTGCATCAATTGGTTTAGGAGGATCATCATAGTTGTTATCATTTAAGCTCATAGAAGAGGAAAATAATGAATTCAGCTCATTATGCACTTCATCAATTTTAGTTGTTTCTTTATCTTCATCCCATTTAACCACAATAGGAGGATGAATGGTAATATCCTTGACACATTTTGAGGCACTAACCATTCCATGATTTCCTTGATCTTATCAAGGTCTACTAAGACTCCTTCAACTAGAATAATATGGCCTAGATAGTGTACTCTATCTTGATAAAATGAACACTTGGATAGCTTCCCAAAGAGTTTCCATTCTCTTATTCATTATAGAACTATCCTTGAGTTCCTATCATGTTGTTTGAGAGACTTTTAGTAAATTAGGATGTTGTCAATGAAGATCGAAATAAAGACATCCAAATAGTATTTGAACACACTATTCATAAGGTTCATGAAGTATGTAGGTGCATTGGTCAAACCAAAAGGTACCACAGTGAACTTGTAATGTCCATATTGAGCTCAAAAAGTAGTCTTTCAAATATCTTCTTCCTTTATTCTCAAATGATGTTACCCCCACATGGCATCAATTTTTGAGAACACCATCACTCCCTTCATTTGGTCAAAAAATTTATCGATCCTTGGGAGTGGATATTGATTCTTGATGGTCAACTTGTTCAAAATTTGATAGTCTATACATAGACGCAAGGTTCCATCCTTCTCTTTCATAAAGATAATTGGTGCTCACCAAGGAGACACACTAGTCTTATGAGTCATTTGTTCAATAGTTCCATTAACTAAGCCTTTAACTCATATAGTTCAATGGTGGCCATCTGATAAGGTTCTTTGGATTGAGGCACATCTCCTAGTAAAAGGTCAATAGATAAGTTAAATTCTTGTTTCAGAGGTAACTCCTTGAGTTCATCAGGGAATACATCTCAGAACTTGTGGAGAATAAGGTAGTCATCTAGATATAGTTCCTTGATATTAGGGTTACTAATATGCACTACATAAATAGTACATCCCTTTTGTTGAGCATTTTTGGGCTACATAGCAAAAAAAATTCTAAGCTCTAAGGGTTTTTGCATTCTACAAATCTCGACTGGGTTCTTATAATCATCTAGACAACTAACTACCTTATCCTCATCGTTCACTATAGCCTTATGCTCAGTTAACAAATTTATTCCCAAAATTACATCATATGAGCCTAAAGGTGCCACATACAGGTTGACTTGGGTTTGGAAGGTTGGAAGCTCTAACTCATTGCAAAAGAGATAGGTATCTACCCTTTGCTTTACCCAATTACCATACTAGAATTTCCATGATCTTTTCATGTATCCAAGTCTAATATATATTGCACCATGGAAAAATGGACCCTTGTCATTTTCATGGTCTTTTAGGCCTTGCTTCATGATGTTTGGTTTGGTTTACTCTAATTTTATGTTGTGACATGGCTTGAACATTCAAATTTAGGAACTAAAATTCAAATAATGACATCTTGTGAAGGTGTTGTAAATTGTTGTAAAGAATTTCTAAAATATTCTAGACTCTATTCATTACAATCACCTAAAACCACCTTTTCATCATCAATAAAGTTCTATTTTCAAGTGTTGTAAAGTCTTGTAACAAGATTTCATGCTTTTCTAGGCTTAACTTCACTATTTACACCTTTCTTATGCTTTATTTGGTCCCTTTATGCCCTTATAAGGCTTGATTAAGTGCATGTTTTAATGTAATCCCACAAACAACATTAAATACAAGATAATTCCTGACACCCATTTTTAGGTCCTAGATGGGACCCATTCACCATGGGTGGCGAATGAGTCCCCCTTGGCTCCAAATTTAAAATATTTCAAAATTCCTTTTGAGTTTTTATTCAAAAACACTAGATGTCGGCCTATGATGAGGTATGAACAAGTTACTAAGGCACAATATTGTATAAATAAGTGATTTTCACCTCATTTTGCATCTCCTAAGTCATTCAAGAAATATCAAGCATTCAAGCACCTTACAACATCTTATCAAGCATTATTAAAGCATTTTGGAGCATCCATTGACACAACTTCAAATTTCCATCATCAAGGGTTTGGTAAGTTGATAACATTTGCATGTTACCAATTTATCATTCTCTTTTATTTCATTATTTCATTAAGGGTTTGATTACCAAAGTGGGGCTTGACAAAGGAAAACCCCTATTTGCTAACACTCAAACATTTTTCCCCTCTTGCATGTGTGTTTGTAGATCATTGTGTGCATATTTAACAAGAGTTTAGGTGTTGAAAAATGGTCAATAATTCAACTAGGAACTTCAAGTCAAATCAACTCTATTTCAAGCTTGGAGAAGGTTTTCTATTTGTTTGCTATAGAATAGACTTCAACAACCTGATAAGTAGATATTTCCAGATCTGGTGTTGCAGAGTTGTCTCCTAATTTCTCAAAATTTTGGTAGATGATTGATTCACCACCAGTGGTGAATGAGTCCCACCTTAATACTAAAAATCTAGGTTTTGTCATATTTCAGATCCCTACAGTCAATAACTTACTTCCGACAGTTTTTCACCAGTAGTAGGACTAATTCGCCACCCTGGTCAAATGAGTCCCATTGTTGATTTTTGGTAACTTCAGACAACATTCCACACATTCCAAATTCCACAAATCCCTCCCAAGTGCACTCGATTTCATCCCATTTCTTTATGTTCAGCATTAATTCATCTTTTAGTTCATTGTTTGCATTTCATAGTGTGTTTTCAAACATAACTTAAATCTTAGTTTTTCATTCATAATCAGTCATATAGATCACTCACTTGCACTTCTAAAGCTCATTAAATTTAGCCTGATCAACATCATACATTACATAATTTGAATGAACCCTTAGCATTTTTGGCCCTAACTTTCTCCTTTCAGGTGAAAACCCTAGAAGAGCTAGAGAAGTCCTTTGGGTGCCAAAAATTTATGATTCATTTCAGTGAACCTTCATTTTGAACACTTTTCATTTCTAATTGCATTCACATATTGCATCCTAGATTACATTTGCATCAACATTCAATTAGGGTATTTTTTTGTTTCTGTATTCTAGGAATTCTCATATTGCATTAGTGAAAACTTTGTTTAGAGTTCATTTTTGCATTGCATATCATTGAAAAAATTGAAAAACTACATTATCCTTCATTGCATTTTGAAAAGTATTTGAATCATTTTAAAATCTCTGAGAAAACACCATACTGGGACTCGTTCGCCACCCTGGGTGAATCAGTCCCTCTGCACTTTTTAAACAACATTTTTGGGATTTTTCTAGAATTTTCCTAAATTTTTTTTTTTTTGTAATTGATTCTTTGTTACAGTTAGTAGAATTTTTGTTACTTGCATTTAGAACTCCTCAATTACTTTTCATTTGCATTCACCCTATTTTTTGTGGTACTTGTATGAGTGTTTGGTGCCCCAAGGATAATACTCTAGGGAGATGAAGTTCTAGACTCATGGCTTCCCACAATAGCACTTTCATTGTGGACCTTGGGATCACAAGAGCTCCTCCTCCTAGTATGAACAATGGTACATTAGGCTTTTACAATACCACTTCTATGCCTTCACCTTTCCATCCAATGAATGTTAACACCCAAAACAACTCCCTTTCGCAAGAAAAGGCCATTAATATTCAGGAGGACTTTGTACATTTACAAAAATACTTGTCACTTGAAAAAATTTCCACCACTGCCATACCCACAATTGAAAACTTTCATCCTTTACTTGAAAGTGATAATGGTTTGCAAGTTATGAAAAGAATTGTTGAGATTTACAATAATCATGCCTCTTCTAATACCCATTCCACAAACATTCTTGTAAGCCAAGGAAGGCCTCAAGTTCATCCCCCTTCAACCATGTAGCATCCATACCAACTTATACGAATCCGCAAGTCACCACAACTATGCACCGGGTTAATTATGTGCCTACTTCTTTCCCAATTCCAACTAGCATTCCTACTTATCTTGTGGCATCGAAAGTCCCCTCCACCACCTTCACTCCCCTTAGTATTCCTTTCATTTCCCCTAATATCACGTACACTCCATCACCATTTTCCCTTCCACCTCAAACCACCTCCCTGACCCTATTTTTACAAAACTCCTTAACACTGTTTCCTCCATGCAACACAAAATTTCCACCATTACCCAAGGTCAAACTACTCCACCCACATATTATGTCTATAGAAGCCCCTTATCCTTAGAAATATTATTTACCCTAATGGAACAATGGATATAAATTCCTCAATTTGAGAAATATGGAGGAAAAGGAGACCCTATCAACCATGTTAATGCTTATACAACTTTATGCACTGATTTTTTCCTTGATGATAAACTTTTAGCCAAAAATTTTCCAAGGACCTTGAAGGATACTATGTTAGAGTAGTCTTCCAACTTTCCCAATCATTCCATCCACTCCTTCAATGAATTGGTGGATGCTTTCATAATTCACTTTCAAGTTCACATGACTCCTAAAAAGATAATGGCTAAACTCATGAAATGTAGACAACATATGAATGAAAAAAGTAAGTCATTTTATCTCTTGATGCCTATCCTTGTATGCTCAAATTGATGTCAAGATTCCTTATGCACATCTAAAAAAGATGTTTATCAAAAATTTACATAAAAATATTCAGGATAAATTAACTATGATGAAATTCCCTTCATTCATGCATTTATGTACAACCTTGTGTGAATATCACAACTCAGTTTCTAGTCATGGTTCAAAATCCAGTTCAAACTGAGCTGACAAATCTGAACGAAAACACCAAAATAAGACAAAAAACTTTTGTAAACCTAATAGAGGCTTCTTATAGTTCAATCTTCCTCCTCAACTGCAACCATCAACTCAACTAGTTCAAAATCAAGTGGCAGCTATTAAAGCAGCAATACCTTATACTTATGGGGACCCAAAGAGACAATTTACACCCTTACCCGATACCCTCCATAACACAATGAACCAATTGCTTCAACAACACTTTCTCAATTTTCCACCTATTAAACCACTTGATCCCAACCAACCATTACTGCCCATCTTCAAACCTAATGCTTATTGTCATTTTCATTGCCAAAATGGGCATGACACTGAACACTATAAGCTTCTAAAGCATTTATTTCAAGACCTCATTGATTCGGTCCATTTGTCCATTGTGGCTATTAATGATCAAGGCAATAAGTTTGTTGCACCCCCTAACCAAAATTTAAAATTTTTCACCAATCCCATGCCTAAACACAATATTTCATTTGTCAAGGCTAGTGAACCTTCAAAAACGGACGTAATGAATGTTGATACAAATAGTGAACAACATGATATAACTCCACCTATTACCCAAGTTAATCCTATGCATAAACTTGTGTGTATGATATATGTTATCCCTGATAAGGGCCAAACCAATAAATCTCTTGATATCACTTTTTTTTTTCTAAAGACATACCACTTGAAAGCTTCTTGATGGTCCTCTTTACATAGCTAGTAGAATCTATGATAAGACCACTAATGGGATATTAATAGATCTTGCTTGTGGCATGAATGTGATTACAAAGGAGTTTCTAGTATTACATGAGCTATATCTAGATGATTATAATAAACCAACTACATAGACTAAGATACATATTGGTTTTGCAAGCCCTATGATTGGATAAATTGTACTCCCCTTATAGATAGGACCAAAAACTTCAGATGTAACATTTTCAATTATTCCACAATTTGACCAATTTCGTTTGTGGCTACGCCACCCTTCACTTTTCTCAATGAAAGTGGTCTGATCAATGGTTCACAAATGTTTGAATTTTCCACATGGAAATGAAATATTTACCATACACTGTAGTGGCTTTAATCCTTTATCCTCTGAAAGTAACTTTTCCTTAGAAGCCTTTTGGCTTGAACCCATGATGGAACCCATCACACCTCGAAAGGACTTCTTTTTCGTAGCCTCTCAAAATTTTAAAGCCAAATGAATAGCCAGATTTTCTCTTTGTAACATGTCCCCATCCACTTCCACACCTCGTATCATAGATGAAACTATTGTGTGGTATCACAACACGCCCCATTTTTCCCCTTGGAAAAATGTGGACCCCCTCCTTTTCTCTTTCTTTCTTTTTTTTTTTTTGCTCGCTTTGGTGTTGTTTTGATGCTCAGTCGGTTGCTGGTTTTCCTCTCTCATTTTCACTTGGTATCTTTGTTGCCATATCCTTTTGTTTCCCGGTTTTGGTGTTTCAGTATTCTCTTAATGTTTAGTATGTTACCGGAAACAAAAATCTCAGAGTCTTGTGTTGAGCCAAAAGAATTTGTATCTTCATAAGATTCTAGCTTCACCTGGTATTTTATCAATCAATATTTTAATCTTGGTAATTTCCTCTTCTACCAGAGTTCGGTGTTTCATTTTTTCTTTTTTCCTAAAAGTTGGAAACTGAAGAGTGTACTTTGAAATACGCCCAATTTATCTTCTAGTCTTAGTTTTTGATCTTTCCTTTTATTTTGGTTTTCTCTTTCCTTAGAAGGTATTTCCTAGATCCTAGTGTTATTTGCTCCTTTCAGAAGCAACATCAAAAGCTTTAATCCCAGTGATCACCAATTGATCACATATTCTAATGACATATTCCTTGCAAAGAATCATCATGACATCTGATTTCTATGTATAATTACCATGCCATCTTTCTTTTCAAATAGCGATGTAGTGTAAAAATCTAGGTGTTCATGATTTGAACCATAATCCTTAATGATTGAACCTTTATTCTAGGAATTAATGTGAAATAATAGGTAATTAATGAAGGTGGCGAACTACATATGTACTTGGCACCACCTCAAGCATGCGATTTATTTTACAATACTCCACTTCGTGTCATATTACAAATTTTCTTAGGACATCAAACTAACAAAACGACATTGGCAAGCAAAAGGAGGTAAAATTTTGAGAAACTAAGACACAACTACCAAGGGTTTTGAAGTTGCATTATGAGGAATCACCATTATTAACTAGAACCAAGTATGTTTTGAATAATTGATACTTTGTTAAGAGTTTCTCAGGCTAAAAATATTGATAATGGTATTTTCCATTCTAAAATTGAAATGTTAATTATTCTCTAAGTTGTTAAATTTAATAAAAAATGAATTGAAAATTCTATGAAACATAAGTTTTTAAAAATCTAACCCTAACTCGCACACAAGACACACATTTTGAAAATTATAGAGCACATTATATACAAAATGAGCACTTCTGATGATAGGGAAAACTATGAATTTATGTATTGCAACTCACAAGTAGTACCCATCAACGTAATGGTTATAGACACCCACATGGGATGGTTTTCTGACATTCAAATCGGTTCACTATTTTTGCAATAAAATGCTTCCTAATGTACTAAGAGTGTGGTGGAAAATGGGTTACTTCCTGTAGGAGGGTTTCCACACATATTGGAAGCTCCTAAATTAGTTATGTAATGTATAAATCATTACAACCTAGCCAAGATAGTTGTTGAGAAAGAAGGAAGAATTTATGTAGACTTATCACATAAAGGAATCATATACAGATTTGGTCTTCCCATTTACACACAAATGTTCAATTTTGACTTAAAGGCCAAGACCAAGACATACTAGAGAATTGAGGAGCCTAATAGAGAAATTATGAGCACCCAATGGTGCCAATAGCCAATTACACATCAGACCAAGGTAATTTAGAGGTCTATGTTTAAACAAGAAATGCAAGAAATTATAACTTTGTTGAGCAAAGTAGCTAGTTTAAGAGATGCAAGCAAATTCAAATCCTGAATGCTCATGATAATATCCCGCATGACAGAGGGTCTTGTGGAGTTTCATTTGGGAAAATCAATAAGTGACAAACTACATGAACAAATTACTACATTCCCCAAAACTAGATAATTTTACATGTCATCGTATGTTATTTACTCTTGTGCTATGAGAGCCAGTAAACAAGGGTTGAAAAAAATTGGTACTCTAGGCACAAAAGTTGGCAATAGTGTTATATATGCAAATCTACCCCAGATCGCCATCCATGGTTATAAAGATGATTATAGGAAAGTCAATTATTTTTTCTCCATGAAATTGGTGAGAACAATGGAAGGTGATAAAGCTAAAAGATTATCCCTGTCTAGAAGCACAAAGTTCCATTCAACCTATGGGAGGGTAGTACATACAGTTCCTAACTTACTCCTACATTAGAGTGGAGGGATTTGATGGAAACCCATTCATGTTGCCCAGGTATCCTATAGATAATTTTTTATATTGGAATTAGTGAGACATTTAAAACCATCTCAAGCTCTTTATATCCATGCTCGCAAAAAGGCCTCTTTTAAATTTCCTATCACAATAGGAAATTATAAGTGTAATGCAATTAGAGTAACTATTTTGTGTGAAGAAGAATTAAGGACCTTCCATTTTGAAGAGTTCCCACTCCAGAGAGTGTATTATGATATTGAAGGAAATATTGATAAATATAAAACTATTTTTTGTGCTCATTTTCCTCATTTAGAAGATTATTGGCTTAATTGTGAATACAAGCACGTTGTAAGAAGAAAAAAATATGAAATCAAGAATGAATTTAAGATTTTCTTGGATGCTCAAGCTTTATGACATCATAGACCAATTGGAAGAAGATGATGTTCATGTGTTGAACCAGTTTTACAATGATGATAGGGTATATGATGAACCCATTCCAGATCCAAGTGATGACGATGAAGACATGACATCAATTGATGAATTTACTAGACCAATATTAAGGTATACTCAACATTGGGTTGATGATTTTTTCAAAAGTTTGAGAGAAAGAGGAAGTGAACCTATCTTCTTAGAAGATAAAACAAGGAAACAAAGAGATGAAACTACTTTTGAAAGTGGGGAGCCTACCAAGAAGAAAGAAAGACTAGTAAGGTGACTCTAGGTGTTAGAATTGAAGAAAGAGCCCTTGTAACAACAAAACAAGAAGTTCATATGAATCCATATGATAAATAGAGTGTTGGAGATATTGGTAAAGATAAATCAAAAGTGAGACCTAAAGGTGCATCTTCCTCTACAACTAGACGTAGAACAAGAGTAACTATTGATGAAGGAATAAGAGCAAAAAAGAATGTTGGTGCACAAACCAGGTCTGCATCTCAAAGGGCTACAACATTGTATACCTCTCCACCTTATGTTAATATGGATAGTATGAAACAATTACTGGGAGGGAATCCTATAAGTTTAGAGGAAATTTCTAAAGAAGATGAAGCCATAATTAAAGAACAGGTGGACAAATGGGGTGCTATGTGGGAGAAAGTGAAAAAAAGAAGTCTAAAGACAAACCCATGGTACACCCGGTGATAGGATAAATTCAGGATACAAGCTCTAACCCCATAAATGTTGAATAAAAATATTTTATTCAAGGAACACTCACCTCAGAGGTAGGAAACCCTATCATACTTGAAATGGAAATAGGGGAAACTACAAAGTATGATCCTATTGATGAAAGAATTGTTGAAGATACTCTTGATTCTCATCCTTCTCTTGGGAATGTGCAAAATGATAATGAACACTTGTAGGTCTCTGAAGAATCAGAGAAAGGTTAGCTAAAACTTAAATTGAAACTAAAATTCCAGAAGAAGAAGCTACACAGTTTGCAATAGGTGGAATTGAAAATGAAGAGAATCCTAGTGTAGCAGTAAATGGATAAGATAACGTTTAGAGAAATGAAATAGAAAATATTGATAGATAGGAAAATATAAGTCTCCAAAAAATAATGCGGTGTCAAACCCTATTAATTTTGAATCTATGCCAGATATTGCTAAAGAAAACCCCATTTCAGAAAATGTGACAAGTCAAAGAGAAGAAGTTCCGAAAAAAAGTGGTAAATAGGGACAAGGAAATGTTATAGAGGTACAACAAGATGATGATACAACTGATTGGTTAATTGGGGAATTAGCTTCTCCAATTGAACTAGAAGCATTACCTTTGAATCTTAATAATATTATACAAGAAGTAGGTACTCCTAAAATTAGGCATAGAGAAAAGACAAAGCATGTTATACAAAGGAATGCAGATGGAGAAAGAACTATTTAGATAGCCACTCCAACAATTGATAAAGATAGACATGAAATAATGCCTAAGAAGTATAAGATCACAAGTATTAATCTTGGACACTCATATTCGTAGCAAGAATTAGAGGAAATAAAAGAAAATTTAAATGCTACTATTATCAAAGTACAAAATATAAATAGAAGAAAAGAGAATTGAAAGAACGGGTAGCCACCTTGGAGCACTTTATTAAGTCATTAACTTTATCTGGTCGAGAATAAGCTGAATTGCCCCAACATCCAGTGTTGATGTCACAAGAGAAAGTAGATGCCATTCTTGTAGTTCATCATAAAATGAACATGTTTGAAGAATGGATTGAATACTGGGTGAAGTAGGGAGAAAAATTTATCATAGATGTAATAAGAAAGTATAAGGAAGGATACCATCATTCAGAGAAATAGAAAATATTTCAAGATGAATGTAGATTTCGCTAGGAGCAGGTCATTGATGAAAGATGAAATATAGAAATTATCATGTATTCATACATCCAAGAGTTAATACAAAGTAATGTAATATCAAAACATGAAATTGCATTGCCAAGAAAATGGAAGAAACAACTAAAATGGGAAGGTGACATGTTAATACAATGTATTGAAGGATTTGAAAGAGTCACCATTGAGTGCAGAGGATTAATTAGTGAATATCAAGAATTTATTTAAATATTGACACGTCAAGGTTTTGATCCCCAAACATTAGGACAGGACGAAAAGGAAGCTAACGCTTTCATGGAATGGATAGAAAGGATAAAAAGAGATTCTATTCAATTGCTGATGTGGGAGTTTATTGATGAGATAATACAATGTAGAAATGTTATAGCCAAGTATGAACTAGACAAAGCACAAAAAAATGATATCATACTTCGAGTAACTGAAGAATATATTAGGCTCAATCTCACTTGGAGAGCAATACGAAGAATTTTAAAAGAGTGCATATATCAAGTATTAAGGGCTTTCTAAGAAGATTAGTTGAAGAAAGAATGAAGAATCTTGGAACCTGAGTCATAAGCAAAAATGGAAAGAATCGAATATTGGATACTGGAAATATGATGAAGTTTATTTTTGGTTTTAATTTTAAATTTGCAGGTTGATCTTGGTCCTGGTAGGTGTTCCTCATTCTAGTGTTTTGAAAGGAAGCTCGTAGCCTTGACTGATACAAAGTGTTCATGCTAAAGTATGAGGAGAAGTGTTGTTATAGATGAAGTCAAAGCCTTGATTATTCTATAATGTTCTTGATGATAGTTGGTAGATGCCATGTGACACATTTTAATTTGTTGCTTCTAATTCTCTTGATAGAATTTTAAGTTTAACTTTTGGGGCCTTATTTCTATAAAAGGCTATCTCCTCCCACATTTTTATTTTAAGTTCAAAATTTGTGGATGTCATAGGAGCATAAACTTCTTTTTAAGTTTTGTTCTTTTTCCCTATTTTCTAAATCATTATGGCATAAAACTTTGTATGCATATAGACATTAATTGATATCAGAGCTTTATTGATAGCTACCTATCTTAGTATCTTTTGTAGCTGGTTTTGTAAGTTCAATTGAAGAAGATTGTATGTTGCACCGTTTAAGGGTGCATACAGAGCCTACTCGGTGTCCATAAATGAAACACTTTCTTTAAAAGCTTGCACCATTTTATACATAGTTGTGAAGTAATCTGGTGAAATATAAAGTGGTTTGCTATGTTTTGATTAATTATATGGGCCATCCATGGAGAATAACCAGGAGAAACTTTTATTTTTGAGTATTTTTAATACTTTTTTTTTAGAATAGATGTTTAGTATTTGAAAATGTTCCAAAAAAAAATACAAATGAATGGAAAGAATTTTATTGAAAATCTTTTTATTTTCCATGGTATTGTTGAATGCTTAATGCTAAATCTACTTAAGTGATAGCAAATAATTTGTGATGTTCATGAAATATTATGTTGAATCTTTCAATTTCATGATGTTATTTGATGATGAACTAAAATTTTATGTGAAATGTTTGTAATTATTAACAAAGTTGGAAATAACCATAGTCCCTTTGAGATTAATAGAAAATATCACATCATTACCTGAGAGCGACCATAGTTCAACCATGACCTAGTTATCAAAGACTTGGGATTGAACGAAAACCAATCCTTTTACTGTGAATGCAAAATTTCCCCTTAGGTTGTATTTGTTCCATATCTTTCAAGAAGGATAGGCTTTTCATGGTATTGTATGTGGAGATTTTATTTGAGCTATATGCTGCAAGTGAAATCATCATCAATAGGAACTAGCACTAGAAGGAGGGTCTATTGGTGTTATTTTTGGTTTTGTTAGTGTTTTAACTAGATTTCCATAGAACCACTAGATCTTGGTCTAGTGATCCTTAGTGACCTTAGTCGAACTTAGTGATTGAACATCATAAAGACCTTAGAAGTCTGGAAGTTTAAGTGCAAGTCAAAAGATTCCAACTATTGTCGCACCATCACCTCCTATAGTGATGGCATTCATTAATGTGGAGTCACTAATTCAATTTGTCGTATACAATAATTTACCCAAAAAATAGTGACAAGTTGTGTCCTAAGTATTATTTTCATAAATATGTTGAAGAAAATATCAGTATATTCAAGGATGCATGTTTCCGAGCAAGGATTCAAAATGAATATGTTGTGTGTTGATTGTTCCCATATACTTTGAGTGATGAAGTTTACCAATGGTATATCAACTTGCCGCACAATTCCATTAGATCATGGCAAGACATGGAAAATCAATTTTTAGCTAGGTTTAGAACACCAACTGATCCTCATTGTCATATCATCAATTTCCTCAAATCAAGAATTTTGAAGATGAACCTATAATTGCTTTTAATGATATATTTCAAAAGGCTTATTCTAGGTTACAAGCACCCTATGTAGTGAATAATTTTTTTGCTATTGTAGTTTATTATATAGAAGTAGATCCTTTGACTACATTATTTGTGAAGCAAAGAGAAAATCCTATCACTACTTTACTAGAAGCGTATGTTGAAGCCGTAAGTGTAAATTTAGAAATGAAACATCTTGGAAAAGGGTCATCTATGAATGACAGAAATGGATTGAATATTTACCCTACCCTGAGTGTAAATGGAGTCCCTATAGGTCATCCTATGCCTCCTAATGTTTATCTTGTAGTGGTCCAAAATGGAACATTTCCTCAAAATACTTTCTTTCAACCAAGAAATAGTCAATCTTTAGTCCCTCACCCTAGTTCAGCTATTACAGAGCTACATCCCAATGGAAAATTTTTTTTCTCACAAACTCAAGAAAATCAAAATGTCAAAAATTATGTGGACAAGGAAGAAATGAAAGAAGTAATAGCTCAACTCAAAAGATTAAACACATAGGTTACACATTTAAGAAACCAAAATTTCTATTCTTAGAATAATAACCAGAATTCTCAAAATCGAATATAATGCTCTCAGGCAACCTAGACCATGAAATACATGCCCTAATAATGGGGGAGTATCAACACCTTTAGATAATCCTAATTCAACTAATGAAAAGTCTACATCAAAAGTAAACTTAGTTGACCTTGCAATGAGAAATTGGTGTAGAATTCATAATACAAATTCTCATGCTAAAGTGGATTGTTCACAATTTAAAATTGCTTCAAAAAATTTTCTTGCTCCTACTCATTATAATGAGCATTGTGATTCTCATCCTCCTAAAGGAAATGAATTAGTTCTGGTAGGATATGAATCTACTCTACTCTTGGAAAGTTATGAACATTTCATATTACCTACGATATTACAAGCCATGCTCATGAATATGAAGGTGATAATTTGACTGACTTTGGAAATGTACGCTTTTCCTTATCAGGACAAAAATGAACCTCAAGAAGAAATTATTGAAATACATGCCTTTCAACAATATCATAAGTGGCATAATTACAACAAAAGGAATAACGTTAACAGTGGAGGTAGATTCAATAGGCCTTTAACAACATCCATCCCACCTAATAACTTCAATACTCCACCAGATGAGAAATCAAGTAATAATCCTAGGTTACCCAAAGTGACATCTCACTACAATTTCTCAAATGCTTCAAAAAATGAAAAGATAGATTCCGCCAATCAAAAAAAATTGACTAATTATTTAGTCGAAGAAATTAAGAAGGTAAAGATTAGCCTTTCTCTATCAGAATTTCTTAAGACACCTATGATCAAGAAAGCTTTCGTAAACACTTTAGAAGATTTTCCCAAAGAAAGAAAATTCAAGGATATTCAAGTGAAAGATACTCAGGCTAAAGCAAAAGATAAGAACATCTTTCCCATAGCAGATGTACAAGTAGCCTTTTATAAAGGAAAAGTAGAGTCCCCACCATTTTTTCTCACTTTGAGAATATTCTATAAGAATCTTCATAACTACTTAGTAGACTCTAGAGAGCATCTATTAAAATGATGCCATTATCAATATGTCAAACATTAGGGTTAACCCCTACAAATTATTTAAAGAAAGTCACCTAACTTGACCATAAAGAGGTAAATGTAGTAGGAGAGTTGACTAATATTGACATGCAATTGGCTTCTGATTCCATAATCCAATATTATATTGACATTCAAGTCATGGGGATACCTGATACTTATGTTATTCTTCTAAGTAGAGATTGGTCTAAAACATTGAATAATTACATGGCTACCAATTTCTCACACATGTGGTTACCTTGGAAGGGAGTTCCTAATCAAATTCAGATTGAAAAATAACAACACATGAAATGCATGATCACGGATTATAATTAGAAAAATGAAGTTCTATATATTAATGTAGAAGCGGGAGTTTACAAAATGCATAGTTCAGGAGTTAAAATTGAGGAAGTTTTCACTTGTGATGCTAAGAAATATAATGAAATAACTCCTGGGAAAGATGTTTTAATTGAATTAGATTGTGATTCTCCTAAAGAATAAAATAGTCCTTATGATAAGTTTCAGAAGAATACTATTGCAAAATCTCAGGAAAGTAGTAAAAGTAAAATTTCTAAAAAAATTGTTGTTGCAGTATTGGTGCAGACTGTATAATTCTGCACATTTAGAAAATAGTTGTATGATGTGTCTAGAGATAATCCATAGGATCGAGAATCGATATTGTTAAGAAAATGATAATTCCAAAAGAACTAAACCTGAAATGTATAGAAACAAAGATCAAAACATATAGACTAAAAATATTTATACAATGATATCAAAAAATTATAAAATATTGACTACATGGATTCTTAAATTTGATAGATCAAAATCAAAACAAGGAATTGGAATTGGAGTCAAACTTATCAACCCACAAGGTAAGTCTTTTCTTGTTGCATATTGATTGTGATTTCAATGTACTAACAATGTTGTAGAATACAAAGCCCTTATACATGGTTTCATCCTAGCAATCAAGAAGAAAGTTAGAATCCTTAAAGTGTTCAGTGATTCAGAATTGGTAGTTAAACAAGTCTAAAAGCAATCTATTTTCAGCTACAAAATATTATCCAATTATCAACATAGAGTGTGGTATTTAATTGAATAATTTTATGCATTCAATATTACTCATAACCTTAGAATATTCAATTAGAGTTTCAATGCTCTAACTACTGTTGCTAGTACTTTAGAACCTTTGGAGACATCATATCTAGAAATATTCATAGTTGAATTGGTATAATTACCCTTGGTTCTTGATAATCACACTAACCTACAAGTATTCCAAGATGACTGACACATATTATAGTTCACAACTAATTTTAGTATTTTCAAAGCACAAATAATTGAAAATATAAATCAAACTGATGGAAAAATTCAAGACGAAGAATTGACTCAAGATAGAGATAATAATATTCTAAAAGGAATAATTAAGTTGAAATGATTGTTCGATATTGACCAAATTGTCAAACAGAAAGATTTACCTCAAAGTGAAAAAGGACTATCTGAGTTATACAATTTGCATACTAAATAAGATCATAAGAACACACTCATAGGAATGGTTTGTATTGAAGAAGAGAAGATAAATATTTCTTAGGAACTTAAAGATTACTAGAAAGTCATAACATGGACATATGAAGACTTGAAGACATATGACACTTCCATCATTACACATACTATACCATTGAAGCCTGATACGAAACCTTTCCAACAAAACAACATCCAATAAATGCACTCTTAGAGCCTTTACTTCGAAAGGAAGTTACAAAATTATTGTCAACCAAGATAATTTTTCCAATTAGACATTCCACTTGAGTGGCAAATTTAGTCCCTATGAAGAAAAAGAATGGAGATATACGATCATGTGTAGATTTCTAGAATCTCAAGAAGGCATCTAAAAAATATAATTATCCACTACCCTCACTTGAAGAAGTGTTACATATAGTTAATGGTTCACAAATGATGTCCTTTTTGGACAAATTTTCTAGATATAACCAAGTAATGGTAGTGAGGTAAGATCAGATGAAAACAACTTTTACCATGAAGTGGGGAACTTTCGCTTACAGAAGGATGTCATTTGGATTGATAAATGCTAGAGATACATTCCAAAGATCCATGGAATATGCTTTCCAATAATTGATAGGAAAATGCATCATTATTTATATGGATGACCTTACAATATTTTCTAAAGGCAAAAGAGATCACATTCAAGATCTCAGAGTGATATTACAGAAATGTGAAACTTATGGAGTTTCATTAGATCTTAAAAAGTGTATTTTTAGGGTGACTGAAGGAAAGTTACTGGGACATATCATTTCTAAACACGGTATTTCAATTGATCTAGACATAGTGAATGCACTACTCAAGTTACAACCCTAGGGAATTAGAAAAAAATTGAAGTCATATTTTTGTGAGATTAACTTTGTTTGGAAATTCATTATAGGATTCACCAAAATAGTGAAGGCACTCAATGATATGTTAAAGAAAGATGCCAAAAAAGAGTGGACAAATGAAGCTAATATCGCCTTTGAGACTATAAAGATTGCAATCACAAAAGCACTGGTATTGGTAAGTCTAGACTATGTTAAACCTTTTTATATTTACTCATTTGTTTCTAGTCACACTTGTGCAACAATATTAACAAAGAAAGGAAAAAATAAAGAAGAAAAACCAATTGCTTTTATGAGTGCTTTGTTCAAGGAAGCCAAATTGAGATAAGTAGATGTTGAGAAATAAGTCTTTGCTTTGGTCAAAGTTGTAAACAAATTCATACATTACATCCTTAGAAGTATAGTTAAAGCCATTGTGCCAAATTCAACTGTCAAAATGTTACTAACACAAAGTGAGCTCAGAGAAAAGAGAGCTAAATGGGTCACCATTTTTCATTTGAATATGATTTAGACATCATACCCATGAGGTTGGTCTATGGACAAGCTTTGGTTAAATCTATTGTAGAAATAGATCCACAAATCTCAAGCCAACAATACACATTGGATGAAAAGAGTCAAGAGGATTGGTATTCAGACATTTGGCATTATTTTGTCAGTCATACTTGCATGATCATATGCAAAGGAATCAAAGAAGATCCCTCAAGATAAAATCGTAGAGTTACATGATTAAGGGAGGAGCTCTATTCAAAAGAAATGATGAAGGAATTTATTTAAGATGCTTAAATAGAACATAACCTAATAAAGTGTTGCACATGAACTACATGATAGATTTGGAACAGCTCATGGAGCACCTCTAGCTATTGCACACTTCACTTTGAGTGTGCACTACTACTAACCCACAATTTTTAAAGATACTTATGAACATATTAAACACTGTTATACATGTCAAGCAACATCAGGTAAAGGGAGATTTAATGCTCAACAGTTACAACTAGTGATGGAGATGTGTCCCTTTTCACAATGGCAATTAGACTTTATTGGAACCATCAATCCTCCATCTTCCATTGGTCACAAATTTATATTGACTGCTATAGACTATTTTACTAGATGGACAGAGGCATGCCCTAGCAAGCAATGCATTACAAACATAGACATAAAACTTTTGGAAGAAAATATTATCACCAAGTTTGGAATGTCGTATGCACTGGTATGTGATAATGGCCCTAATTTTGCTTCAATGAAAATTTGTAATTGGGAATTTGAATATGGAATAACACTAAAATATTCATCTAATTATTATCCACAAGGAAATGGATTAGCTAAATCATCAAATAAGAATTTGTTGGATATAATTAAGAAATTGATTGAAAATAACCCTAGGGAATGGCATTCTTTGTTAAAATTTTCCCTTTGGGCAGATCATACTAGGATGAAAGTTGCATTAGGGAATTATCCTTATCATTTAGTCTATGGGGTAGATCCTATACTGCCAATAAACTTAAAAATCCCTACCTAGTAGTTTGCACAAGAATATATTGGATTAGATGATCAAACAGAAGCAAGATTGTTGCAATTCATGCATTTATATGAGAAACGTACTCGAGCTATAGATCATTTTTCTAAAGATCAATATATAGTGAGAAAATGGTTTGATAAGTGAGCTAGATTAAAGAATTTCATAATATCTGATTTGGTCCTGTATTGGAACAAAGTTCATGAACGTAAAAGTGAACATGGTAAGTTTGAAAAATTATGGATAGGTCCATATCAAATTTCTGAAATCTTGAGTGATAGCACTTATAGATTAAAGTCTTTGAATGCCAAAGATATCCCATTTCCTATGAATGGGCAGTTACTAAAGCATTATTTCTAGTCATAAGTAAATAGTTTTGTAAATAGTTTTTTTTTTTTTGGTAAGAAGTTGTTGTGCATAGTTTCTTTTACTTGATTTTTGTTTTTGTTTTTTCTGGGTTTTGTATTGTTTGACTTCACATAAATTGGAAACGTTTGAAGGAATACAATTCAATAGAATGTCAACTCCATAACTTTAATTTCTATTCTGGTCAGAAATAGATTTCCATTTATACATTGTTCAAGAATTATTCAGTCTTATATACTCTAATTAGCATAGATCATTCACTTGATGTTGAGCTACAAACAAATTCATTTAAATTATTCTATTGAAATTTGGGATAACAATTGTTTGCATTAATTGAAAAATAAAAAGAATACCTTTGCTACCACCATAATTCCCAACCTAATAGCAAGCTTCAATTCTTGCAAGTTGATAAAAGAGCTATTATTGCAATATCAAAAGTAAAAACTAAGCTATCATTGCCATATCTTAAAAAAAAAAGGATATCAACGCATTAGGCCATCCAAATAACTCTACCAGGGCTATGGAAACTTGACCAATAGTAGAGCTATGTTTGGGGGAATTGCAAAGATAACTTTGTGGGGGCTATGGATGCTTGACTAGCAGCAAGACTCTATCCCTAGTTGGCTTAAAAGGAATTGTCATATTATGTAGATTAATGCAAACAGGTTCTATTTCTAAGTTTACTGTAGCAAAAATAATCAATTGCACACACGTGAGTTTAGTAATACCTAATTTTTCATGCTAATGGATGTAAAATCTGAATATGGAAGGGTATGTGCAAGATCATCATGGAAAAAACAAGCCCTTAAGTGGCAAAAAATTCAAAAAAATTAGAGTTAGGCAACTTGTCATAAAAATATGTAAGAATATAATCTGTAGAAAATTGAATGTAGCTTCTAAACTACTGGGTTTATTTTAAAAAAGGAAAATTATTTTGGTGAAAATTTGAAATTTCAATGCAGTAGTACTTAAATTTTAGGGAAAAAATAAGAAGTAGATGTCTATCTAACCACCCTAACCACAATAAAATGATAATATTATTTTATAAAATTTTAGATATAAGTAGAGGAATCATGTCCAGATGTGATGCATATTTCTTTGTATTTTTGTTCCAAGTAAATAATTGATTATGATTTTTTTATTACAACTTTTTAAAAATATAAAAACTCATTTGTCTGATTGCCTTAACTTGGTCAAAACTTCATGAAATTCATTTTTTTTTTTAATCCTATAGTATGCGAAGCATAAAATGTGATGCATGTTTCGGATTCAAAAGATGTGATACTGTTTGAAAGTTATAGATGCTTTTCAATCAGCCTATCAATCAAAACTTTAGTCGTAATTCAAATAGAAAATCAATAATAACTATTAATTAAATTAAAAATAAAGCATAATTTATATAGGTGGAAAGTTGAGAATCTCCTTTAAAAAACCTTTTCGTTTCATCAATTTTGGGTAAGAAAACAAGTCATCAGCCACATACCCTACACATACCCATCATATCTCCACTTTTTAGCCCATCATGATCCTGCACATACCTGGAATAAGGATCCCATGATTTATAATTAAAATATTAAAGAAAGTTGGAACATTGATGTTAGATTTAGAATTGACTTTCTATTTTTTTTTTTTAGTTTTGTTGGTTTCTAGTTGTTGTGTGATCTCACAACATGCCCCTTTTTCCCCTTGGAAAAATGTGGACCCCCTCTTTTTCTTTTTCTTGCTTTTTTTTTGGCTCGCTTTGGCATTGTTTTGATGCTCGGTAGGTTGTTGGTTTTCCTCTCTCATGTTCACTTGGCCTCTCTATTGTCATATCCTTTTGTTTCCTAGTTTTGGTGTTTTGGTATGATCTTAATGTTTAGTATGTTACCAGAAACTGGAATCCCAGAGTCTTGCATTGAGCTAAAAGAGTTTGTATCTTCATAAGATTCTAGCTCCACCTGATATTTTATTGATCAATATTTTAATCCCAGTAATTTCCTCTTCTTAAAGAGTCTAGTGTTTTATTTTATTTTATTTCCTAAAAGTTAGAAACTAGATAGTCTTCTTTGAAATATGTCCAATTTATCGTTTAGTCTCAGTTTCCAATCTTTCCTTTCACCCCAGTTTTCTCTCTCCTTAGAAGGTATTTCCCAAATCTTGGTGTTATTTTCTTCTTTTAGAAACAACATCAAAAGCTTTAATTCTGGTGATCACTAATCAATCACATATCTTTAATGACATATACCTTGCAAAGAATCATCGTGACATTTTATTGCCACGTATAATTAACACTGTCTTTCTTCTCAAATAGTGAGCCAATGCAAAAATCTCAGTGTTCGTTATTTGAACCATAATCCATAAAGATTGCACCTTTATTCTAGGAATTATTGTGAAATAACAGGTAATTATTGAAGGTAGAAAACTACCTATGTACTTGGCACCACCTCAAGCATGCAATTTCTTTTACAACACTCCACTTCATGTCATATTGAAAATTTGCTAAGGACATCGAATTAACGAAATGACATTGGCATGCAAAGAGAGGTAAAATTTTGAGAAACTAAGACACAATTACCAAGGGTTTTGAAGTTTCATTATGAAGAATCACCATTATTAACTAGAACCAAGTATGTTATGAATAATTGATACTTTGTTAAGAGTTTCTCAGGCTAATAATCTTGATAATGGTATTTCCCATTCTAAAATTGAAATGTTAATTATTCCTTAAGTTGTTAAATTTAATAAAAAATGAATTGAAAATTTTATGAAACATAAGTTTTTGTTAAATCTAACCCTAACTCACACACAAGATACATATTCTAAAAATTATAAAATTTATTATATACAAAATGAACACTTTTGATGCAAGGGAAAAAGATGAATTCAAGTATTGCAATTCACAAGTAGTACCCATCAACGTAGTTGTTATATCTACACCACATGGGATGGTCTTCTAACATTAAAATTCATTCACGGTTGTTGCAAGAAAATGCTTCCCAATGTACCAAGAGTGTCGTGGAAAATGGGTTACTTCCTGTGGGAGGGTTTCCACTAGCAATGGAAGCTCCTGAATTAGTTATGCGATGTATAAATCATTACAACCCAACCAAGAGGATAGTAGAGAAAGAAGGAAGAATTTATGTAGACTTGTTGTAGAAAGGAATCATATACAGATTTGGTCTTCACATTTATACATAGTTGTTCAATGTCGACCTAAAGGCCAAGACCAAGACATACTAGAGCCCTAAGGAGCGTAATAGAGAAAGTATGGGCACCTAATGATGCCAACAACCAATTACACAATAGACCAAGGTAGTTTAGAGGTCTATGTTTAAACAAGAAATTCAAGACACTATAAATTTGTTGAGCAGAGTAGCTAGTTTAATAGATGTAAGAAAATTCAAACCTTGGATGTTCATGATAATGTCCCGCATAATAGAGGGTCTTGTCGAGTTGCACTGAAGAAAACTGATAAGTGACTAACTACATGAATATATTACTACATTCCCAAAAACCAAATGCTTTTACATGTCATCGTATGTTATTTACTCATGTGCTATGAGAGCCAGTAAACAAGGGTTGAAACAAATTGGTACTCTAGGCACAAAAGTTGGCAATAGTTTTATATATGCACATCTACCCCAGATCATTGTCCATGGGTATGAATATTACTATAGGAAAGATAATGATTTTTTATCCATGAAATTGGTGAGAACAATGAAAGGTGATAAAGCTCAAGGATTATCCCTAGAAGCACAAAGTGCCATTCAACCTATGGGAGGCTGGTATATGCAGTTCCCAACTTCTACAATAGAGTGGAGGGATTTGATAGACACCCATTCATGCTGTCTGGGTATCCTATAGATAAAATTATTTTATTGGAATTAGTGAGATAGTTAAAGCCATCTTTGGCTCTTTATAGCCATTCTTGTAAAAAGGACACTTTTAAATTTTCCATCACAATAGGAAATTATAAGTGCAATGCAATTAGAGTAACTGATTTGTGTGAAGAAGAATAGAGTACCTACCATTTTGAAGAGTTCCCACTCTAGAGAGTGTATTATGATATTGAAGGAAATATTGCTAAAATATAGCTAGTTTTTGTACTCATGTGCCTCATTTAGAAGATTATGGGCTTAACTGTGAAGATGAGGATGTGGTAAGAAGAAGTAAATATGAAAGAATGCTTTTAAGATTTGCTCGGATGCTCAAGATTTATGGCATCCCAGACCAATTGGAAGAAGATGATGGTCAAGTTTTGAACCTATTTTACAATGATGATAGGGTATATGATGAACCCATTCCAGATCTAGGTGTTGATGATGAAGACATGACATCAATTGATGACTTTACTTGACTAGTCTTAGGGTATACTCAACATTGGATTGATGATTTTTGCAAGGGTTTGAGAGAAAGAGGAATTGAACCTATCTTCTTACAATATAAAATAAGGAAACAAAGAGATAAAAATTCTTTTGAAAGTGGAGAGCCTACCAAGAAGAAAAGAAAGACTAGTAAGGAAACTCTAGGTGTTAGAATTGAAGAAAGAACCCCTGAAACAAAAAGACAAGAAGTTCCTATCAAACTATCTACTAAACAGAAAGTTGCAGAGACAAGTAAAGATAGATCAAAAGTAAGACCTAAAGGTGCATGTTCCTCTACAGCTAGACCTAGAACAAGAGTAACTATTGATGAAGGAATAGGAGCAACAAAGAATGTTGGTGCACAAACCAGGTTTGCATCTCAAAGGGTTTGAACATTGTTTATCTCTCCCCCTTCTATTAATATGGCTAGTATGAAATAAGCATTGGAGGGGACTCCTATAGATTTAGAGATTTTTTTTGAAGAAGATGAAGCCAAAATTAAAGAATAGGTGGACAAATGGGGTGCTATGTGGGAGAAAGTGCATGAAAGGAAGTCTAAAGACAAACCTATGGTACACCTAGTGATAGGATAAATTTAGGATACAAGCTCTAACACCATAAATGTTGAAGAAGAAGAGTTTATTCAAGGAATTCTCAACTTAGAGGTAGGAAACCCTAGCATACTTGAAGTGGAAATAGGGTAAATTGAAGAGCAAGATCGTATTGATGAAATAATTTTTGAATATACTCTTGATTCCTAGCCTTCTCTTGGAAATGTGCAAAATGTTAATGAACACCTATAGGTATTTGAAGAATCAGAGAAAGGCCGCGCTAAAACTAAAATTCCAGAAGAAGAAGCTACACAGTTTGTAGGAGGTGGAATTGAAAATGAAGAGAATCCTGGTGTAGTAGTAAATGAAGAAGATGATGTTCAGAGAGATGAAATAGAAAATCTAGATAAATAGGAAAATATAAGTCTCCAAATAGAGGAGGTGGTGTCAAACCCTATCAATCCCGAATCTATACTAGATATTGTTAAAGAAAACCCCATTTCAGAAAATGTGGCAACTCAAAGAGAAGAAGTTCTTGAAACAAGTGGTACATAGGGACACGGAAATGTTACAGAGGTATAGTGAGATGATGATACACCTAATATTTTAATTAGGGAATTAGATTCTCTAATGGAAGTGGTAGTATTACCTCTGAATCTTAATAATTTTATACAAGAAGTAGGTACTCCTAAACCTAGGTGCAAACAAAAGACAAAGCATGTTATAAAGAGGAATGCAGATGGCAATAGAACTATTCAAATAGCCACTCCAACAATTGATAAAGATAGACATGAAATAATTCCTAAGGAGCAGAAGATTACAATTATTAATCTTGAAAACTCATCTTGGTAGCAAGAATTAGAGGAAATAAAAGTAAATTTAAATGCTACTATTTCTACAGTACAAAAATATAAACAAAACAAAAGAGAATTGAAAGAACGGTTTGCTACCATTGAACACTTTATTAAGTCATTGACTTTATCTAGTCGAGAACAAGATGAACTACCAAAACATCTAGTGCTGATGTCACAAAAGCAAGTAGATGCGATTGTTGTAGTTCATCATAAAATGAACATGTTTGAAGAATGGATTGAATACCGGGTGAAGCAGGGAGAATAATTTATCACAGATGCAATAAGAAATATTAAAGAAGTATACCATAGTTCAAAGAAATTAAAAAAAATTGAAGGTGAATGTAGATTTTGCTAGGAGCGGGCCATTGATGAAAGGAAAAAGATTAAAATTCTCATGCAATAAGACATCCAAGAGTTAATATAGAGTAATATAATATCAAAACATGAAATTTCATTTCTAGGAAAATGAAAGAAACAACTGAAATGGGATGGTGACATGTTAATACAATGTATTGAAGGATTTGAAAGTCACTGTTCAGTGTAGAGGATTAACTAGTGAAAATCAATAATTTATTCAAATATTCACATGTCAAGGTTTTGATCCCCAAACATTAGGAAAGGAGGGAGAGGAATCTAAATCTTTCAAGGAATGGATAGAAAGTATAAATATAAATTCTATTCAATTTCTAATGTGGAAGGTTATTGATGAGATAATGCAGTACACAAATGTTATAGCCAAGTATGAAGCAGACAAAGCACATAAAAATTATATGATACTTTAAGTAACTGAAGAATATATTAGGCTCAAGCTCACTTGGAGAGCAATATGAAGAATTTCAAAAGAGCACATATATCGAGTATTGAGGTCTTTCCAAGAATATCAGTAGAAGAAAGAAGGAAGAATCCTGGAACCTGAGTCATAAGTGAAAATGGAATGAATCGGATACTGGATACCAGAAATATGATGAAGTTTATTTTTGTTTTTAATTTTAAATTTGTAGGTTGATCCTGGTCCTTGTAGGTGTTCCTCATTCTAGTTTTTTGAGAGGAAGCTAGTAGCCTTGACTGATACAAAGTGTTTATGTTGAAGTATGAAAAGAAGTGTTGTTGCAGATGTAGTCAAAGCCTTGATTATTCTATAATGTTCTTGATGACAATTGGAAAATGCCACATGACACATTTTAATTTGTTGTTTCTAATTATTTGGATAGACTTTTAAGTTGAAATTTTGGGGCCTTGTTTCTATAAAAGGCCATCTCCTCCCATATTTTTATTTTAAGTTTGGAATTTCTAAATGTTGGAGGAGCATAAAATTCTTTTAAGTTTTATACTTTTTCCCTATTTTCTGAACCATTCTAGCATAAAACTTTGTATGCACATAGACATTAATTGGTATCAGATCTTTATGGATAGCTACCTATCTGAGTATCTTTTGTAGCTAGTTTTGTAAGTTCATCAAAGCAATACTGTATGTTGCATCATTTAAGGGTACATACAAAACCTACCCAATATCCATAAATGAAACCATCTTTAAAAGTTTGCACCATTTTATACGTAGCTATGAAGCAATCTGGTGAAATATAAAGCAATTTGCTATATTTTGATTAATTCTTTAGGGAATCCATGGAGAATAACTAGGAGAAACTCTATTTTTCAATATTTTTTATACTTTTTTTTAGAAAAGATGTTTAATATTTTAAAATGTTCCAAAAAAAATATACATGAGTGGAAAGAATCTTGTTGAAAAACTTTTATTTTCCATGAAATTGTTGAATGCTTAATGCTAAAATCTACTTAAGTGATAGAAAATAATTTGTGATTTTCATGAAATATTATATTGAATCTTTCAATTTAATGATTTTATTTGATGATGAATTTAAATTTTACGTGAGGGTATGTGCAGGATCATGGAAAAAACAGGCCCTTAAGTGGCAAAAAATTCAGAAAAATCAAAGTTAGGCAACTTGACATAAAATTTTGAATAAGTTATCTATATTATTTCAAAAATATGTAAGAATAAAATTTTTAGAAAATTGAATTTAGTTTCTAAACTACTAGGTTTGTTTAAAAAAAAAATCTATTTGGTGAAAATTTGAAATTTCAATGCAGTAGTACTTAAATTTCAGGGAAAAAATAAGTCGATGTATGTTTGACCACCCTAACCATAATAAAATAATAATATTTTTTATAAAATTTTAGATATAAGTAGAGAACTCATTTCCTAATGTGATGCATAAGTTTTGGTAAATTTTTTTCAAGTAAATAATTAATTATGAATTTTTTATTACAACTTTTTAAAAATATAAAAACTTGTATGTCTGACCACCTTAACTTGGTCAAAACTTCATGAAATTCAAATTTTCTTTTTTTAATCCTATAGTATGCAAAGGATAGAATGTGAGGGATTTTGTGGATTCAAAAGATGTGATACTATTTGAAAGCTATAGATGTTTTTCAATCAACCTATCAATCAGGACTTTAGTCATAATTCAAATAGAAAATGAATAATAATTACTTATTAAATTGAAAGTAAAACATAATTTATATTGGTGGAAAGTTGAGAATCTCCTTTAAAAATCCTTTTTGTTTCATCAATTTTGGGTAAAAAAATTTTTTCAGCCACATACCCATCATGGTCTTGCACATACCCATGAAATGTTTGTAATTCTTAATAAGGTTAGAAATAGTTGTAGTCCCTTTGAGATTAACAACAAATATCACATCATTACCCAAGGGTGACCCTAGTGCAACCATGACCTTGTTATCAGAGACTTGGGGTTGAAAGAAAGCCAATCTTTGTCCTGTGAATGAAGAATTTCCCCTTACGTTGTCTTTGTTCCATATCTTTCAAGAAGGATAGGCTCTTCATGGTCTTGTTTGTTGAGATTTTATTCAACCTAATTACTACAAGTGAAATCATCATCAATGGAAACATGCTTCAACCTAAGTCTGAAATTGAACAAACCATACAACCTCATCAACAACCACCTTTAGACACTTCGCTGACATCATTTAATTTACCAAGGGAAAATGAATCAACTCCCGTCATGCCTCCTCACATTAAACAAGTGTATAGAGAAAAATATAAAGTGATTGTATCATCTTCTTTGGTTTCTTCTATTCTTCCCTCTTTAGAAGTAGAAGAACCTATGATGACTCAATTCACTCTTACACCTCAACAACTTCAAAATAGAATTAAACAAAACCGTGGTGCTAGGGAATGTAGGCATCATCATCGTATCCTTGCTCGTCAATCTCACATGCAAGAAAATATAGAAAATCAACCTCCACCTTTGACAAAAGTAATAGATGATGACCCTCCTCCTAACCCACCACAAGATAGTCCACTACAACCTTCACAAAAAATGAAACAATCCAATAGCCACAAACTTTAATACATCCTTCCTTGGAAATCACCCTTCGTCATCTTGTTGTCATCAATCCTGATGATGATGATGATGATGATGCAGTGATAGAAAAAATAGATGAAGAAGTTCACAATGATCTAAACTATTTATTTTCTTCTACAATGAGCTTACATGATAAACCATCTCAACCAAGTGAAGAATCTACAACGACTCCTAGTTCAACACTTGCAATTCTTCCTTTAGATAGTCAACCTCCCTCACATGATACTGAACATGATTAGGAGGCAGATGAATTATTAGATGGTTGACTTGAATTTTCCTAGCTAGCTTTTTTTGCATCTCTTTTTATTTGTCCTTTTGCATTTTCATATATGTATCATGTTTCCTCATAATGTTAGTTTGATGTTTCGTCTCTTTGTGCACTTCTTCTATTTTTTCCCCTATTCTTCTATTCGTCGTGAATTGTATTTCTCACTTTTTTTTTGTGTTTTCCTTTTGGGGATGAAAAAAAGTGTAGAGATGCCCTATGTCTCTTCCATGTTGACACAAAAGGTCCTTCTCTTTTTCTCTTTTTCGTGTTGTGTTTTCCTTTTGGGGATGATGCAACGCATTGAGAGTGAAATGCCTTCTTCATGTTGACCCAAAATCTTTTTTATTTTCATTTTCATTTTTGTTTTCTTTATGTTCACTTGTGTTTTCCTTTTGGGGATGATGCAAAGCATCAAGACCACAATGTCTCTTTCCTATTGACACAAATGGACTTTTTTTTCCTTTTTTTTCACTCTCTTTGTGTCATTCTTCCAGTTCTATGTGCTTTGGGGAATGATGAAAATTTTGATCTCTTTCATAAAAACATTGCAGCAATGAACATACTAACCCCAAATCCATAGATCCCTTATGTGTTTGGTGTGTTCCTTTCTGGGGGGAAACTTCGTTTCTCTTTCTATTTTTGTTGACATGATGATACCTAACTTCGAAACATATGACTTGGCATAGGGCTTTCCAAGTTGGCTCTCATGTCTTGTTTTCCTTTTGCATTCTTCCCTTTGCTACTTTAAAGTAATTGCTCACAGAATAATGTGTAGCAATTCCTTTAAAGTGGGGGGCATATATTACCATAATTCATTTGCATTCTCAATTCCTAGTGTATCCTTTCCTTTTATATGATGTGTTTGTCACTTGTGGATGATATTGGGTGTGATGTCCTTCATAAGTGTGATCTATCTTAGCATATTGCATTCCCCATAGTGGCTTGATGCGACGCACTATATCCCCTAAGTTGTGAATATATTATTCTTTGATTGGTCCTCTCTTGGAGAAATTAGGCACAATGTTCCCTAAGTGATTGACCATGCATCAACTTAACAAGACTCCTTTGAACATCTTTTACATTTTACATTTTACATTTTTTATTTTTTCCACCTTGCATAATGCAACTTGCATGCCTGTGGTAGCTTCCTTTTTGTTCATGAGTTCTAAGCATACAGATCTTTGCTTGTCTCATGGCACATGAATCGACAATTTTCATTGTGGCACCTTGTTAAAGTTATTAGGATGTATAACTTTGATATGGTTGAGTAGGAAGCCCATCTAGCGGCATGAATTTTCCCCATAGCCACCTTTGTGTTTTTGAGTGCATACCAACTAGCGTATGTATCTTACCTTTTGGGATTTCTCACCTTGCGGATAACTAGAATTTTTGTGGCCCCAGAGTAAGTATACTTGGGCCTTCTCACTTGGCAAACCGTCATGAGTTCTATCACCCCAGAGTGAGTATACATTCTCTTCTTCAAACAATCAACCTAGATCTAATCCACAACTAGTTGGACAAATTATTGAAGCTTCATCTAATTTTCAACACTTTTGTGCTCCTTTGTTCTTATGCTTTGTTTTGCATGTGGTCTTCATCGTAGGGGCTTGATCATACCTCTTGATCATTGTTATTCCATCTTGCTAACATTAGTACATGTGAACCCTCCTCTTGATGTTCATGGCTACTTTAGTGTGAGTTTGAAGAAAGTTCATCCTCTCACTAAAGTGGTGGCCAAATTCACCATAGAAAAATGGACCCTTGTCATTTTCATGGAATTTTAGGCCTTGATTCATGATGTTTGTCCTATTTTGATATGATTTTATGTCGTGACATGTCTTGAACATGAATATTTAGGTACAAGAATTCAAATAATGACGTCTTGTGAAGGTGGTGTGAAGAGTTGTAAAGAATTTCTACACTCTTCTAGAATCTATTCATTAAAAATTACCTAAAATCCACCTTTTAATCATTAATCAAGTCCTATTTTGAAGTTTTGTAAAGTCTTGTAACAAGATTTCATGCTTTTCTAGGCTTAACTTTACTACTTACACCTTTCTTATGCTATATTTGGTCCCTTTATGCCATTATAATGCTCAATTAAGTGCATTTTTTAATGTAAGCCCAACAAACAACATTAAATACAAGATAATTCCTTACACCCATTTTTTAGGTCCTAGGTGGGACCCATTTGCCATGGGTGGTGAATGAGTCTTCCTTGGCTCCAAATTTAAAATATTTCAAAATTCCTTTTGGGTTTTTATTCAAAAAATCTTGATGTCTGCTTGTGATGAGGTATGAATGGGTTACTAAGGCACAAGATAGTATAAATAATTGATTTTCACCTCATTTTACATCTCCTAACTTATTCAAGCAATCTAAACCATTCAAGCACCTTACAACATCTTATCAAGCATTATTCAATCATTTTGGAGCATCCATTGACACAACTTTAGATTTGCATCATCAAGGGTTTGGTAAGTTGATAGAATTTTCATGTTGTCAGTTTATCATTCTCTTATATTTCATTATTTCATCAAGGGTTTGATTACCAAAGTGGGGTTTGACCAAGGAAAACCCCTATTTGCTAACCCTCAACCATTTTTCCCCTCTTGCATGTGTCTAGATTTAACAAGCATTTAGTTGTTCAAAAGTGGTAAAAAATTCAACTAGGTGCTTCAAGTCAAATCAACTCTATTTCAAGCTTGGAGAAGGTTTTCTGTCCATTTCTTGTAGAATTGACTGCGGCAAATTGACAAGCATATATTTCCAGATCGGGTGTTGTAGAGTTGCCTCCTAATTTCTCAAAATTTTGGGAGAGGACTGATTCTCCACCAGTGGCGAATGAGTCCCACCTGAAGACCTAAAAATCTAGGTTTTGTCAGATTTTGGAACTCGACAATCAAAAACTTGCTTCCAATAGTTTTCACCAGTAGCAGGACTAATTTGCCACCCTTGGAAAATGAGTCCCACTGTTGATTTTTTGTAACTTTAGGAAACATTCCACACATTCCAGATTCCTCAAATCTTGGCCAAGTGCACTCTATTTCATCCCATTTCTTTTTGTTCTGCATTAATTCATCTTTTAGCTCATTGTTTGCATTTCACAGTGTGTTTGCCAGCATAGCTTAAATCTCCGTTTTGCATTCATAATCAGTCATATAGATCACTCCATTGCAATTAGTTCATTAAATTTAGCCTAATCAACATCATAAAATGCATAATTTGAATGGACCTATTGACACCAAAATTTGAGAAGGTAACAGTGTCTTATGGGAAGCTCAGTTTATGGGGGACCTTTTGTGCTAAATTGAGTGACCTCCAGGTTTTTAGAGAAGCCAACTTCTTCTATAATGGGGGTTTGGAAAGGGAAAAGGAAAAAAATTTAGTAAAGTAAAATCTAACCTAAGGCGATTAACCAAGACTTAATGATAGGCATGATAAATCATAGATCTAAGGGCCTATTTGTATTGGTAATGTTCTAGAAAATTAAAAAATTGAAGATTATAGAATTGACAATCCATTCATTGATATAAAATAAAATTGCATACATTCCTACTGCCAAGAAGAGTCATTAGACATGATCTAGATCAGCAAACTTGCATTCAACATATATAAAAGTTCTCAAATGAAGTGTTTAGACAATAAAAGCACAGTTTACAGTTTAATCAAATAGAATTAAAGAATAGAAAGGATGAACAATTGAAACAGCATGAAAGTCTTTTGCAATAAAATAAAATAATAATAATGGCCTGGCGTCTTTAACCAAAGCTCCTTTGTGACTATTTTGGAGAGCAGCAACATAAAAGATTTCGCTATCCCGTGGCAATGATGCAGAAATAAGAATATTCCCCAAGCCGTCGCAATAGAAATGAATTGAAACCAAGCATCTAGCCATTCTAGGAATAGGTGCATCCTCTGCAAATGATGATAGTGGTCCTGACAAGGTTAATCAGAAAAGTGTCACCATCCCATGCAAATGATTATGACAAGCAGTGGCCAATCATAACATTCAGTTTGCCTGGTTGATCGCTCGAATACGAGATCTGTCGATTAGGCACATGGTAGTATTTTTCTTCCTGTGTGAACCTTCATCTCTCACCACAAAAGCCTTCCACCAATTCTACACATGTTGAATGGGCAGAGTGCTATCAAAAGTGGAGGAAATGATCATCTGCTAGGCACAAAAAGAGACGTGTGGCAACATTTCACTCCCCACAGTCATTACTTCATCTCTACACTAAAAGATTTACAAAGAATGGACATGTAGCAAGAGTATTCCATACAAAAAAATTGTGGGATCCCCTAAAGTCTTTGGTAATGAGGGCTTCGTGGCACGCAAACAGAGCCCAATGAGGCAGCAAGAAAGAATGACCAGAAATAGCCTGCAACCACGCCACATGGAAGTATAGCGGGGTTTCCCGGGATGTGAAAGGAAGGAAAAACTTGTGGCTGTGAAGAGCAGACATGTGGAGGGGAAAAATAGACCCAATGAAAAGCCTAAGTCGATTCCCTGAAATGCACAAACTGATACATAGAGTAAAATACACCCGAAGGGAGCTTGTTAAATATTTATTAACAAGACCCTTAACTTTTTTGGCCCTAAATCTCTTGTTTTAGGTGAAAAACCCTAAAAGAGCTAGAGAAGTCCTTTGGGTGCCAAAAATATATAGTTTAGGTAAATTTTGGATATTACTCGAGGTTCTATGAAGCATTAGTAGCTCCATTATCAATTAAAATAGAGACAATTTGGCCATAGAGCTTACCCATCAGCTGTATTGGCAAAGCCGGATATTCTGCCTACTTGTTATCCACTGTAGCATGGATTCAATGACATTGAGTCTATTGGTAGTTTCCTTCCATTCACAACTTCGACCACCATGGAAAATTTGAGGCATAATGGTCACCTCCACAAGTATATCAACCATCAGGAGGCCCTTTGTGACCTCCTGACTTGTCCTCTATGAAGAAGTTCTGATTTTGGTGGTCGTTACCTTTGTTTATGTTTACCTTCTTGTTATTTCCACCATTACCATCTTCACCTTTCTCCTATGACTCACTTCCCCTCTTGAGATTATAGATCTAATGGTTCTTCTCTCCTTTATGAAACTTTATTTACCAAACTACGACTTAGGATTTTCATTATTGTTGTAATTGGATAATTGTTGTAATTTTTCCTCCTATTTAGTGGCATTTAGGTGGACTTATTTCATGGTGAGAGGATCATGGATGTTGAATTCTACTCCAATATGGGGTCTAGGTCCCAATATGAACTTTTAGATATGGAAATTTTTATCTCCCTAATATTGGGGCATATACTTCAGTAGCTTGGTGAACTTTTCCCAATATTGGGTCACAATCATGCTCTGTTGAGTTAGGCTTTGGAATTATATCACCTTCTTGTTCAAAAATATTTGTGGTGACCATATCTTTCTAAAATATTGGAGGAAGAGTTCCCAAGTAATCTTAGCAGGTTGAAGATTCCTCTCTAACTTTTCATTGTCCCACAAAGTAGTTGCTTCACCAAAAATCTAATATGTAGACCATGTCACTTTAGTCTAGTTGGATAGGTTATAGAGTTAATATTATTTTTGCATCTAGATAATCCAAGCCTTAGCTCTTGCTCCAATAGTCTTACCATCAAACATAGGTGGTGCTACTTTTTTGAGATCTTTTCCAAGTTCTTCCTCAATTTGACCTTGATGGCCTTCTCCTGGACCACCATTCCCCTGATTGACTTCTACATTCCTATGCACTAGGTCCTCACATGCCACTGAAACATCATGTTCTATGTGGTCCATATGATCCTTTTATCGATTCAAAAGCTCTTGAATCTATTCTAGCCTCTTGTTTGGTCCAAATGTTATCTAACACATTACCACCCATCCCTTGCTTGGTGGTCACCATGTTGACTCACACTTGACCTGCATCACATTTCTTGTCTATCACATCTTAACACTAGGTTCTATGAATAAAATTTCATATTCTACATCATATTACATACACATGCATATATCACTCATTCATTAAGGACATACTCATTCATGCACAATGAACATATTTGGAGTTCTTCATTTAAACAAACAAAAAATATCATCTTGTTTTATTTATATTAGGTGTTGGTCAATGGACCCTTATTTACATAAGCTTCTTGTTACATTAATCAATTTTCTCATTATCAGAGAGAGGACACTCCTCTAGGTCCTCATCAGAATTTACATCAATATTTTTAGAAGAGGATGGTTGAGCATTCAGGCTCTCCTTTTCCTCCTTAGTTAACAAGGGTGCATTTGTTCCACACCCTAGAGGTCAATATCTAATTGTGGAAAGCTTCTTGATCTTAGGTGTTTCCTTCTTAATCTTCTTGCCTCTCTCCAACTTAAATCGTCTAAGGTCTTGAGCTCCTTCCTTAGATCTTCACATACCTACATTCAATATAGGTTTGGTCAATTTCTAATGACAAATAAATTTTGTCAAGAGTCAACTATTCCCTAGTCATGGCTATGGTAGACTCAAAAATCCTAGAGTTGAACTCTAAGATTTGATGCCAAATGTAATAACCCATTCTAAATTATTACTTAATTGACGATGGAGAAAACCTCATACACAAAAATAATACACACAAGTAGAAAAATTTATTATTATTAAATAATGGAAAGCCTTACATGCAAAGGATCCCAAATCCTCAAGCTCTACGATAAATGCAAGCTACAAAAGTCTCAGAAATTACATACATTATAGAAGTTCCCCTTTTCGCAGCATGCGAACTCTTTTTCCCCAAAAAGATACAAAAAATTAGAAAAATCCCCCCCATAAATAGCCCTTTTCCCTTAGGAGCCAAAAACAACATTCAAGTTATGAGTTTTTTGGTTTGGTGCCAAGAATTACAATTTGAAACTCAAAAATTAAAACACCATTCGAAAATCAGCATGTTTTGAAAGTGTACCAATTTTTGGGAGCCATAACTTTTGATCCGCGACTCTGTTTTCCAGACCGTTTGAACCGTTGGAAAGGTCTTAGAGTCAAGAACATGCTTGAAATTTTCTTCACTAATTTTGGAAAGTTTTCAAAGCCGTTTCTGGGCCATTAAGTGCCTCAAACCCAATGTGGAAGGTTTTTAGGTGCTTTTCTAGGAGACTAAAACTACAATATCTTTCAAAATGAGAATGCTCTCCACCTGATTATTTCACCAATCTTCTTATTTTTCCATTCTAAATCCTCCCATATAATTTTTGTTCAATTTTCATTCCAAAACACCTAAAATTCCCAAAAGTTGCTAAAAATATAGCAAACTCCAAAAGTTGCTAAAAATAGCAATTGACCAGAGAAAGCATAACAACAAAACTAAAAGTGGAGATTTACATAATGATGAAAAGGGTATCAAAAAATGCAAAGACATCTATAAAAATCTAACCAAAGGGAATATAAATGCAATACATGTTTTTGGGTGATGCAAGATTGCCCTTACACCACTAGATGCTCCTACATCATATATAGTAAAGCATCCAGCATGTGGGCTAGTGGTTGATCACATTACTTGGAAGGGAGAGGTGGGGGGTTCAACCCCAACCATTGACATTTTTTGTAAAAATCAAATAGCTAATAAACTAACCACTTGAGGAGTCGAGGATAGAGGGCCACTTGGCATGCCAAGGAGGTGACACGTGGTGCTACGTGATTTGCTGAAACTGCCACTCACTTGACATGTTTCAAGTTGTAATAGGTCAAAGGCTAATTGTGCATGTTGACTATACCATACTGTTGACATTTTGACATCAGCATGGTCAACATTTTTACCCAAACTTTGACTACTCATAACTCTAGCAAATAGAGACTAATTCACTCAAAATGAACACTATTGGAAATCTCTCGATGAGCTCTTCATGTTGAGACTAGTGTTGATCACTTTTGGTGACTTTGAATTTTTTCCTTTCTCTTTGACTACCCTAAGTTGACCAAGGTTTTACTGAGCATAATCTGAGCTCTGTAGCTCTATTTGACTCCGTTCGAGCTACATTGGAGTCAAGATTCCAAGCTCTTCCTGGTGATGCTAATTTTGGAGACAAATGAGAAACTTCAAATTTTTACGAAGATCCTCTAGATCATACATACATATATGTTTACCATGAGATTATTTTCATTTATATTTTTCAAAAACATGAGATCAAAATAGAGAATTGAATAAGAAATCACATGTATATCATACCACAAGCCTATTTTTTTGCAACCATTAAATCATTTCAAATCAAATCAATATAATATTCTATATGAAGTTTCAAATTCAAACATCATGTCATTTAGTGGTGTGTGCACCCAGATTCCTTCAAGATTACCATTCAATTCAGCTAAATGATCCTACATCAATCGTGTTCTTGTCCTTCAACTTGTTTCCTACATTTGGACACACTTGTAGTTTTATAGTTCATCAATAATGTTCAATCATGATAAAGTGTAAGATATTTCATAAGATCACATAGTGAAAAATATTATCAACTTTCTTCAAACCATTTCAAAATAATAAATTTATCACTCAACATATTGAATTTCCTTAATAATTCATTTTATCATCTTATAATTTAAATGCAATAAAAAGTGGGTTATGATATCCTTCCCCTGTTTGAAGAGACATCATCTCGATGGCTATATAATCAAAATCACAGCATATGTGTCTCTTTCAACATCATATCATACTATTTCCAAGCCAAAACATTACAATATTCAATAAAAAATATTCAAACATAATTAACAAGAGTCTCTTTCTAAGAAATAAAATGTGAGAAGGGGAATTCTATCTCTTCCACATCCTCCCAAGTAGCACATCTTCTGAATAATAGTCCCATTAGACCTTAAACTAAGCAATGTCTCTATTCAACAACTTAATGTTGCATCAATCTAGGATTCTAATGGGCTCCACTAGCACCACTCATGGATCCTATACCTAAAATTTTTCAAATCAAGCACATGAGCTACATCAAGATGATATGGATTAAGAAAAGAAACATGAAACACTTTATGAAGTCAATCCAAAGGAAGTGGTAGAAAAAGTCTATAAGTAGATGGGTTGATCACTTCCAAGACATCAAACATACAACAAATCTAGGGGATAACATGCAAAATTTTTGAAAGGAAATTAAACTTTTACGAGGCTCGAATCTTAAGAGGACTTTATGCCTTGCCACAAATTTCCTAATAGTTCTATTATTTTCAAAATAACTCTTTTGTCAGTCTACCATATCCTTTAGTCTTCCCTTAATAATTCTCATTTGCTCTTCCATCTCCTTGAGCATTTTAGGTCCTACTATGATCCTATCTTCCAATCTATCCCAATTTATGGGTGTACGACACTTCTTCCCATAAATATCTTTGAATGGTTCCATACCTAGAGTTGTGTGATAAGAGTTATTGTAAGAAAACTCTACCAACAATAAGTATTCTTCCCACTTATACTGTTTCTCCATGCAGTACATTCAGAGGAGGTCCTCAACTACCTAATTTACCCTCTCCATCCATCCGTTGGTCTAAAGATGGTAAGTCAAGCTAAAATTTAAGTCAGTTCCCAATGTGATATCATACCACAAGCCTATTTTTTTGCAACCATTAAATCATTTCAAATCAAATCAATATAATATTCTATATGAAGTTTCAAATTCAAACATCATTTCGTTTAGTAGTGTGTGCACCCAGATTCCTTCAAGATTACCATTCAATTCAGCTAAATGATCCTACATCAATCGTGTTCTTGTCCTTCAACTTGTTTCCTACATTTGGACACACTTGCACTTTTATAGTTCATCAATAATGTTCAATCATTATAAAGTGTAAGATAATTCATAAGATCATAGAGTGAAAAAGACTATCAACTTTCTTCAAACCATTTCAAAATAATAAATTTATCACTCAACATATTGAATTTCCTTAATAATTCATTTTATAATATTATAATTTAAAAGCAATAAAAAGTGGTTTATGATATCCTTCCCCTATTTGAAGAGACATCATCTTGATGGCTATATAATCAAAATTAGAGCATATGTGTCTCTTTCAACATCATATCATACTATTTCCAAGCCAAAACATTACAATATTCAATAAAAAATATTCAAACATAATTAAGAAGTGTCTCTTTCTAAGAAATAAAATGTGGGAAGGGGAATTCTATCTCTTCCACATCCTCCCAAGTAGCACATCTTCTGAATAATAGTCCCATTAGACCTTAAACTGAGCAATGTCTCTATTCCACAACTTAATGTTGCACCTATCTAGGATTCTAATGGGCTCCACTAGCACCACTCGTGGATCCTATACTTGAAATTTTTCAAATCAAGCACATGAGCTACATCAGGATGATATGGATTAAGCAAAAAAACATGAAACACATTATGAAGTCAATCCAAAGGAAGTGGTAGAAAAAGTCTATAAGTAGATGGGTTGATCACTTCCAAGACATCAAACATACAACAAATCTAGGGGATAACATGCAAATTTTTTGAAAGGAAATTAAACTTTTACGAGGCTCGAATCTTAAGAGGACTTTATGCCTTGCCACAAATTTCCTAATAGTTCTATTATTTTCAAAATAACTCTTTTGTCAGTCTACCATATCCTTTAGTCTTCCCTTAATAATTCTCATTTGCTCTTCCATCTCCTTGAGCATTTTAGGTCCTACTATGATCCTATCTTCCAATCTATCCCAATTTATGGGTGTACGACACTTCTTCCCATAAATATCTTTGAATGGTTCCATACCTAGAGTTGTGTGATAAGAGTTATTGTAAGAAAACTCTACCAACAATAAGTATTCTTCCCACTTATATTGTTTCTCTATGCAGTACATTCAGAGGAGGTCCTCAACTACCTAATTTACCCTCTCCATCCATCCATTGGTCTAAAGATGGTAAGTCAAGCTAAAATTTAAGTCAATTTCCAATGTGATATTTAGGGTCATTCAAAATCTTGAGGTTATCCATGTGCCCCTATTGGAATTGATAGTCTCTAGCACTCCATGTAAGCAAAACATGTCTTGGAAAAATTTCTTGGTGAGGGTTGATGATCCATCCTTAAGAATTTCTAGGATGAAGTGCACCACCTTGGTCAACCTATCAATCACAACCAAGGGGTAAACCCACAAAATTGGTTTACAATTTGAGTGAGGAAGGAAAAGTTGCAAAAAATGACCCCATGCAAAAAAAAAGGTTTTTGGGGTTTCAATGAACACTTTGGTTTGAGAGAACCAAAATAGGGTTCGAGTGAACCAATTAAATGTGAGGTCAAATCATTCTTGCCAAAAAACACAAAGAAACCATTTTTTGAAAGGGGGTTGAAATGTACCTTGGTTTGAGCAAACCCCTAGAGGTTCGCTCAAACCCCCCTGGTTCACCCAAACCACTCTTTTCCAACCTTCTCACCCTCAGGCACCAAGAAAGTCAATAATTATGTGCTTCAAAGCTCAGGTTGAGGATGAAAATGGAGGATTCTTCACATACCCTACTAGATGATGGTAGTTCTTGGAACGAGCTATCTAATGAATATAATTTTAATATGTTTTGGTTTTATTATGTATTTGTTTTCAAGATGTATTAAACATAGGTTTTTCACCGAAAATCAAGCTCTTTGTTCTACACATGGAGAAATAACAAATTATAAAAAAAAAGACTTGAAAAATGAGTACACCAGATATTGAAGTCCTTGATACAATAAAAATAAAATAATTTGATACAGACAAAAAAATTTGTGTTATACGGTCCACCTATGTCTGAATTATAAGTGGTTTGACTTCAAAACTTGATTAAGCAAAAAATGTTGAGTAAAATACTATATAAGCAATTGGAAGCACTAGATATCATAGTTACAACTATAATTTCTATAAAAGTAGAGTTTTATCCTTCTTGGAAAAGAAGTTATGTGTTATACGGTGATCACCACTCCTTAAAAATATTGTTTACTAAAAAAAATAGTTTTTGAAAGAGATGGAACAAGGAGTGCAATTTGATTACAAATTTTTAGAAAAACATATATTTAGAATCTACAAAAAAAATGTAACAAATCACTAGTTTGCATCATCTTCAAATTCTTCACGGTTTAGCCGCTATAGTGCTCGAAAGTGAAGATTTAGTTAGAAAAAATTATTCCAGTGTCCAGTTTGGCCAAAAATTGTAAACCAATATTGTGGGATCACCCCAAGATAACATCATGTCAATTCTTTATCAAAGGTAACCCCTATAGAAAGTCCATGTGGATCACCTACCTTTGATACTCAGGTATGTCATGAGGATACAATAGCCCTACTGGATGTGCATGTTCATTATTGACTCACTGAAATTCTAAGCATCTAGCTAGGTACTCCATTACATCCTTCTTTCAAGTTTAGGCAAAAAGTATAGAGTTTTCAATTTTGCGATCATTCTAGAGACTCTAGGGTGCCCTAAATAAGTTGCATTATGAACTTCTTCTAGAACCAACTTCCTCAGTTCTCCAAATTCTAGAATGTATATCCTTATCTACTATCTCAAAATTTCATTCAATTTGAGCTCATACCCATCAAACCAATGATCTGATGGCTTCTTAGCTAGGGAACTCTTCACTCTTTTGTAGTGCTCATCCCCTTGCAAATGTTGTGCCACCTATTGTCTCATATTAGACCTTGTCAAGACCATGGCTACCAGATTGCTTCATCTACTAAGAGCATCAACCACTCTATTATTTTTTCCTTTTATATACTCAATTCCAAAGTCATACTCACTAAGGAATTTTAACCACCTTCTCAGTTGCACATAAAGGTTTGGCTGAGTAATGATGTATCTCAATCCCAATTGCTCTATCTTAAGCTCAAATATCTTTCCCAAGAGACAAGGTCTCCACATTTGTAAAGCATGAACTATTTTGTCCAACTCTAAGTCATGTGATGCATAATTCACTTCTTATTGTTTAGCTTCCTTGATCTATACGCTACCACTTATCCATCCTACATTGTTTAGCTTCCTTGATCTGTACACTACCACTTATCCATCCTACATTAGTACTACTCCTACTCCGTATCATGAACCATCTATGATTATAGTGAATCTTCCACTAGGATTAGGGATGTTCAACACTAGGGTTGTCATGAGCCTATCCTTTAGGGGTTGGAATTATTGTTCACACTTCTTGAACCATTCAAACTATGTTCCTTTTCTTTGGAGTGGCATGATTGGAGATGCAACTTGGGAAAACCCTCACACAAACTTTCTATAATATCTTGTGAGGCCCATGAAGCTACAAAATTCTAACAAATTCTAAGGCACTAGTCATTCCATGATCAACTTAATCTTCTTAGGGTGTACAATGACTCCCTTCAATAAAATAATATGGCCTAGATAGTGCACATTGTCTTGATAAAACAAGAACTTTGATAGCTTTCCAAATATTTTCTTTTCTCTTAGCTGCTATTAAACTATCCTCAAGTTCCTATCATCCTCTTCAATAGAATTTGAGTAAATGGGGATGTCATCTAAGAAAATAAAAAATAAATTCATTTAAATAGTCTCTAGACACACTATTCATGAGATTCATGAAAGTTGCATGTGCATTGGTCAAACCAAAAGGTACCACAGTGAACTAGTAATGTCCATATCAAGTTCAAAAGGAAGTCATCAAAATATGTTCTTCCTTTATTCTCAACTAATGGTATCCCAACTTGAGATCGATCTTGGAGAACACTCTCACTCCCTTCATCTAGTCAAACAACTCATCAATCCTTGGGAGTGGATATTGATTCTTGATGGTCACGTTTTTTAACATCTAATAGTCTATACATAAATGCAAGGTCCCATCCTTATTCTTAAAAAAGATAACTGGTGCTCCCCAAGGAGACACACTAGGTCTTATGAGCCCTTTGTTCAAGTACTCCATTAACCGGGACTTCAAATCATAGATTTTAGTGGTGGTCATCCAATATGGTGCTTTGGATTGTGGATCAACTCACAATACAAGGTCAATGGAGAATTCAAATTCTTGTTTCAGAGGTAACTCTATGAGTTTGTCAGGGAATACATATAAGAAATTGTTACAAATTGGATAGTCATCTAGATATGGTTCCTTGCTATCACGGTTAGTGAGATGCATAGAATAAATAACACATCCCTTCCAATGAGCCTTTTTGAGCTGCATAGCATAGATCAATCTAAGTTCTAAGGGTCTTTGCAACCCATAGATCTAGACTAGGTTCCCATAATCATCCAAGAAAGTAACTACCTTACACTTGAAATTCATTATATACTTATGCTCAGTTAACCAATTTATCCCTAAAATTACATCATATGAGCCTAAGGTTTCCACATATAGGTTGACCTAGGTTTGGAATATTGGAAGCTCTAACTTGTTGCAAAAGAGACATGTTTCTAACCTCCGCTCTACTTGGTTTCCATACTAGAATTTCTATTATTTTTCCATGTATCCAAGTCTAATAGGTATCTTGGATATTATTCTAAGGTTTATGAAAAATTCAATAGCTTCAGTATCAATTAAAATATAGAGACAATTCGACCATAAAGCTTACTTGTCAACTATATTGGTGAAGCCTCATACTCTGCCTACTTGTTATCCACTGTAGTGTGGATTTGATGATGCCAAGACTGCTAATAGTTTCCTTCCCTTTACGACATCAACCATTGAGGACAATTAGAGGCATAATGATCACCTCCACAAGTATAGCACACATTGCAAGGCCCTTTGTTACCTCCTGGCTTGTCTTCCTTCAAGCCCTTTAGCTTTTGGTCATATTTTCCTTTGTTGTCATTTTCCTTCTTTCTATTTCCACCATTTCCATCTTCACTTTTCTCTTGTGACTCACTTCACCTCTTGATATTATGGATCTAGTGGTTCTTTTCTCCTTTTTGAAACTTCTTGTTCCCAAATAGTGACTTAGGATTTGAGTTATTATGGCAATTGGATAATTCCTACAACTTATACTCCTATTTGGTGGCATTCAAGAAAAATTTCTTTATGGTAAGAGGATCATTCATGTCTACTTCTACTCCAATGTGGGGTCTAAGTCCCAATATTAACTTTTAGATATAGAAACATTCATCTCCTTGACACTAGGGCACATACTTTACTAGATTGGTGAACTTTTCCCAGTATTGGGCCATAGTCGTGCTCACTTGAGTTAGGTTTTGGAATTATGTCACCTTCTTGTCAAAAAAGATATACAATAACTATCTCTTCCTAAAATATTAGAGGAAGAGTTCCCAAGTAATCTCACTAGGCTAAATTGGGTCTTTTGATTGTCCCACCAAGTAGCTACTTCTCCTAAAAGTTGATATGTAGCCCACATATCCTTATTCTAATTGGATAGATTACAGAGTCTAAAATATTTCTCCATCTCAATGATCTATGCCTTAACTCTTGCTTAGATGGCTTTACCATAAAACGTAGGTGATGCTACTCTTTTAAGATCCTTTCCTAGTTCTTCCTCAATTTAACCTCGAGGGCCTTCTCCTATACTTCTTTCTCCCTAATTGACTTCCGCATTCCTAGGAATCCAATCCTTGCCTACCACTCCAACCTCATGTTCTATGTCATCCATACAAGCCTCTTTCCTATTCAAAAGATCTATAATCTGATTGAGCCTCTTGTTTGGTCCATTTTTGGACACACTACCAGCTATCTCTTTTTTGGTGGTCAACATACTGACTCACACCCAACCTACATCACATTTCACATCTACCATAACTTAACAACAGGTTCTATGAGTAAAAATTCTTATTCACATAACACTACATACACATGCATATATCACTCATTCATTAAAGATATACACATTCATTCATAGTAAAACATGTTTTTGAATTCTTTGCTTAATCACACCCAAAATAACATATTTCTTTATTTATATTAAGTGTGGGTCACATGGGCCCCTTTTTACAAAAAAATCTTCTTTACATTAGTCAGTTCTCTAATTCTTAGAGAGAGGACACTCCTCTTAGTCCTCCTTAATATTTACACAAATTTTCTTAGAAAATAAGGGTTGAGCACATAGGCTTTCCTTTTCATCCTTAATTAGTAAGGGTTTGTTTGGTCCACACCCTAGAGGCCAATCTCTAATTGTGTGAAGCTTCTTAATCTTAGGAGTTCGCTTTGACTCCTCAATCTTCTTTCCCCTATCTAGCTTAAGTCAAGTGAGGGTGTGAGCTAGAATCACATTATCAAGAATATTGGGTTAAACCTCAATCTTGGTGTTTTCTTCAACTATGACTTTCTTGTTTGAGCTCCTTACTATCTTGCCTTTCTTTCTTCCTGACTTAGACCTTCCCGTACCTACATTCAATCTATATTTTTGCAATCCTTAGGACAACTCAAATTTGTTCAAAAGGTTAATGATCCCCTAGTCATGGTCATTATGGACTAAAAAAACCTAGAGTTGAACCCTAACCTCTGATACCAAATGTAATAACCCATTCTAGGTACTACTTCAATATTAATTGAAACTGACATTATTAATATTAAATTTAAAAAGATAGCTTAAGTAACTATTTTCAATCGTAGCAACACATGTTTAGTTAAAATATGAGTAAGAATATATATATATATATGTATATTCATTTGCTAATGTAAATTACCATATCCTAACTGACTTGGCTCTTTGGGCTAGAAAGTCAATACAAATACAAATTACATCAAGGCTACATCATAATCCTTCGATAACTTGAAAAAATTCAAGGTTTCCTTTTGACGCTCACCTCCTTTGGTGGATGAAAAAATGGCTCACACTTTACTGCCCAACCACAAAGCTTACACTTCCCAATAATTCTTCCTTCTCATAGAATACTAGACCCTGCATGGAAATTGAGCAAAAGAACAATCTACAAGGTGGAATTTGGTGCATTCCCAATCATCAACATGCATCTCTATCTATGATCAGAAAAAATGAAACATCTATGCTAGGAATGGAGGAGAGCTTCATCACATAAAATTCCATAGATAAATAATTGGATAACTTCTTGTTCAAGCATTAAAATTATGTTGCAACAACAAAGATAGGTTTTGGATAAAGAAAAACTTATACCCTTTGTACTCCATTTTGACACCTATCCCAAAGATAACTTTGAATCAACACAAGTATGTTCTTTAGCAACTATCTTCCCTCTAGCAACATCTACCATGAGGTGGTCTAGTCTACTTAGGTGTTGGTATTCTAGAAAAAAAATAGAATATTGTTTTAGCACATATCAATGAAAAAGTAATCTAGTCTACTTAAAACCTCAACTTAATAAAATTTAAAAAGATAATTCAAGTGGATATATTCAATACATTATCCATTCAATTCATACACTTTTTACTTTATTACATTAAATGTATTCTACCACTTCATATTAACATATTCAACATTCTTTGTAGAAGATGATGAATTAAATAAGTAATAAAAGAAGGTATGTCACAAGTATGTGAATGTAATTAGATGAAGGTCTATGTGCATACACATATATTTGATAGCTTAAGTTAATATATTTGTGCATAAATTCTGAAATAAATACCATTATAACAGATTGCTTTCATTCAAAATAATACTACAGACTATCATATCATCTGACAGTTATACAAGATGTGAATTGTCTTTTCAAAGAAAGGAGAACAATTCTATTTTGAAATAGTTACTACATACTGATACACTATTTTTATCATAACAATACTATTTTTAGAGGTTTACAAGTTACTAATATTACCAATGTGTCTCATTAACAGTTGCAAGTTAACTAGTATATTACATAAATGATCAATGTTTCTATCATTTTGCATATACAAATATTTAAACAATACTAGTATCTTTTTCTACAAATAAAAGAATCAAATGACATGATTGTTGTTTTAAAATCCAAATATACATATGAATTAGGAACAATTTTATTACTATTCAGGTTATGGAAAAACCCTTGCTTCTATTGGTGAAAATTATAAGTTATATGCTCAAGTCACCATCATTCTAAGAATGATTAATAGTTGAATGTCTGTTTGGTTTTATTATTAACATTAACAATAGGCAAACCTTGATGAATGTTGATCATCGACCTATATTGTTCAAAGGCAATGCTAGTAACACTTGTTCATGGTAATCGTTCTATGGAACAATTCAAGTATTGTTCTAGGGAACAATAAATTTCATGCAATAAGGACTAGTGAATACAAACATTGTGAGCATTGTATGTAAGGAAAAATAATGAGAATCACTCTAATGAATGATTAAATCTATGTTTAATTGGCATAGTATTAATTGTTTGTAGATATCATGCCAACATAATGGAAAATGGAAGGATATAATCATTTGACCATCATTCATTGTGAAGAATGGGAAATGATTTAATAAATGCAATGACTATCCATCATTCTATGAATTATTATTGAAACCCATGCACCCATATGGTACAAAAAACCTATTCATCCTTGTCAGCAACAATATAACAATAATACATGAAAAAAATAAAAAAATAGAGGCAAGAACAATATAACATACAAAGCATAGCCATGATCGACTATCATGCTGATAGGAACAATATGCTTAGATTTAGTGCATGCAAAGGGAGGCCAAGAAGGACTTTGCAACATTATAGAGAAAATGATCAATTTGATACAATGACGTCCTAGCTCTAAAAAAAAACTACACAGTTTTCACTTAATAAGCATCAAATTATTTACCACCAATTTGAATGGAATCAAAAAAATGAAAGGAAAAATGCAATTTTTGAATAGATTGTACTGAAAAATCAAACATGTACACCAACAACATCAATTTTACCTCTATTTCCTGGCTTTTCCTTAGCCTTTTTCCTTGTTTTCTAGATGATTAAATTCACTTGCCTTCCTTCTTCCTGAATTCTTGTTGCCACTACCAATCCCCTGCTGATTCATTGCAAGTAATTTTTTCTACCACAATGGAAATCATGTCTCCCTTACCTATTTTCTGCATTAAGGGGGTTGTTTAATTTCATAATTTCCCTAATCTAGCCACTCACTACCACATTTGAATATCTAAGCTTTTAATTCAAATCTAGACCACTCATTCACAACATCTTCTCTTGGAGATTATTTGAAATCAACAATAATGTTTTGTAAATTCAATCTCATAGTCAATTTATAAGGAGTATGCATATGTTTATATATTTGTGGATTTATATGTATATATATATATATCACTTTTTTATTTTATAGCAATATAGTATTTAATCACTTTCAAATAAAGAATAAACTTTTATTTTATTTGAATAATAGTTTTTAAATGAAGTGGTTTATTTTTATTATCCTTCAAGCCTGCCTTTTCAATACATACATATATGTTTACAATGCTATAGATTTCTCTTAGATTTTTTTAAAACATGAGATCAAAATAGACAATTGAATAAGAAATAACATGTATATTGTTCCACAATCCCACTTTCTTTTCAATCTACTCCATAGAAAAAAGGACCATTTGCTTGACATGGGATTAATTCAAAATAAATTAACTTACTGAGGCCTTGATTCAAGTGTTGTGCAGAATTTGATGCATCCACACTAGGTCTTGGACCCTTGCAAATCAAATAACATGCTTTCAATGACATCTTGTAAAGGTTTCGTAAAGCCTTGTAAAGGACTTTCACACTTTTCTAGACTTAATTAACCTATTTATCCCTAATTCAATATTATAAAATGTGTTTAGTAACATTATTACATCAATCTAGAAGGTTTCTAAAATAAACTTAATGTTAAATTAGTGTTGTAATGTGTCTTACACATTCACATTAATTTTTGTGCCTTCCTAGGCTATGTGGACATCATTTTAATGTTGTAAAGTGTATTTAATAACACTTTCACATTGATTTCTATGTCTCAATCCCTATTTTACATTTACATCATCACTAATAGGCCCTTATTAACCCATATTGTGCATCTTAAGGCATAATTTGATCAAATAACTGACATAATCATCATATAAGCCTAATTTTCTTACTTCTTGGAATTCCAACTAGAAAAAATGGCCCCTATGTGACCCATTCACCATTATTTGAGAATTAGTCCCATCTAGGTAGGACACATTCACCATTAGTGGTGAATGAGTCCCATTTGAACCATTTTCAAGGTTTTGTGAGGGAAAAATTAGGTTTTAAGTTTAATTTTTCTCCATGTCGCCCTTAGGGATCTAATTAATGGGAAAATAAGGTGAATTTCCTATAAAAGCATCTATCTAAACTTATTTTTATATCTATTCATCCATTAACACATTCACATCATTCATTCATCATTTGTCTTCTATCTCAAGTCAAGCAAGCTAGGGCATTTACATTGCAAGTCATCAATTTCACTTCCTAAGACATCCAAGGGAATATTCTACATGTTATGTTGTAGAACTTTAAGATCAATCATCATGGAAAGGTAATCCATTACATTTTTTGATGTTTCATTCCATTCTTCCATCATTTTGGTTTAGTTACCTAAATGGGGTTTGACCAAGGAAAACTCCCATGCCCTAACATTCAAAATTTGTCTCTCTTGTCTTGTATTTTTGAGAATTTAGGTCTCTTGGAAGCTTGGAAATATTTAAATATGAATTTTCAAGGTTTCTAAAGTCTTCTCATCATTCATCAAGTCAAAATATCAACAAAAATCCATTTTCAAACCCATAAATTAGAGTTTTAGAAGTAGACACCTGTAGGACATCAAAGTGCAGATCAGAAGCATCAAAATCCACCTTTGAAAATATAGAAATTCAAAAGTGGACTCATTATCCATGGGTGGTGAATGAGTCCCACTGTAGGGTGAATTTTTGAGCTTTCTACATTTTTTATTACCCTTTTGTCAGAAATGGGTTTTGGTATAGTTTGGTAGAACTGGGACTGATTCGCCCAGAATGGAAAATGAGTCCCACTAGGCCTAAATTTCAGCATCAATAGAATTTCAGAAGTAATTTTTAGTTTCCATATATATTCTAGGTGCACACTTTTAGTCGATTCATCTCTATTGTACTTTTCCATTCATTTATAGGTGATTTTGCAATACATAATGTGTTTTCAAACAATTGCTCCTTTTGTTTCCATTCATTAATCAGTCAATCTTATTAGTTTCTCACATTCAAGCATTGCATCTAGGAATTTAGGCATTTTCCATCCATAGTGCATTGACTTTGAATGTAACATAAGAATGTTTGGCCCATCTATCTCCTTCTAGGTGAAAAACCCTAGAAGCGATAGAAAGCAACTGGGTGCCAAAAATCTATGTTTCATTTTGGTGAACCTACTTTTTGAATACTTCTGCTTTCTAATTTGGAGTCCTGCATCATCATAGATCTATCTTGTATTAGGGTTTTCATGTTTCATTTTCATGCTGTGTTAAATTTTGCATTCATAAAAAGTGCATTTAGGTTGCATTTTTAGCATATGACTTCATTTAAATTTTCTGAAATTCTGCATTTTTCATTTAGGTCTGCATTATAGCACTTAGAACACATCAAAATCACTTAATTTTTTTTGAAAATTCTAAAAAAATTCCATACTGGGACTCATTCACCACCTTGGGCGAATTAGTCCCTTCTGACCCCTAAAACAACATTTTACAGAATTTAGAACCTTCTTTTTCAGCTTTTTTTTGGTGCCTTAACCTACCTATATCAGTTAGTTCAATTTTTGTAATATGCATTTCATAAAATTTAGCTTTAATTAGCTCATTTCATGCATGGTTTCCATTTCAAGTTTACATTATCATCTTATTACATATCATAATTAGTCAATCGCCATCTTTGAAATCTGAAACATTATTCTTCATTTGCATACTTTATTTAGCATTGTTACATTTCAATATTGTTGATTAATCATTCCATCATGTTTTCATTACAAAATTCTATAGTTCTCATCTTGCATGTTCTCTTTTTAGATATTATTGTGTGTTGTAAGAAACTTTTGTTAAAAGCAATGAATATGAGGTCCTTTTCCCTCTCTTTTTGTTCACAATAGATCCCTCTCCTAGTTCCCCTTTTGTGAATGAGATTGGCTTAGTGAAAGAAACCTTGGATATTCATAACACTTACCTGTGTTCTTCTCCAATTATCTCTCACACTTGTGAAGCAGATACTTTAGTGCTAAAAGAAGCAATTGATGATAGTTGTGAGAATCTAAGTTGTTTCTCTCCTCTTACCTCTCCTTTCGACATAACATTACTATAGAAGAGGACATCACACTAAGTAATCATGATGATCACACAACACAACATGATGATGAGACCATAGATTCATATCCCAACTCCTCCCCTATTTGTGAGAATATTTTTGTGAGCAATCATGACAATCACCTTATTTGTGAGGAGGATATGATAACATTAAATGCTCAAGCCTTTAAGAACTATGACAATCCTCTTTATTTTTCTTCCCCTATTTCGGAAGACATTATTGGAAAAATGGAGGTAATCAAAGATAACCATGATAATCTCCTTGCTCCCTTTCCTAATGTTTACCGCATCCAAGAACACATACTTAATCAAGCAGATACAATCATTGAAAAATAAGAATGTGATTCTTTTTCTTCTCCTGATTCCTCTCCCACTTGTAATGAAGCTACTTTGCATATTTCAACCTTATATGAACATATTACATGCTCTCCTAGTAGGGTAGATAATATGGAATAAGAGAATGAGACATTACAAACACTGAATGATTGCATAAAGTCTTCCCCTAATATCCTCATTATCAATAGTCAAACACATTCAACCATTCATAACTCCCTTAGTTGTCATGTAGTTATTTTGAATGAACCAAACCTTAATTGTCATGAACATGTGGTTTTTTTTTTCTCCTATTAACTCTCCTTCTAGGGAGGATATTATGACCCAAGACAAAGATAACACATCCTTCATAGACAATGAAAAATATCACTTGTTATGGGATGTTAACAATATTCAACCTCACTACACCCTTTTCCCACCTTCGCATCTACTTCATCCTTCCAATAAACCTCACTACACACTTTACTCACCTTCGCATCTACTTCATCCTTCCAATAAACCTCACTTCACCCTCTGCCCACCTCAAACTAATGTATCGCAACAACGGAGTTAAAATATTGTTGCTCATACATATAATACTTGAAATAATCTACAACCACCAAAACCAATCCCACCCTCTTTACCTTTACCAAATCCACCTAGTACTCATCACTATAGCCCACACACAAAGGAGTATGATCTTGTTGAACAATTAAAGAAATCTCCTACAAAGATTTCCCTTTGGGATCTACTTCAAAACACACAAAATTACAACAATATTCTTCAAACAACCTTAAAACAGATCAAAATTCCTCCTAGTACAACTCCAAATTATGTGGTAACTCTCATCGACAAAAAGAATCTTAAAATTACTTTCCATCAACATGAGCTCCTTCCTTTGGAGTTGGATAAACAACATGATGCCTTTATGATAATTTCCTGATTCAATTGCATAGGTATCAAATGCACTCTCATAGATAATGGTTATTCCCTTAATGTGTGTAGTGTGAGTCTCCTTGATTGATTACATGTTGATAGGTCACAAATAATACATGATTCTGTCTCTATTCAAGGATTTGATAATACAACAAAGTGACCGCTTGGTGTAGTCACTTTGCCTATTACAGTTGGGGTGGTTACTTTGCAAACTCCTATTCATGTCATGCCTTATGGTATTTTGTACAATCTTCTTTTAGGAAAACCATGGATTCGTGAGATGAATGTCGTGCCTTCAACCCTTCATCATATAATGAAATATGTCTATAACAATAACATTTATGAAGTTGAAGTAGATCTCGAGCTTGAAAGTTTCTTCCCTCTTGAAAAAGGAGCTACAAGTCCTCTGAAAACATTGATTCCAACATCCAATATAAACCCTCTTGAAATTGAACACGATGATGAGGAATTTCCATCTAAATTATTTGGTGATGATTAGGGATCCTTAGAATTCACACCATCATTTATGGGTGAATACATATTCACACAAAAGAAAGGTGAGACACAAGAACAACCAACCATCATGTCAATGCAAAACTTGGACAACCTTCCAAAAGCAACCACCTCAACCACTTTAGAAAATGCCACAAACTCCACAACTCTTAACAAACACAACAATGAACAACCACCCAATTCCAAAGCACTGAAACAACTTCATGGAAAAGGGTATGACCTCATGAAACAACTTGGTAATAGTGTAAAAGGCGGTGGTGCCCGAGAACAAGGTATTTGCAACCCTATACAGCCAAACACACAACAAACAACTCATGGTATTGGTTATTCTCCTTTGACGAAGATCACCAAACCTTCACTCAACATCAATACTATCACACAAGACTCTTCCAAGATTCTTCCTTCTTCACATAAATAAGATTAGTTGATGCTCCTTGCCATGCAATAGTTGTAGGGTCATAGCATACTCACCATTTCATGTTTTACATTCATTGCAAGGGGCAATATACCATCATCCACTTTAGGCTCACCCTTGTCCTACACTAAGTGGGGGGGAAAGGGTTAGACAACCTTATCCCTTGTATGTCACTTGTCATTATCTCTTTCAACTACTAATTAACCCTTCATGAACATATAAGAGAAAGTTTGAGATGAGAATGACATGTCTTAAGATTGACTCACATGTCACATACAACCTTTCTTTGATTTTCATTTTCCTTGACATGACACAACCTCACTTAAAAACATATGACCTGGCATAAGGATTTCTAGGTTGGATCTCATGTCTTGTTTTATTTTTTCATTTTTTTTTCTTCTCTACTTTAAATTAATTGTTCATAGAATGATGTGTAGCAATTCCTTTAAAGTGGGGGGCATACATTACCATAATTCATTTGCATTCTCGGTTCCTATTGTATCCTTTTCATTTATATAATGTGTTCGTCACTTTTTGGATGACATTGGGTGTGATGTACTTCATAAGTGGGATCTATCTTAGCATACTACATTCCTCTTGGTGGCCTAATGCAATGCATTGCATCCCCTAAGTTGTGAATATACTATTCTTTTATTGGTCCTTTCTTGGGGACATTAGACACAATGTTCCCTAAGTGACTGACCTTGCATGAACTGAACAAGACTCTTTTGAAAATCTGTTAAATTTTAAACTTTTTTAATTTTACATTTTGCACCTTTTTCCACCTTTCATAATGCAACTTGTATGACTATTGTACTTTGACATTTTTTTCATGGAATTTTTCTTTATGGTGCCTTATTAAAGTCATCAATGGGTATGAATTTAATATGGTTGAGCAGGAAGCCCACCTAGTGGCATGACATTTCTCCATAGCCACCTTTGTGTTTGTGAGTACATACCAACTAGCGTATGTATCTTACCTTTTGGGATTTCTCACCCCACAGACGACTTGAAGTTTTGTGGCCCTAGAGTGAGTACATATATTTTACCTAATATTTCTTTCCATCTCGCCTTTGCATGATTTTGTATCTTGATGGTTTGACTTAGGATATTCAATCCTAGGGGCTTGGCTATCTCCTTTTATCTTTCTCATTTTTTTGCATCTGCATCTATACATGGAGATCTCTCTTGAATTTCTACTTTAGTGTTAGTTTGAAGCAAGTTCATCCTCTCACTAAAGTGGGGGCTAAATGTGTCATAGAAAAAAGGACCCTTTGCTTGAGATGGGATTAATTCACGATAAACTGACTTAATGAGGCCTTGATTCAAGTGTTGTGAGGAATTTTATGCATCCACACTAGGTCTTGGACCCTTTCAAATCGAATAACATGCTTTCAATGATGTCTTTTAAAGGTGTTGTAAATTATTATAAAGGACGTTCACACTTTTCTATACTTAATTAACCTATTTCTCCCTAATTCAACATTATAACATGTGTTTAATAGCATTATTACATCAATCTTCAGGTTTCTAAAATAAACTTCATCTTAAATTAGAGTTGTAATGTGTCTTGCACATTCACATTGGTTTTCGTGCCTTCCTAGGCTACGTGGACCTCATTTTAATGTTATAAAGTGGATTTAATCACAGTTTCACATTAATTTCTTTGTCCCAAGCCCTTTTTTACATTTTCATCATCACTAATAGGCCCCTATTAACTCATATTGTGCATCCTGAGGAATAATTTGATCAAATAACCAACATAGTCATCATATAAGCCTAATTTTCTTACTTCTCGACATTCTAGCTAGCAAAAATAGCCCCTATGGGATCCATTCACCATTAGTGGTGAATTAGTCCCATCTATCTGGGAACCATTCACCATTAGTGGTGAATGAGTCCCATTTGAGCCATTTTTGGGGTTTTGAGCGAGAGAAAATAGGTTTTAGGGTATGTGCAGGATCATGATGGGCCAAAAAAGTGGCAATATGATGGGTATGTGGTTGACGACTAGTTTTTTACCCAAAATTGATGAAATGAAAAGGGTTTTTAAAGGAGAATCTTAGATTTCCACCAATATAAATTATGTTTTACTTTAAATTTAATAAGTAATTGTTATCATTTTTCTATTCAAATTACGACTAAAGTCCTAATTGATAGGCTGATTGAAAAACATCTATATCTTTCAAACGGTATCACATTTTTTAAATCCAAAACATGTGTCACATTATATGCTTCGCATACTATAGGATTAAAAAAATAAAAATTGAATTTCAAGAATTTTTGACCATGTTAAGGTGGTCAGACATAGGATCTTTTATATTTTTGAAAAAATTGTAATAAAAAAATCATAATTAATTATTTAATTAGAAAAAAATTACAAAAAAATATGCATCACATTGGGGCATGAGTCCTCTATTTATATCTAAAATCTTATAAAAAAATATTATCATTTTATTGTGGTTAGGGTGGTCAGACAAAGACTTCTTATTTTTTCCCTAAAATTTAAGTACACTGCATTGAAATTTCAAATTTTCATCAAATAGATTTTTTTTTTAAACAATCCTACTAATTTAGAAACTACATTCAATTTGATATAGATTCTATTCTTACATATTTTTGAAATAATATAGATAACTTATTCAAATTTTTATGTCAAGTTTCCTAACTCTGATTTTTCTAAATTTTTTGCCACTTAAGTGACTTTTTTCCATGATGATCTCGCACATACCCTTTAAGTTTAATTTTTCTACATGTTGGAATTAGGTAACTAATTAATAGGAAAATAAGGTGACTTTCTTATAAAATAACTTCTCTAAACTCATTTTTACATCTATTCATCCATCAACACATTAACATCATTCATTCATAATCTATCTTTTATCTCAAGTCAAGCAAGCTAGGGCATTTACATTGCAAGTCATCAATTTAGCTTCCTAAGACATCCAAGGAAAGATTCTACATGCTATGTTGCAAAATTTTAAGATCAATCATCATGGCAAGGTAAGCCATTCCATTATTGCATGTTTTATTCCATTCTTTCATCATTTTTGTTAAATTACCTAAACGAGGTTTGACCAAGGCAAACCCCAATGCTGTAACATTCAACATCTCTCTCTCTTGTCTTGTATGTTTATAGATTTAGGTCTCTTGGAAGCATGGAAATAATTAAAGATCAAGTTGCAAGGTTTTTAAATTATTCTCCTCATTCATCAAGTCAAAACATCAACAAAAATCCATTTTCAAACCCATAAATCAAAGTTTCAGAAGCAGACACCTATAGGGCATGAAAGTGTAGATCGGAAGCTTCAAAATCCACCTTTGAAAATATAGAAATTAAAAAGTGGACTCATTCTCCATGGGTGGTGAATGAGTCCCACTCTAGGGTTTATTTTGAGCTTTTTGCATTTTTGAGTACCCTTTTATCAGAAATGGGTTCGAGTACAGTTTGGCAGAACTGGGACTAATTCACCCAAAATGGTGAATGAGTACCACTAGGCCTAAATTTTACTATAAAAAGAAATTTCCAATCTCCACCCACATTCTAGGTGTACACTTTTAGTCTGATTCATTTGTATTGCACTTATCTGTTTATTTGTAGGTGATTTTTCAATACATAATGTGTTTTCAAACAAGTTATTCCGCTTTAGTTTCCATTCATTAATAAATAAATATTATTATTTTCTTGCATTCATGTATTGGATCTAGGAATTTAGGAATTTTCCATCCATATTACATTGAATTTGAATGTAACATAAGCATTTTTGTCCCATCTTTCTCTTTCTAGGTGAAAACCCTAGAAGTGATAGAAAGCAAGTAGGTGCCAAAAATCTATGTTTCAAAATCATTGAAATATTTAAAAATAGATCAATATAATCTTCTATATGAAGTTTCAAATACAAAAATTATGCCATTTAGTGGTGTGTGCACCTAGATTCCATCAATCTTTTCATTCAATCCAACTAAACAATCTTACCTCAACCATTTTGTTGTCCTTCAACTTGTTTATTGCAATTGCACACACTTTATCTTGCACATTTCATTAGTAATGTTCAATCATGATAAATTTTATGATATTTCATAGGATCACATATTAATAAAGATGGTCAACTTTCTTTAAAGAATTTTAGAATATCTGTGGACATTGAAAAGGTAACCCTTCTACTTTTGATGTCTCATTTGGGCCCTCATGATTTTAACTTAATTTTTCCATTATTTAATGTTGTAATGTGGATAACACATTCACATTAGGTATTGGACCCTTCCAAACTGAATAAAATGCATTTATTGATGTCTTGTAAAGGTGTTGTAAAGTGTTATAAATGACTTTCACACCTTTCTAGACTTTTATTAAGCATCTAAGTCTAATGGAACTATCTTTATCTTAATTCAATATTGTAAAATATATTTAATTATATTCTCACATTAGTTTAAAAGGATTGTAAATTAAACCTCACTTTAATCTAGTGTTGTAATGTGTTTTACACACACATTGGATCTTGTGCCTTTCTAGGCTGAGTGGACCTCATTTTAATGTTGTAGAGTGTATTTAACCATATTTTCCCATTGAAATTTGTGTCGCTAGACCTAATCACCCTTTATATCATCATTAAAAGTCCCCTAGGTCCCTTATTTTTGCATTTCGAGTCATATTTTGGCTAATATCTCGACAAAAGCACTTTAAAATCTTGAAATATTGAAGACCCACCTCAAAAACCTCAAGGTGGGACTCATTTGCTACCTTTGGAAAATAAGTCCCCTTAGGTGGGACCCATTTTCCAAGAGTGGTGACTAAGTCCCTTTTTGGGAATTTCTCAAAATTGAGCGAGAAAATTACAATTCTAACTTGAATTTTCATAAATGTCAGCCTTGGGGTTCAAAATAATGGCCATTTGAGTGCCTTGCATATATAAGAAATCTTTCAAATCCTCATTTCATCAAAGAATAAAGGTATTCAAGCTTTGAAGTGAAGCAAGAAATAGTTAGGGATTTCAAGTCTTCACAAGGTCATCAAGATAGCTTTCAAGATCAATTTTAAGGCATTCAAGAGCAAGATTCTTCATCAATTGTTGCAAAAAATCAAGATAAATCATCATGGAAAGGTTATAATTGCTTTATCTCATTGTCATGCTTCATTATCTTACTTCATCATTTTGGTTTAATCACCTAAAATGGGTTTGACAAAGGAAAATCCCCATTAACTAACAATCAACATTTTATCTCTTTGTATGATTGCAGATCTAAGTGCTTTGAAAGCTTGGAGATGATTGAAGAATAGGTTTCAAGATTTTTGGATTCATCTCTCTATTGGAAAGGTCTAAATCTTCACAAAAATTCACTTATAGCCTCAAAAATTAGGGTTTCAAATTTGGACACTTGGAGGTACAAATTTAGGAGACTAAGAGCTATAGATTCCACTTCTGAGTTTCCAAAAAAAATCAAACTAGACTCATTCACCATTAGTGGTGAATGAGTCCCACTACAATGAGTAAGTATGCATTTTTCAAACAAATATCCTAGATCTAATCCACATCATGTTGGAAAAACAATCAAAGCTTGATCCACCTTTATATCTTTTCTTAGTTTTGTTCTTCTAGTTATTGTCATTACATGATCATATACCTTGTTTTGCTGCATATCATTCACCTTATGCATGCCCTTTTGTGCTCATGTTGGTTTGAATTAGGATCTTGGATCCTGGGGTCTTGACCACCCCCTTCATCTTTTTTATCCTAAACCATCTACATTGGTACAATTGGACCCCTCTTCAATGTCCACTTTAGTGTAAGTTTGAAGCAAGTTCATTGTCTCACTAAAGTGGGGGCTAAAAGTGGATACTAAAAAAGTAACCCTTCTACATTTTTTTGTCTCATTTGGGCCCTCCTTTTGATTTTGGCTTAAGCTTTCCTTGATTTAATGTTGTAATGCCGATAACACATTCACATTAGGTCTTGGACCTTTGCAAACTAAATAAAATGCATTTATCGATGTCTTGTAAAGGTATTATAAAATGTTGTAAATGACTTTCACACCTTTCTAGACTTTTACTAAGAATTTAAGTCTAATGGGCCTATCTTTCCCTTAATTCAATATTGTAAAATGTATTTAATTGCGTTATCACATTAATCTAGAAGGATTGTAAATTAAACGTAGTATTCATCTAGTGTTGTAATGTGTTTTACACATTCACATTGGATCTTGTGCATTTCTAGGTTGAGTGGACCTCATTTTAATGATGTAGAGTGTATTTAACAAAAATTTCACATTGAAATTTTTTTCCCTAGCCCTAGTAAGGCTCTATATCATAATTAAAAGGCCCCTACGACCCTTATTTTGCATACCAAGGTATATTTTGGCTGATATCCCAACAAAAGCACTTTAAAACCCCAAAATATTGAAGACCCACCTCAAAAAACTCAAGGTGGGACTCATTTTCCACCTTGGGTGAATGAGTCCCCTTAGGTGGTACCCATTCACCAAGGGTGGAAATGAGTTTCTATTGGGGACTTTTTCAAAGTCGAGTAAGAAATTTACAATTCTAACTTGAATTTTGATGAATGTCGGTCATGGGGATCAAAATAATGGCCATTTGAGTGAATTTCCTATATAAGAAAGATTTCAAATCCACATTTCATCCAAGAATAAATTTATTCAATATTTCAAGTCAACCAAGCAATAGTTAGGCATTTCAAGTCTTCACAATGTCATCAAGATAGCTTTCAAGATCAATTCTAGGGCACTCAAGAGCAAGATCCTTCAATTGTTGTAGCAACTCAAGATTCGCCATCATGGAAAGGTTCTAATTGCTTTATCTCATGTTCATGCTTCATTATCTGACTTCACAATTTTGGTTTAGTTACCTAAAAGGGGTTTGACCAAGGAAAACCCCTATTCTCTAACAATAAACATTTTATCTCTCTCTCTCTCTCTCTTTGCATGATTGTAGATCTAGGTGCTTTGAATGATTGGAGATGATTCAAGAATAGGTTTCAAGCTTGTTGGATTCATCTCCCTATAGGAAAGGTAAAAATATCCACAAAAAGTCATTACAACCCCAAAAATTAGGGCTCCAGATCCAGACACTTGGAGGTACATATTAAGTAGACTGAGAGCTATAGATTCCACTTTTGAGTTTCTAGCAAAGTCAAACTAGACTCATTTTCTATTAGTGAAAAATGAGTCCCACTATAGTTTTCTTTCAAAAAAATTTGTGGATTTGGATACCCATTTGGTTAAAATAGGCTTTGGTGCAGTTTTCTAGAATCGAGACTGATTCACCCAGAATGGTGAATGGGTCCCACTAGGCCTAAAAATCATCATTTTCATAATTTTAGAGCTATTTCTAGTCTCTTCAAGGTTTCTAGGTGCACATCATTGACATATTTACTTTATTTTATGCTTTATTTTATTTTATGCTTTATTTACATTTCTAGGGTTTTTCTTAGGGCATTTAGTATTTATTTGCATATCACACTCTGTTTTCAAACATTTTGTATTTTCCATGTTTACACTTGGTTGTGAACCAGTTTCTTGTCCCAATCATCTCCAAGGATACCTTATAGTCATATCTCTCACATCCTTCATTGGGTTGATATCTCTAAGGTATTCTTGAAAGATAACATAGTGAAATTGGATCCCTATCCTTGTATCACATTTTGTGGACAAGGAAGTGAAGTATCCATTTCCAGTGTTCACAATATAAAATTTATCACTCAACATGTTTAATTTCCTTAATAATTAAATTTATCATATTATAATTTAAATGCAATTAAAATTGGGTTATGGCAGATCTAAATGTGTAATGAAATGCGATCTAGTCTATGGAGGGCTCAAAGAAAAAAAACTATCGACGTAGAAACATAACATAAGCACTTAACTAATAATTAGTTCAACTAAGTAAATTATTCTGCATACCATTCTAATATTCACCATATAGCATTTACACAATGACAACACATGTCTTCTTCATTCTTTCAATAGTAAAGTAGTTCAATTTTTACCTTAGTTATAGAAAGGTAAATATTATTCATATAATTATCAATTTACATAGTTCATGAACATCATATTCTTTTAATATTCATATCACAGTTATAAAAAAACAATAAATTTAATATCTTTGAGGCCAAGAACCCCCAAATATATAGGTATAGAGCATCAATACCAACTCACATCATGTATTTTTGTATTCCCTTTATTGTCAAACAATGAATAATCACTCACAATTATTTGAATTATATAAATTTAATAAAGACTAAAATCTATACAAAATAGTGATAGATGTTATAGGAATTAATATTATTCCTTTAAATAAACGTGTGTAGTGTCAAAAAAAATTTGTCACTAAGAATAATAATGCCTTGACCTAGTTTTGTAATGTGTTTAACAAAATCACATTAGGTCTTGGGATCTTGTGAATTAAATAAACCTAATCCTACCTTATTTGGAGTGTTGTAAAGTGTTGTAACACACTTTAACATTTTTCTAGGGTTGTCATTAATAATTGGGCTTCTTTATGCTTTAATTGGCCTTAGTTTGTATCCACAAGCCCCATTTAATGCATCTTTTTGAGGATGATACTGGCACAAATCAACATGCAATCATAACTTATGTGTTTTTCAAGTTGTTTGGCCCAAATTTGGTGGTCTAAAACTCACTCACCACCTTGTGCTAATGAGTCCCACCTAGGTTTTTGGGTCCCAAACTTGGTTCCACACCTTTCTAAGAATTTTTTAAAATGATCCCATAAATTATGCCTAATGGGACTCATTCATCACCTTGGGTGGATGAGTCTTGTGTGGCCCAAAATAAAAATTAATTCAAATTTTTGGTGGGATTTTATCCTCCTAGATCTGATGTCAAATTTTAGTGTTGTAATTTCAAGAGTTTTTGCATAATTAAGTATAAATACAAGGTTCTTTCACTCATTTTTACCTAAGCATTCAAGAGATCACCTAGCAAGTTGAATGAGCAACCTTATACAAAAGTTAAGTTCACAAGTGTATTGAAGTGTTTACAAGAGTATTCAAGAGCATTCAAGGACACATTCTTCATCATTTGTTGCAGAAATTCAAGATCCATTATCATGTCAAGATTATCAATCATCAAGCATGTTATTGAGCTAGGGTTGTGATGTTTCATTCAAGATCCAAGGTAAAGAATTTTTCTACACTTATCTCAAGATCTAGATCTACATCCTTCATGGCCATTTCATGCTAGATTGTTGATTTTTCTTACAAGAAATCATTCAAGGTATCATTGCTCATGTTTCATGTCCTATGTTGCATCCTTCATGTTCATCTCTCATTATTTCATCATTATTTCATCATTAGGTTTTATTACTTAAAGTTATTTTACCAAGGAAAACCCCTATCCCTAACAATCAACAAGTTTTTCTCCTCTTTACATGTGTGGATTAAGGTTTACAGATTGAAAAAAAATGGATTTAAATCCTTCAAAAGTACCAAAATGAAAAAGTCACAAATATTGTTAAAGTTGTCATGAAAGGCTTTCAAGACTCACATAAACTAAGATCTAGGGAAAAATATTCATCCAATTTGCCTGAAATTAGTGGAAAAGTGCTTATTTGATCCATCTTTAGAAGCTTGCAAAGTTTTAGTTCAATATTCTACCCCTCGGAAAATTCATGATAAAATAGGACTGATTTGCCAAAAGTGGCAGATGTATCACACTACAACCATTTTTTAGGATTTTTGTAGATTCAGATACTCTTTTTCTAGAAACCTTTTCCTATGTAGAAACCTTGATCTAGGAATAATTCTCCCACACTGGTGTATGAGTTCCAGTACACCAAAATTTCAATATTTTTAGTGTTTTAGAGCTTATTCCTACCTTCTTCAGGTTTCTAGGTACATACTTCTAAGATGTCATTTTTTTGTTATGTTTTTCATACATTTTTAGGTCATCTTGCTAAGGATTACATCAAATTAGAGTTATATATTTCATCTTGTATTGCATTTATCTTTCCAAGTGTTAGCTTGTTGGTGAACCCCTCATTAGTTCATAATCATCCCCTAGGATAGCCCTATTACAAGATTTTTTTCTCCCATTTTCATCATTTGATTGAGATCTCTAGGGTGTCCTTGAATGTGGAGCATAGAAACCTTGTTGCCCTAGGTCCCTAACCCTTATTGGTGACAATTTTCTATCTTACATTTTTGTGAACCTACATTTAGAACATTTTATGTTTTGATTTGGAGTGCATCATCATCCTAGGTCTACCTTCCATTAACTTTACATTAGGGTTTGCATTAGTTAATTGGCACTCTACGGTTTCTAATTTTTACATTAGTAAACGTGCATATAGGTTGCATTTTTGCATCTAAAATCATTGAAAAACATCTGAAAACTACATTTGCATTTAGTCTAAAGATCACCCAAACAAAAAATCATAAAAATCACTTAAAATTTACAAAAAAATATGCAAAAAAACCCTCACTAGGACGCATTCGCCCCTCTAGGTGAATTAGTCCCATTGCACATCTAAAACTTCCTTTTACAACATTTAAAACCTTGTTTTTGTACCTCTCTTTTCTACCATTCATTATCTTTTTTATTGGGTTAAATTTCTATTTCATGATGCATTTCCTAATTCCAAATTTGTATTCACAACATTTCATTTTTAGATCATTGCATATTGTAATGAGTAAATTACCTTGTTAAAACCTAAAAATTGCATTTCATTTTAGGTCTTAACATTGCATTTTTAGTTTGCATAGATTATTGTTCAAAAATGTTAGTTTCATTCTTTTCCTAGTTTGCAAAGAAAAAATTAGTCAATAAGTATGTTATTCATTCATTCGATACATTTCCTAGTTATGAGTCTCTTAGTGCAGGAGAGTGAAAATTTGGATGCTTGCCTTAAAACTACATCCCTTGTTATCTCTCCTATTTCTGGGAATGATGTGATAAAATAAGATTAAAATATAGACAATCTTGATGATCATATTTTCTCTTCTCCTAATACCTCTTCTACATGTGATGAAGGTATTTCTGTTAGAAGATGCATTCATTGAGAATCATGACATTGTTGAAAGATCCTCTTCTATGAACTCTCCTACATTGGAATATATTATAGCACAAGAGAATAACATCATAGAAACATTTCTAAACACCACCTTACCTAATTTCCATTCTCCTTTTTCTTGTGAGAATGATTTAGTGTAAGAGGATGAGATTGCAAATGATGAGGTTATGTTAGCGTTAGATGATAAAATCTTTAAGGTCTATGAAAACCCTATTTATGATCCTTCCCCTACCTATCCTATTTTTGAAGACAATTGGGAACAAAGGAAATAAATCATAAATGATCATGAAAATCATACTTATCCTTCTCCTAGTATCTCTCCTAGTTGTGAATAAGATACTTTGATTGATGAAAGTCATGAGAATCTTAGCTGCCCCCCTTCACCTAGGGAAACCCTTATAGAGAAATACAATTCAACCATTGATCATTCCCCTACTTGCAATGAAGTCATTTTGGAAGAACCAATCCTTGAATGTCAAGAACATTTGGTTTGTAGTTCTCCTAACAATCCTCCTCCTAGGGAGGATATCATGGTGTAAGAAAATGACAAGAATAGTAGTGTAGCTTCCATAGGTTATGGTAAAAAGGTGATTCTAGATTTCCCTCTATTAGAGATACATCGAACAAAGAGTGTTGAGGCAATGAATGTGCAAGTGTCCATTAGATCCCCATTGACTATTGGACCTCCTACATACCCTATGGGAGATCCTAATAATCCTAATGGATCCCATGCAACAAAATACAAAGAAAAACACATTGAAGAAGTCACGAAGCTATTATAATATGATTGGTGTTCCTTAGATTTCAGACCAACCTTCATGGGAGAATATAAGATCACAAACAAAGACTTTGAAAAGGAAAAAGAAAAAGTGGTAATGTCAACACAACACTTGGAAAACATTTTGAAAGCATCACCTCAACCACTTTAAAAGAAGAAATAAATTATACAAAAAACTTTGATGGAGCTAATTATCAAAAACCACTAAATCCTAAAGAAATGAAAAAGCTTTATGGAAGAGGTTATGAAATTATGAAATAGCTAGGATATAGTGGAAAAGGATGTGGTGGTAGAGAATAAGGTATTCATGTCCCTATGTAAACTAACACACAAGAAACAACTAATATTCTTGGTTATTATACTTTGATAGAAATAAACAAGCCTTCACTCAATATCAACACTACTACAAAAGATTCTTCTAAGCTTATTTTAATAGTAGTACATCCTAAATTGATAGAGATCAATTATATTGATTATTATCCTTTGAAAGACATGAAGGAAACAAAAAAATCTTTGCTTAATGTCAATATCATCACACAAAACACAAATAAGTCAAGTTCGTTAGATTTTACATCTTCCTTTAAAGAAGAGTACAAAATCTTGCACTCTAAAGAGTCTTGTGTAGGTATGACAACTTGTACTAAGAAAGAGATATCTTTGTCACAAAATAACATAACATCCTCTACCATTGATTAAGCATGTATCTTTTCAAGACTCCAAGATCATTTGATATCCCTTCCTCCAAGAACATGAAAGAAATTTTACTACAAAAGTTTATTTTTTGTATATCATAGAGTTCATGTTCATTCTACTAATGAATGTAAGGCTTTAATTGATAAAATTAAACATCTTAAAGAGTGTGGTGCTTTTTCTTGTGTTGAAGCACCTTGTTCCTCTAATTGATACTTATTTTCACTCTAGCATGTTTCTTGGCTCACCCTTGCCTTGCACTAAGTGGGGGAAAGTAGCCTTGTGCTTGCATGTCACTTGTCATTGTCTCTTTTGTCTAGTTGGTCACTTTTCTTGTACATATAATAGAAAGCTTGGGATGTGGATGGCATGCCTTAAGTTGACTCACATGTGAAATACTTATTCATGATATTGTTCAATTCAGAAACATATGACTTGGCATAGGGATTTCTAAGTAACCTCTCATGTCTTCTTCTACATTAAACCAATTGCTGATAGTAATGGTGTTAACAACTACTTTAAAGTGGGGGCATACATTCACACTCATGTTTCATTGTGTGATTTCTTTCTTCTTGTGATGTTTCTTTTTCTTGGTGGTTTCATTGGGCTTTATTTCCTCTAAGAGCATGATATTTATTTGACTTGTCCTCTCATGGAGACATTAGGCACATTGTTCTCTAAGAAGAGACCTTTTATGAATTAAGTGAAAAACCTTTAAACATACCTTATACTATTTTGCATTTACAACATCTGTTATATGACCACCTTGCATAACACACTTTCCTTGCCTATGGAGCCATCTTGTTTGTTCATGAGCTGCAAGCATAAAAAGTTTTACTTGCCTCATGAAGCTTACAGGTTATTATTGTGTGGCACCTTATCAAAGTTATCAGGAGTTATAACTTTTGTATGGTTTGATGAGAATCTGATCCAAGGCATGAATTTCCCTTAGCTACTTGTGTGTGTGTGAGTGCATATCAGTGGAATGTGTCTCACTTTCTTAGATTACTCACCTAGTGGATAGCATAATTTTTTTTTCCTCAGAGTGTGTGCATTTTTGGAAAAACAACCTAGATCTGATCCACATCATGTTGGACAAATAGTCAAAGCTTGATCCACCTTTTTATTTTTTCTTATCTTTTTCTTCTTTCTTCTAGTTATTGACATTGCATGTTTGCATATCTTGATGCTACATATAATACCCCTTGTGTGTGTCCTTTTGTGCTTATGTCAGTTTGATGTGGGATATTTGATCCTAGGGCTTGATTTCCTCCTCGATCTTTGTTATCCTAGACCATCTTCATTGGTACATTTGGATCCCTCTTGAATGTCTACTTTAGTGTGAGTTTGAAGCAAGTTCATCCTCTCACTAAAGTGGGCGATAAATGTAATATCAAAAAATGTTGTCGATGACATTTTCACACTTGTTTGGGCCCTCCTTGTAAACTAAGCCTAATGATGCCTTAACTTAGTGTCGTAATGCATTTAACACACTAGCATTAGGTCTTGGGAACTTGTGAATTAAATAAACCTCGTCCTACCTTATTTAGAGTGTTGTAAAGTGTTGTAACACACTTTCAAACTTTTTTAGGGTTTTAATAAATAATTGGGCTTCTTTATGCTTTAATTAGCCTTAATTTGCATCCATAAGCCCCATTTAATGAATCTTTTTGAGGATGATCCCAACATAAATCAACATGCATTCATAATACAGGTGTTCTTAGGTTATGTGGGCCAAATTTGGTGGTTTGGGACTCATTCACCACCTTGGGTGAATGAGTCCCACCTAGGTTTTTGGTACCTGAACCTAGTTTCACACCTTTCTAAGCATTTTAAAAAATTGTCCCATAAATTATGCCTAATGAGACTCATTCTCCACCTTGGATGAATGAGTCTCATGTGGCCCAAAATCAAGATTAATTCAAAATTTTAGCAAGATTTTATCCTCATAGATCTAATATCAGCTTGTAGTGTTGTAATTTCAAGAGTTCTTTCATAATTAAGTATAAATACAAGGTTCTTTAAGTCATTTTAACCTAAGCATTCAATATATCACCTATCAATTTGAATGAGCATCCTTATAGAATAGTTGAGTTCAAGAGTGCATTCAAGTGTTTATAAGACAATTCAAGAGAATTCAAGGGAAAATTATTCATCATTTGTTGCAACAATTAAAGATCCATTGTCATGTCAAGATTATCAAGCATCAAACATGTTATTGAGGTAGTGCTGTGATGTTGCATTCAATATCCAATGTCAATTTTTCTTCTGCACTTATCTCAAGATCTAGATCCACATCCTTCATGGCCATTTCATGCTAGATTGTTGATTTATATTGCAAGACATCATTCAAGGCATCATTACTCATGTTTCATTTTCATCTCTCATTATTTCATCGTTTGGTTTATTTACCTAAAAGGGTTTTGACTAAGGCAAACACCTATTCCCTAAAAATCAACAAGTTTTTCTCCTCTTTACATGTGTGATTGCAGATTTATAGATTGAACAAAAGTTGATTTGAAGCCTTAAAAAGTACGAAAATGACCAATTCACAAATTCCATCAAATTTGTCATGAAAATTTGTTAAGACTCATGGAAACTCAAATTGAGGGAAGAATATCCATCCAATTTGCATGAAATCAGTGGAAAATTGCTTATGTGATCCATCTTTAGAAGGTTACAATGTTTCAGTTGAAGATTCTAGTCCTAGGACACTTCACAATAAAATGGGGTTAATTTTCTAGAAGTTACTAATGAGTCCCACTATAGGCATTTTTTAGGATTTTGTAGATTTAGATACCCTTTGTTCTAGAAACCTATTCCTATGCAAAAACCCTCATCTAGGATTGATTCAACCAAACTAGTGTATGAGTCCCAGTAGGCCAAAATTTTAGGATTTTCAATGTTTCAAGTCTTATTCCTACCTTCTTCATATTTCCAAGTGCATACTTCTGATATCTCACCCTTTTATTTAGATTTTCATAAATCTTTAGGTCATCTAGCTAAGAATTGCATCAAATTAGAGTTAAACATTTAATATTGTATTGCATTTTTCTTTCCAAGTCTTAACCTTGTGGTGAAACCCTTATTAGTTCATAATCATAACCTAGGAAATCCCTATTGCAAGATCTCTTTCTCACATTTTCATCATTTGATTGAGATGTCTAGGGCATCCTTGAATGTGGAGCATAGAAACATTGTTTCCCTAGGTACCAAACCCTTAGTGGCAACAATTTTCTATCTTACGGTATGTACTAATGAATTATGCAAACATGTGTTTTTTCAACTCATAATGGATAGTGAAATGGTTGCGAGTTTTCCAACATTGAATTTTAATTAAAAAAATTATGAGTTAGATCTAGTGATTTTTTTTGTATGGAATAACAATACAATCATAAATCCCATTTAAATGAGATAGAAAAACACTAGGGGAATGAGCTTAACTTCACATTATTGCATTATTTGAAAATTTTAAGTATCTAAATTTATTACCTCAAAGTGGGAACAAAACTAAATGGGAGTTGAGACATGGGTATGGAGATTTCAGCATTATATTTCTCCCCACATTGAGGTGAATTAAAATCTTAGAATGATCACACCTCTAAAAATATGTACACTCATGAACATGTATGCCAAAAAAATATTGTTCCATAACATGATATCGAATTCAATATGAAGAAATGGTTTGTATTTAGTGTCATCATGTGTATTGTTCCTTTTACATTTATGCACCTCGGGAACTTGTTAAAGAAAGGAAAAATATGTAATGAGTATCTTTGATCTCTCAACTAAAAATTGGATAAAAAATATAATATTGTTTAATTATCTAAGGAATTACAAAATAGGAAATGATTGGGGAAGGAAAGGTAAGCCCACTAAAAAGACGCATCTCTATAATAAAGGTGTAACTATGTAGATATAAATTATATGAGGGAAGAAACTACAACCTTGATGTAATGATTTGGCAATATGATCTCAAAATGGGTAAGACATTATTCAATCTAATGTGGGGATTGATTGTGTGAATAAATTTCTTGTACCAAGATAATTCTAGAAAATGGGAATTATTCACATGTTAAGTTTACTTAGGTGCTTGGAGATCTTCTAGAAGTCTTAACATTGTCAAGATAAGATCTTATCTTATCTTATCTTTTTGAATTTTTTGTCATGTTATTTGTCTCATAAGATAGGATTAAGACACTTATGAAGATATTTTCTAATCCTATCCCTCACCTTGACTTTATAAGCAAGTCCTTTCATATACATTTTCATATCAATCTTGTAATCTTGCTTCCATAATAATAGAAAGTTATTATTTTCATTTTCTCTGTTGTGGAAGATATTTTCATCTAGTAGCTGATCCTAGGGTGTTGGGAGTTCAACATTAACTCCTATAAGAATATATAATTGAAATTTTAAGTAGTATGTGTTGCAAGAATGGATGAAGAATGAAGTGTTGTCATTGATGTTAGTTGGTTAGTTGGTTATGTCAATTAGTTAACTAGTTATCTACTAGTTGTTGTTGATTGTATATGTTGAGGATATTGAGAGAATTGTATTAATAGAAGATTGTTGGTTATAGTGCTTGTGAACTATATTTTTATGTGTGTTTTTTGAGGTCTGGGAGAATTTTTTCTGGACCGAATTTCTCTTTGATGAAATCTTATGGTATATGGTTCAAGAGTTGTGTTTCCCTGGTTCTATTGAAGTTGGTTTTTGCATTTAGAAGTATCGATCTTAATTGATCTATGTGTTTTACACTAGTATGGAAAACCTTGTGTCAAACACTACTTTGAAACCTAATGAAGCATGTTGGATCTATTATGGATCCCAACGAAGCATTTTTTTTGGTCACCCTCATTCTAATTCCACCCTAGGATGTTTGGCACCCACCTAATTTGAAAGTTGAAGTTGGATGGATGACTTTGTATCTTTTCAAGGTTAGAGATACTATAAATACAAAATGTGCTAGCCATGAGAATTGTACATAAAAAAAGAAGGAAGATAAGTGAAAGAGAAGACACAAAATTGATGATATTCTTAAGGTGTGTGAGTTAAGTGTATGGTTGTTTAGTGTGAAGGTTAACGCTGATTTTTTGGATGCAGTGAGCAGAAGGTGAACTCTATCATTCATGCAATTTGATCAGTGAGTGTGGTGGGATTTTCATTGCATTGGGACTGTTGTCTCTCTGTAACATGTCAACTTTTTCTTCTTTGTATCTCTGTGGTAGTGAGCCCTCTGGGTTGTAGCCCTGTAGACAGTGAGTCCTTATTTCAAGTAATGAGCCTTATCTTAGGTAGTGAGAATTTTTATAATCGGTTTTGATATTCTCTATAATGTGAGTATTAAATCCTCACTATGGTTTTTCCCTCATTGGGTTTTCCATGTAAATCTAGTGTTATTGTGTTTTTGGATTTGTATTTGAAGGTTAATCACTTAATCATTTTATGTGTTAGCTCTAGTAATTGAATTTATAGTTATAATCTATGGCAATTAATTCACCCCCCTCTTAGGTTTCCTATGCAACAATTGGTATCAAAGCTTGGTTCCTTGGTGAAGAGCTTAACTGCTTGAGGAAGGTCTGGGATGGCTAAAAATGTGTTCTTTTACTATCTAAGGTTTTATGGAACTAACTATAGTATCTAAAAAGTACTGATGGAAGAATATCTAGAGTATTGTGGATTTGATGTAGATAAAGCTTACAAGAATCCCTACACTCCTACAAATGTTCCGAGTACACTTTAGCAAATTAAAGCACATGGAGTGAATAATAAGACAAATTTTATCTTGAATAGTTTGGTACATTTTGAGTTGATTAAGGTTCAGAATTTGAAGAAAGCTAAGGAAGTTTGGGATGCTTTAGAAAGAGTGCATGATGGTGATGAAAGGGTAAAAGAGGAAAAATTACATATTTTGGAAACATAGTTTGATCCTTTACATATGACCAAATATGATAATGTTAAAGCTTATGTATAGTGATTAGATGAGGTAGTGGCTAGAATGGAATCGCTTGGCACTACTATAGATGAAACTAGAATTGTAAAGAAGATTCTTAGAAATATTCCTTATGCTTATAGTGAAAAAGTGAGTGTTATTGACCAGATTATAGATTACAAGACATGTACTAAGGATCTATTGTTAGGATTCTTGACATATTATGAAATGAATAAGTTGAATCTAAGAAGTAGAGGAAAAAAAAACTGCTTTTAAAGCTACAAGAAGTAAAGATCCAAATGAAGAGAACATTGAAGAAATCGAGGCTAAATTTCTAAGAAGATTGAGAAAAGGCTCTAGTAAGCATGAAGGTAAATTTCCATTTAAATGCTTTAGTTGTGGAGAGATTGGTCACTATGTTGTAAAGTGTCTAGAAAGAGATAAAAATAATAAACAAAGATATGAGAAAGAAAGGAAAGGAAAGAATATTAACAAAGCTTACTATGTTAATGAGAATGCTAGTATTTCAGATGAAGATTCACAATATGAAGATCTAGATGAAAATGAATGCTTGTTCTTGGAGATTAAAGATGAACCTACTTCTACTAATTCAAAAAGATAGTCAAAGGAAAATCCTCTGAAGAAAGAGATAGAGAAAGAGAAAGAGAAAGAGAAGGAGAAGGAGAAGGAGAAAATTGAAGGTAAAATTATCTTTTCCCTAGATGATAAACAAGAAAATAATTTTTGGGTAGTTGATAGTGGTTGTTCATATCACATGACTGGTGACAAGAGTAAGTTTATGAAACATGAAAAATATGATGGAGGTATGGTTATATTTGGAGATGATATTGGTGCTAAAAATTGTGGGATAGGTTTAGTAAGTTTTGATGGAAAGCATCATACTAAAAATTTCTACTATGTTAAGGGTTTAAGGCATAATTTGTTGAGAATTGGTCAAATGTGCAAAAAGGGATATGATCTTGTGTTTAAGGATGAGAAGTGTGAGATCCAAAAGGGATCCAAAAATTTGATTGCTACAAGAAAGAAATCTAAAGGGAATATTTATCATCTTAAAGGTGTTGATGGAGGATGTTTTATGACTCAGATAAATGACAATTGGTTATGGCACAAGAGAATCTGTCACATCAATTTTGATAACTTGGCAAGGATTAGTACTATTCAAGCCATGAGAGATCTATTGAGAATTATAAAGTCTGTAAAAGCTATCTACAGGAATTGTCCATTTGAGAAATAGGAAAGACACCATTACAGATTAAGGGAAAAATCTACTACTGGATTGCTTGATTTGGTTCATATAGATCTTTGTGGTTGAGTTCAATATGTTTTTGAAGTGAATGAAATATAGAGACAATTATCTACTCTAAGAACTCCTCAGCAAAATTGATTTTTTGAAAGGAAAAGAAGAATAGTTCAAGAAGCTGCTAGGTCAATGATCACTGAAGTCGGATTACCAAAATTTTAATGAAAAAAGATATTTACACTACTATGTATGTATTCAATTGAGTTTAGCCAGGAACATAGTACAAAGACTCCCTATGAGCTATGGCATGGAAGAATTCCTCCAGTTAAATATTTCAAGGTATTTAGAAGAAAATGTTACATCAGAAGAGATGTGGAAACTTTGGGAAAGTTTGATGCAAGAAGTGATGATGGAATGTTTCTTGGTTACTCTACTAAAAGCAAGGCATACAAATGTTTCAAAAAAATATTGAGGAAGATTGTGGAAAGATCAAATGTGAAGGTTGATGAAATAGTGAATAATTCTATTGATATTGATGGATATGTGTCTGGTGAACATGTCTGTGCATGAATAAAATAAATTGAAGAATAGGATAGAGATGAGAAAAAAGAGAAGAATAAAAGAGAAGAAGATGCTCTGGTAATGTCCCCTAGAACACTAAAAGATGTATAGAGAAATCATTCAGAAATTTAGATTATTGTAGAGAAGACAAAAGGTGTGTTGACTAGAAGCAAAGATGCTGCTAAAGTAAATTTGTGCTTACTCTTTGAAATTAAGCCGAATTTAGTAAGAGAAGCCTACGAGGATGAGCGTTGGAAGGAAGCAATGAAAGAAGAACTTTTGCACATTGAAAAGAATAAAACTTGGTAGTTGGTTCCAAATCTGGAAGACAAAAAATCATTGGGTCAAAATGGGTATTCAAAAACAAGTTAAATGAAAATATAAAAGTTGTCAGAAACAAACCAAGGATTGTGTGTAAAGGCAACTCACAAGTGGAAGGTATATATTTTTAGGAAACCTTTTCCCTGGTAGCAAGAATGGGAGCTATAAGGATGCTCTTTCCATTAGGTGCTTATAAATATTTCAAATTCTATGAGATGGATGTCAAGTCATCATTTTTTAATGGTGAACTAAAGGAAGAGGTTTAAATGGAACAACCAGAAGGATTTTAGTTAACAGATCAACTGGATATCTTGTGCAAATTAAATAAAGCTTTATATGGACTAAAGCAAGCTCCTGGAGCCTATTATGCAATGTTAGATAGGTATTTGAATCAACAAGGATTTAAAAAAGGTATGACAGATAGTAATTTGTATTCCAAAATTGAGAATGAAAAAATCTTGATTGTAGTGGTATATGTTGATGACATTATCTTTAGAGGAAATGAAAATATCTACAAGATGTTTGTAGAAAAATTTCAATAAGAATTTGAAATTTCTATGTTTGCTGAGATGAATTTCTTTCTTGGGCTACAAATTAATCAAATAGAGAACGCAATTTTTATTTAACAATCTAAGTATGTTAGGGAAATGTTGAGAAAATTTGGTATTGATGGTTCCATACTAGTAAGTACTCCTATGGTAATTGGATACAAGTTCGGTAAAGATGATGATTCACCTAAGACTGATCAGAGCAAGTATAGATCTACATGTTTGGTGGACTGTTGTATTTGACGACTACTAGACCAGATATTATGCATGCAATTTATCTTGTGGCTAGATTTCAAGAAGATCTGAAGGAAACACATGTTACTGTAGTTAACAAATATTTAGATATTTGAAAGGCACTCTAGATTATGGATTATGGCATTCTCAAGATATTGATTTTACACACAGTGCTTATACAAATGAAAATTGGGCTAGAAGTATAGATGAAAAAAAAAGGTACAAGTGGTGGTGCATTATTTCTTGGATGTAGATTGGTGGAATGGTTGAGTAAGAAGGAAGATTCAACCTATTTTTCTACTAATGAAGCTGAGTATATTCTTGTATCATTTGTACACAAGTTTTATGGATGAAAAAAATATTGAAAGATATCATAGTATTACATGATGATCATATTCCTATATTTTGTGACAACACAATTGCAATTAATATTTGTAAGAATCTTGTGATGCACTCGAGAATGAAGCATATATCTATTAGGTATCATTTCTTAAGAGTGAAGGCTATGGAGAATGAAGTCAAACTTGATTATGTTTTGAAAAAATATCAAAATGCAATTATATTTACAAAGGCTCTTCCTAAACATACTTTTGAGTATCTCTAAGATAAGCTAGGGGTTATTGCCCCTCCTCATACAAACTAAGATGCATTTGGAGATGCATCAATCTGGTGAATTCATGATTCTATCTTTTGGACTGATGTTTATTGGTGGCTACCCTCAAGGGGAGCACAAATATTTTCTAAGTATTATCATTATGAGTATTCTATTTGCATTCCAAAGGAATTTTCAATGGACATATCTTTTCCCTTTTCCATTGATGTCAAAGGGGGAGAGAGAGCATGTGAAAAGTTAATAAGAGAAAGTAGGTAATGAGGGAGATGATCTTCTAAAATGGGAGAAGCAGAAAGAAATTTTTTGAAAAGTATTTTTAGAACAGGTAAGGTGTCCTTGATGGTTTTTCACATCATGTGTTGGCCATGAATGAAAAGGGGGGAGACTATTGTAAGAATGGAAGAAGAATGAAGTGTTTTCATTGATGTCAACTAGTTAGCTAGTTATGTCAATTGATGAACTAGTTATCTACTAGTTTTGTTGATTTTATATGTCAAGGATACTGATAAAATTGTATTAAGAGAAAGTTACTGGTTCCAGTGCTTGTGAAGTATGCTTTGCTATGTGTTATTTGAGGTCCAGGAGAATTTTTGCTGGTCTATATTTCTCTTTGATGAAATCTTATGGCATATGGTTCAAGATTTGTGTTGCCCTAATTCTATTGAAGTTGGTTTTGGTATTTGTAAGTATCAAGCTTAATTGATCTATCTTTTTTACACTAGTATGGTCAATCTTGTGTCAAGAACTACTTTCGAAGTTGATGAAGCATGTTGGATCTATTATGGATTCTGGTGAAGTGTGTGTTTGGGTTGCCCTCATTCTAATTCCACCCTACAATGTTTGGCACTAACCTAATTTGGAAATTGAAGTTGGATGGCTGACTTTGTATCTTTTCAAGTTTGGAGATAGTATAAATACATAATGTGCTAGCGATGAAAATTGTACATAAGAAAATAATAAAGATAAGTGAAAGAGAATACATGACTTTGATGCTATTCTTAAAGTGTGTGAGTTAAGTGCGTGGTTATTTATTGTGAAGCTTAATGCCAAGTTCCTTGATTGAGTGAGCATAAGGTGAACTCTATCATGCATGTGAGTTGATTAGTGATTGTGGTGGAATCTTCATTGCATTGGGATTGTTGTATCTTTGTAACAAGTCTTATTTATCTTCATTGTATCTCTATGGCAATGAGCGCTCTGGGTTGTAGCCCTATGGACAATGAGTTTAGATAGTGATTCCTTTATTTCAAGTAGTGAGCCTTATCTTAGGTAGTGAGGCTTTTTGTAATCAGGTTTGATATTCTCTATAATGTGAGTTAATCCTCGCCATGGTTTTTCCCTCATTTTTTTTTCCACATAAATATTGTGTTATTGTGTTTATAGATTTACATTTTAAGGTTAATTGCTTAATTAGTTTATGTGTTAGCTCTGGTAATTAAATTTAAGGTTATAATCTGTGGCAACTAATTCACCCTTTCTCTCAGTTGTACTATCTTAGAATAGTATGGGGGAGGAATGTTTTCCCAATATAAGGATATGAAAATGAAGGCTCAAATTATATTTTGGAATGCATGATGAAATTGATTCAAATATATGGCAAGGAGATTATAATATGTAAGATATGAAATCAAGGTAAGGTAATATAAAAAAAATAAAAAGTAATCAATACTTCTAACGTAAAAAATACACATAATATGCACGTAAATGTGAAATGATAACTTGAAATGGTAATATAAGGACCATAATATAATAAATAAATAAGTGTAAGAATGCAAAAATACATCCATTGGCTTAGCTAAGCATAAAGTAATATGATTTTGTTCCAAAATCTGTTCCAATAAAACATCAATTGGATCCTCTAATATCTTGAATTATCTGTAAAACAAAAAATGAAGTGCATGATGATAATCATTAGGTAAATAAAAATTACCCCCATTATCTAAATTTGATAATAAATTCAATTTATGAATGTATAGGGAAGTGATAGAAATATGTTTTTTGTTAAGAAGGTAAAACAGGTTTTGAAGGGGTCCTAAAACCCTTTATATAAAGTAGAGAAATAAAAAAACCAAAACACAATTGAGTTTCAAAATAACGAACAACTAGTAAATAACCAAAAATAAAAAAATACAATAAAATAAGTAGATGTAGAAGGGATAAATATATAAAAATACCCCATTTACATCTACTTAAGAATCTCTATAGTCTCCAATTCTCACTAGTAAAAATTCTCATGTAACTTGACAAAGTCTGTGAAGTCATTTTTCCTCTTCAAAGGTGCTCTTATTTGTAGCTCTAGTTATTGTATTGGGTCTTACATTTCCACTCTTTTCCCTTGTGGACACTGGAAATGGATGCTTCACTTCCTTGTTCACAAAAATGGATACAACGAGAGGGATTCGATTTCACAATATTCACATTCAAAGACACCTTAGAGATCTCAATCCAATAAAGGATGTGAGAGATTTGACTATAAGGTAACCTTGGAGGTGATTGAGACATGAAAGGGGTTCACCACCAAGTCTAAACTTGGAATTTTTTTTTTTTTGAAAAAATAGTGTGATATGTAAAAACACCTAAAAATGCAAGTAGAATGTAACAAATAATTATGAAACTTGAAATGTGCACCTGCGAAACAAGAGGAGGAAGGATGTAGGTCTGGAATCATTTAAAATCTACTCTTTGAGCTAACTGGAACTCATACACCAAGCTAGGTGAATCAGTCTAGTTTCAGGTAAATTGTGTCAGAACAGGTTTTAGATAAATGGGTACTCAGATTTGCAAAAAACTTGTTTATTCCTATATAGTGGGAATCATTTGTCAATAGTGGTGAATCAGTCCACTTCTATATTTCTAGAAATTCAAAATAAGATTTCGTAGCTCTCAGTTTGCTCTACTATTCCTGATACAAATCTGGGTCTGAAATAAAATTTAGTCTATAGTCCTTCTCCAAGGCTTTTTTGTAACTTTGACATCTTTAAATTGCTTTGACAACTTGATGACCACTTTTCCAATTGTGCTCCTTGATAAATTTGCAACCTAGACCAAACCTTATCAATAAGGTGCTACAAAAAAGTAAAGGATCTAATGGATGTGGACTTGGAATCTTGTTTCATGCTGATAGATCTTGAATGCAATGCTTGCTTGAATCACACAATCCTACATCACAAATGTTATCTCTAAAAAAACATGATTCAAATAATCTTTGACATGATGATTGACATTTGAAGAAGCTCTTGAATGCTTTAAAATATATCCTTGAAATACCATTGACATTTGAAGTAATGGATCTAATGGATGTGGACTTGGAATCTTGTTCCATGCTGATAGATCTTGAATGCAATGCTTGCTTGAATAACACAATCCTACATCACAAATGTCATCTCTTAAAAAACATGAAGCAAACAATCTTTGACATGATAATTGACATTTGAAGAAGCTCTTGAATGCTTTAAAATATACCCTTGAAATGCCTGGAATGCTCTTGTGAATGCTCAAATTCTCTTGTGAGATCTTGAATGCTTGATGAAACTTGCTAGGTATGAAAATTATAGAAAGAAGCTTGTATTTATACTCAATTATGCAATAATTTCCAAATTACAACACTATAGGTTGACCTTAGATATGGAGAATAAAAACTTGCTAGGATTTTGAATTGAATTTGAATTTTGAGTTAAAGGGGACTCATTCACTACCTTGGGATAATGGGTCCCACCTAAGGCTACTCATTCAACCATAATGGTTAATGAGTCCCACCTTAGGAATTTAAGGTAAGTTTTGGGATTTTGATTTTTTAAATGATATTTTTTAGGGTTATTCTATAAAATAAGGCACGTGGACACAAAATGGGGCCAATTAAAAAATAAGAAAGCCCAATTATTAATGAAAAACCTAGGAAAGTGTGAAAGTGTGTTGCAACACTTTACACTAGTTTGAAATAAGGCTTGGTAAATGATGTTCAAAGAGGTCATTTTATTAACACGACCCTAGAAAAGTGTGAAAGTGTGCTACACCACTTTACAACACTTTATAACAATTAGATAAGGTACCATTTAGGTATTTTTAGTTCACAAGGGTCTACGACCTAATGTGAATATGTTATCCACATTACAACATTAAATTAAGGCAATATTAAGAAAAAATAATGAGGGCCTAAACGAGTCAAAAAAAGTAGAAGGGTTACTTTTCCAATGACCACATTTAGCCCCCACTTTAGTGAGAGGATGAACTTGCTTCAAAATCACACTAAAGTAAACCAACGCACATCAAGTGGGGTTCAAATTTACCGATGCTAGCAAGACAGGATGAAAAAGATCGAGAGGGGTGATCAAGCCCTCAGGATCAAGATCCCATGACAAACCAACATAAGCACAAAGGAACACACCTGAAAATGATATCAAGAACAAGGCCAAGCATACAATGCCAAAGATGAAGAAGAGAAAAGGTGAAATAAAAAGAATCGGATCAAGCTTCAACCATTTGTCCAACACAATGTGGATCAAATCTAGGTTATTTGTTTGGAAAATACATACTCACTTGAGGTGATGGAACTCATGGCAGTCAATTGGGTGAGAAGTCCTAAAAGGTGAGAAATATACACTCATGGTTGGTATGCACTCACATATCCATAGGCGACTATGGGGAAAGTCATGCCTTGGAATGGGCTTCTTGCTCAACCATACCAAAGTTAAACCTCTTAGTAACTTTAATAATGCACCCCAAAAAAATGAATTTTCAAGCTTCATGAGACAAGCAGAACTTTGTATGCTTGGGGCTCATGAAAAAAATGAAATGGTTCCATAGGAATGGAGGATATGTTATGCAAGGTGGCCATATAATAAAAAATGAAAAATGCAACATGTAAATAATTCTCAAAGAAATTTTTCTTTGTTCATGCGAGGTCTTTAACTTAGGGAACAATGTGCCTAATGTCTCCAAGGGAGGACCAATCAAAGAATAGAAGATTCACAACTTAGGGGATGCAGTGTGTCACATCAAGCCACTAAGAGGAATGTAATATGCTAAGATAGATCATACTCATGGAGGACATCACACCCAATGTCATCCACAAAGTGACAAACACATCGTATAAACTAAAGAGACTACACTAAGAACCAAGAAAAAATGACAAAGAATAATTCCAATATATGGCCCAACTTTAAAGAAATTACTAAACACCATACTGTGAGCAATTACTTTAAAGTAGAAAAAAAAAAAAATGCAAATAAGAAAGAAGACATGAGAGCTAACTTGGAAAGCCCTATGCCAAGTCATATGTTTTCAATCAAAGTTGTGTCATGTGAGAGAAAAGGAAAAGATAGGGGTTTCCCCCAATGTGAAAGCACCAAACACATAAGGGATATATGGATTTGGAACTATCATCATCCCCCAAATACATATAGAACTAGAAGAATGACACAAAGAGGGAAAAAATAGAGAAAAACCTTTTGGGTCAACATGGAATAGACATAGGGTGTCTTGATGCCTTGCATCATTCCCAAAATGAAAACACAAGAAAAATGAAAAAAAAGGCGAAAGAAAAAGGAAAAGGCTTTTGGGTCAACATGAAGGAGACATGAATGCCTCAATTCCTTGCATCATCTCCAAAAGGAAAATACAAGAAAAAGATGAAATGAAAAAGGAAAAGAAATAAAAATAAAGACTTTTTGGGTCAACATGAAGGAGAAATGAATGTATCAATGCCTTGCGTCATCCCAAAAAGGAAAACAAAAGAAAAAGATAAAATGGAAAAGGAAAAGAAAGAAAAAGATAGCCTTTGGTTCAACATGAAGGAGACATGAATGTCTCGATTCCTTGCATCATCCCCAAAAGGAAAACACAAGAAAAAGACAAAGATGAAAAGAAAAAAACAATGCACAACATAGAGAAGAATGAAGGTACAAATAGAGGAATGTCACAAAGAGAGAGAATACCAAAAAACAATCATGGTGGATCACATTACAAACATGTAATCACACAAAGAAAAAGGGAAGAGGAAAATGAAAAAGACTAGTAAGGAAAATGCGATTCAACCTATGACCAAGTCATCTACCTCCCAATCATGTTCATTGTATACTAAAGGTAGGTAGCTAGCTAAAGAGACAAGAGAAAGTGTCAAACTAGGAGAAGTACCAAGTTCATTACTTTGTATAGGAGATTTCTCATTTTAGCTCATGGAAGAGGAAAATAGTGTGTCCAATTTGTTATGTACCTCTTCTTAATCTTAGCGGTCTCATCATTTTCATCCACATTAATCACAATAGGAGGAAGAATGATAATTTCCATTGAAGAGTTCAAATATTGTTGTGATTCTTGTATTGGGTTGTTTTGTTTTGGTTGGGGAGTAGGGTCATCATGCATTGCTACAATCAATTTCAGATTTTGATTTTCCATGTTTAATTCTTCATGTAACTTGCAAGCGAGAGCATGACATCTATGCCTACACTCACTAGCACCTTTGTTTCTTTTGTTTTTTTTTCAAGTTTCATTTGTGTGGGAGTGGGTTGATCAACCATAGGTTGCTTTTCTTCCCCAAGGGGAGGAACAAAAGGAACCATAGGAGGTTGTTCATCCACTTTCTCTTTTTCTTTGTAAACTTGTTTGATTCTTAGAGGTGTCATAGGGTTATTTCCATTATTTGTTGGTCATTTGTAGGACATAGTCAGAGTTTTTGTTTTGCGCAGGTCTTGGTTGTTTAGGTCTTTTTTAGGTTCAAGAATGGTTTCATCAAGGATGGGAGGTGTGGAGCTAGAGGGGGACATGTTTGAGAGGGATAGTTTGGCTATTTTCTTTACTTTGAATTTCTGGTAAGATACGAAAAGGAAGTCTTCTCGTTGCTTGATAGCTTCCATGGACTTGGGCCAAAAGGCTTCTAAGGAAAAGTTTCCTTTGGAAGAAAATGGGTTAAAGCCACTATGATAAACATTAAATATTTCATAAATTTAGAGGGAAACTATAAGCATTTGTGCACAACCAAAGGGACAACTTTCATTGAACAAAGACATTAATGGCCTAGTCTCAAATGAAATTGGTCTGATTGCAAGATGATGGAGAATGTGACATCTAATTTTTTTGGTCCTATTTGCAATGGAAGGGTGATCAATCTGATCGTAGGGAAAAAAAAACCATTGTGTGTCTTGATCCATGCTTTCAGTTTATCATAGTCATCTTGAGGGTATGTGCAAGATAATCATGGAAAAAATGGGCCCTTAAGTGGTAAAAAATTAGAAAAATCAGAGTTAGGCAACTTGACATAAAAATTTGAACAAGTTATCTATATTAGTTCAAAAATATGTAAGAATAGAATCTATAAAAACTTGAATGTAGTTTCTAAAATACTAGGTTTATTTAAAAAAAATCTATTTCATGAAAATTTGAAATTTCAATGCAGTAGTAATTGAATTTCAGAGAAAAAATAAGTAGGTAGGTGTCTATCTGACCACCTAACCACAATAAAATGATAATATTTTTTAATAATATTTTACATATATGTAGAGGACTCATGTCCCTATGTGATACATATTTTTTTTTAATTTTTTCTAAGTAAATAATTAAGTATGGATTTTTTATTACAACTTTAAAAAAATATAAAAGCTTCGTATGTCGACCACCTTAACTTGGTCAAAGCGTCATGAAATTCATTTTTTTAATCCTATAGTATGTAGGCATAGAATGTGACACATGTTTGATTCAAAAATAGCAGGTACCATTGAAAGTTATAGATGTTTTCAATCAGCCTATCCAATTGAGGACTTTACTTGTAATTCCAAATAAGAAATGAATAATAATATTATTTATTAAAATTCAAAGTGAAACAAAATTTATATTGGTGAAAGTTGAGAATTATCCTTTAAAGAAATAACAGCTGTCAATTTTGGGTAAAGGTTGTCATTATTACCCTACACATACCCATCATATAACCACTTTTTGGCCCATCATGATCTTGCACATACCCTTGATAAAGTTCATACAAGGCTAAAAACTCTTCATTGATCACATTCTCTCCACAGTTAAAATCTATTAGTATCCCATTAGTGGGCTTCTCATAGATATGGTCGGCTATGTAGAGAGGACCATCAAGTGCATGTTTAATTATATCCTTAGAGGAGAAAGCAATATCAAGAGGACTCTTAGGTTGGACCTTACAAGGGATGACATCTATCGCTCCTACCATTTCATCCATAGGATTGACATTGATATCATTTGGAATAGGATCATTATTTTCATCATTTGTATCAACATTCATCTCATCATTCTTTTTGGTTTCACTGGCTTTGAAAAATGAAATATTACGCTTTGGCATTGGCTTTGTAAAAATTTGTAATTTTTGGTTCGGAGGGGAAACAGACTTATTGCCTTAATTGCTAACACATCCAATGGATAAACAGTCAGAATCAATGAGTTCTTGCACAAGATGTTTAAGATACTTTCAATGTTTTGTGGGGTATGTGCAGGATCATGATGGGCCAAAAAGTGGCAATATGATGGGTATGTGGTTGACGACTTTTTTTCTACCCAAAATTGATGAAATAAAAATGGTTTTTAAAGGAGATTCTTAGCTTTCCACCAATATAAATTATACTTTACTTTGAATTTAATAAGTAATTATTATTCATTTTCTATTCGAATTACGATTAAAGTCCTAATTGAGAGGCTGATTGAAAAACATCTATAGCTTTCAAACGGTATCACATTTTTTGAATACAAAACATGCGTCACATTCTATGCTTTTCGCATCCTAGAGGATTAAAAAAAGGAAAATTCAATTTCATGAAGTTTTGACCATGTTAAGGTGGTCAGACATACGATTTTTTTTATTTTTAAAAAGTTGTAATAAAAAAATCATAATTAATTATTTACTTGGAAAAAATTACAAAAATATGCATCTCATCAAGACCTTAAGGTCCTTTACTTATCTAAAATCTTATAAAACAATATTATCATTTTATTTTGGATTAGGTGAAGATTGAGGATAAGACACCTATTTCCCTGGGGTATGTACTACTACATTGAGGGAATTTGAAATTGTCACCGATAGTTTTGTTTTTTAAACATAACCTAGTAGTTTGGCTTACATTTAGATTTTCTATAGACCCTATTCTTACATATTTTTGAAATAATATCGATAACTTATTCAAATTTTTACGTCAAGTTACCTAACTCTGATTTTTTTGAATTTTTTTCCACTTAAGGTTCATTTTTTCCATGATGATCTTGCACATACCCTATGTCATGTCCATTTTGTTGATGATAGTTGAAATAAGCATTTGATTTAAAGCTCAGAGGTAGAGGCTTATTAGGGTTGGGTGTTTTGATGGGAGGCAAGCTAATCATTTTTTACTGTAAAACTTGGGACATTTTGTTATGAAGGGTATCGGGTAAGGGTGTGAATTATCTTTTCAGATCTCCATAAATAAAGGGTACTAAGGTTTTGATAGTAGCTACTTGGTTGTTGATGTTTTCAGGTGGTTGTTGAGGAAGATTAAAATGAAAGAATCATTTATTTTTCTTTCTAAAAGGTTGGGAATTATTTTGATTGGCGGGCTTAGATCTCTCAATTTGGCTAGAAGTTGGCCTTGTATCTCGACTACTAACTAAATTTTTATAATCACAAAGGGAAGTACAGAAGTGCATGAAGGATGGGAATTTCATCATAGAAATCTTGTCCTAAATTTTTGTTTGCAATTTTTCTATGAACATCTTTTGAAGGTTTGGGTAAGGGATCTTGACATCAATTTTATCCCTCATTTTTCTTGCATCTCATCAAATCAACCAAGGTCTTCTTTAGAGTCATATGCACTTGGAAAAGGTTTACAAATGCATCAACAAGTTCATTAAATGAACAAATTGAATTGTTTGGTAAGGAAGAAAACCTTTCCAAGGTAGTATCTTTTAAGGATCTAGGAAAAAGGTTTTCCAAGAGTTTATCATCAAGGACAAAGTCATTGCATAAGGTGATACATGCATTAACATGGTTAGAAGGATCTCCCTTCCTCCCATATTTCTCAAATCTAGGAACCTCTACACCTGTGGCATCAGTGTTCATAATATCTCCAAGGACAATGGGATGCTTTTGAAATAATAGGTGGTGGGCCATTTTGGTTTCGGTTTATGATGGAGATTTTATTTTGCATGGATGAAATGGTTTGGAAATGTTGCATTATGAGAGGATCATTACAAGTGGTATGAGATGGAAGTGAAAGTGGTCATGGAATGTATGTATTGGTAGGAAAAGTGAATGCAATGCTTATAGGTGGTAATGTGGTAGAAGATAGAACATGTGATACCACATAGGAACTAGGGATGCTAGCAGGAATAGTAAAGGAAGGAATCACATTAATAACTTTCTGCATTGTTGTTGTGAATTGAGGAGTGTATAGGTAGGTAGTGAGGCTATGGTTGTGGCATGAGGAGTTTGAGTTCTCCCTTGGCTTGTGACGTTGTTTTTTCGTATAAGAGCAGTAGAGGTTGAAGGAAGATGTCCAAAGATCTAAACTATGTTTTTCACAAGGTCAAGGCCATCATCACTTTCAAGCATACAATGAATGTTTTCTATGGTAGGAATTGTAGTAGTTGAAATTTTTTCAAGACTTATTTTATGTTGCAAGTTTACTAAGTCCTCAAGAATTTGAATTACTTTCTCTTGTGAAATATCATCATTCCTTGGTTTAACTTGCATGCTACTTGAAGGCATAGAGTTGCTAAGGGTTTTATCCATTATGCCTAGTACATACTAGTGTCAATACTAGGAGTGGAAGCTCTAGATAACCAAATATCCACAACAATTGTGCTATCATAGGATGCCATGAGTCTCAAACTTCTTCTCACTAAGGTATTAACAATACGACACCAAACACTCATCCAAAGTCTACTAAATGTGGAGTTAAGGAAATGAAATGTAAACTAACAAGAATGAAATTCTTATAACTAAAATTATAGAAAGTAAAACTAAAATGAAGAAACAACAAACAGAAACTCAGAAACTGAACTGTAAATGCCAAAAAATTTAGTGAAAAATATGCAATGGGACTGATTCACCCAAGGTGGTGAATGATTCCAAATTCTAACTTTTGTTTGAAAATTTTCATAATTTTTGATTTGATTTTTTATGCTTTTAATTTTTTTGATACAGCTTTGAGATGCAAATGCAAAATTTTATTGATTTTTAGTGAATTTAAATGCCATAATGCAAACTAAATGAGATTTTCACTAATTGAAAATTTGAAACCCTAGAATGCAAATTAACTAATGCAAAATCTAATGCAATTTTAATGAAAGATAAATCTAGGATGTAAATGTACTCCAAATTATAATTATGATGTTCAAAAGTTGGGTTCACCAAAATGTGGATAGTAGAAATGGATGCTTCACTTCCTTGTTCACAAAAATGGATACAAGGAGAGGGATTTGATTTCACAATATTCACATTCAAGGACACCTTAGAAATATCAACCCAATAAGGATGTGAGAGATCTGACTATAAGGTATCCTTGGAGATGATTGAGACAATAAAGGGGTTCACCACTAGGTGTAAACTTGGAAAATACAAAATGTTTGAAAACATACTGTGATATGAAAAAGGACCTAAAAATGCAAGTAGAATGTAACAGAAAATTATGAAACTGGAAATGTGAACCTGGGAAACTGAAGGAGGTAGGATGGAGGTCTGGAATACTAAAAAATATATTATTGGAGCTAACTGGGACTCATACACTAGGATGGGCGAATTGCTCTAGTTTTGAGTAAACTACACCAAAACAGGTTTTAGACAAATGGGTACTCAGATTTGTAAAAACCTTGTTTAGGACTGTATAGTGGGACCTATTTTCCAATAGTGGAAAATCAGTCCACTTCTAGATTTCTAGAAATTCAAAATGAGATTATATAACTCTTAGTCTACTTTACTATTCCTAATACAGATCTCGGTCCGAAATTACAAAATTTAGCCTGTAGTCCTTCTCCAATGATTGTTCGCAACTTTGACAATTTTGAATTGCTTTGATAGCTTGATGACCACTTTTCCAATCTTTCTCCTTGATAAATCTACAACCTAGACCAAACCCTTGCAATAAGGTACTATAAACATGTAAGTAATGGCTCCAATGGATGTGGACTTGGAATCTTGCTTGATGTTGATAGATCTTGAATCAAATGCCTTCTTGAATCACATAATCTAGCATCACAAATGTTAGCTCTAAAACAAGATGATCCAAACAATCTTTGACATGATGATTGGCATTTAAAGAAGCTCTTGAATGCTTGAAAATCTACCCTTGAAATGCCTTGAATGCTCTTGTGAACTCTTGAATGCTTCATCAAACTTGTTAGGTATGAAAATGAGAGAAAGAAGCTTGTATTTATACTCAATTATGCAATATTCCAAAAATTACAACACTACAAGCCAACCTTAGATCTTGGAGAATAAAAAACCCACCAATATTTTGAATTAAATTTGAATTTTGAGTTAAAGGTGACTCATTTGCCACCTTGGGTGAATGGGTTCCACCTAAGGGGACTCATTTGCCCATAATGGTAAATGAGTCCCACCTTAGGAATTGAAGGTGCGTTTCAAGATTTTGATGTTTTAAATGATATTTATCAAGATTATTCTCAAAATTAAGGCCTGTGTATGCAAATTGGGGTCAGTTAAAGCATAAGAAAGCCCAATTATTAATTTTAAACCTAGGAAAGTGTGAAATTGTGCCACAACACTTTATAACACTTTGAAATAAGGCTTGGTAAATGATGAAAAGAGGTTATTTTATTAACAAGACCCTAGAAAAGTGTGAAAGTGTGTTACAACACTTTGCAACACTTAGGTAAGGTACCATTTAAGTATTTTTAGTTCACAAGGGCCCATGACCAAAGGTGAATGTGTTATCCACATTACAACATTAAATCAAGGCAATATTAAGCCAAAATGACAAGGAGGGCCCAAACTTCAAAAATGGCTTTGTCAAGCAATCATAATTTGCTCAATCAGAAAGAGATTGATATGTTAGGATTAGATTGAGAAATCAAGGGATCGTAATTTACTCAATCAAGAAATTTGTTGGAAAAGATTAAGTAATTGATTTAATTAATTCATTTATTTTGGAGCTAAACGTGTAAATCAAGTTTGAATTTTGCAAACAAATTGGCATTAATTTGATTTGATTTTTGATGAATGATTTGAATAGTTTGATTTTATTATTCAAATTTTGGAGGGAAAGTGCCATAATTAGATAAATTGGTGTTATTTAATCAATCAAGAGGAAGTAAAGTGGAATTAGGACTTCATTAAATAAATATAGTTTATTTAATTGGTCGAAATGATAGCAATGTGAATTAATTAAATAATGTTGTTTTATTCAATTAATAGCAAAATTAGGGTTTTTCTGGACTTTATCAGATTTTTTTTTTTTTAAATTTGTTGAAAAGTGATGAAAAGGTGAATTAATTAATTAAATGTTGTGTTATTTAATTAATGGAGGAAATTAGATTTTTGGATGTTGTTTGATGTTGTGTGATGTTGTGCGATGTTGCATGATATTTTAGGATGTTGAGGGATGTTCTTGGGATGTTCTGGGTGTTGGATGTTACAAGATGTTTTATAGGTGTTAGGCCAATTCTACATGTCTACAAGAATTTTGTAACTAATAACAATCGATGCCAACTGTAGCATGGACATCAATATCAATTAATGCCAATAAACTCCCAAGCATAACAACCAATTGCAAAGAAACTTATTTTTTTTCCCAAGTGTCAATAATCAGTGTTGATATCAATGAAAAAACCTACCAATAATCTCCTCAACTATTTACATCAATGAAAACCACTACCAATAGACATATGGATACATCCTCAATATTATTAAATTTTTTGTTTTCAATTTTTCATGTAACTCAACTAACAAATTTTTATTGTTACTAATGCCTTCGACATTGATCATATAGTTATCAAGAAGGTCTTGTACCTTATTTTTAAGATCCATGAATGACTAACTATAATAACCCTTAACTTGATGCAAGTTACAAAATTATTCATTGTTATATGTCCTAAAAAGTGGTTTTTGGATCTATTGGACTAAGAAGTATGTGCGGGATCATGATGGGGCCAAAAAGTGGCAATATGATGGGTATATGGTAGACAAATTTTTGTCACCCAAAATTGATCAAATGAAAGGGTTTAAAGGAGATTCTCAACTTTCCACCAATAAATTATTCTTTACTTTGAATTTAACAAGTAATTACTATTCATTTTCTATTCAAATTCTGACTAAAGTCGATTGATAGGTGATTGAAAAACATCTATAGCTTTCAAATGGTATCACATTTTCCAATCCAAAACATGTGTCACATTCTATGCTTTGTATATTATAGGATTAAAAAAGAAAAATTAATTTCATGAAGTTTGACCAAGTTAAGGTGGTCAGGACATATGAGTTTTATATTTTTTAAAAGTTGTATAAAAAATCATAATTAATTATTTAATTGGAAAAAAATTACAAACAAATATGCATCACATCGAGACATGATTCCTCTACTTATATCTAAAATATTATAAAAAAATACTATCATTTTATTGTGGTTAGGGTGGTGAGAGGACACCTACTTCTTATTTTCCTAAAATTTAAGTACTATTGCATTGAAATTTCAAATTTTCACCAAATAGATTTCTTTTTTTTTTAAACAAACCTAGTATTTTAGAAACTACATTCAATTTGCTATAGATTATATTCTTACATATTTTTGAAAGATAGATAACTTATTCAAGTTTTTATGTCAAGTTGCCTAACTCTAATTTTTCTAATTTTTGCTTAAGGGCTTGTTTTTCCATGATGATCCTGCACATACCCTAACTAAAGGAAGTAAACTAAAATTCACACTCATCAAGGATGAAATAACAACACATATAGATTCTTAAGTCTTAATTAACTTTTTAGATGTGTATTTTCTAAATAAAATGTAGAAAATGTTAGCAAATTAGTGCACACTTTCCTTCAAATTGTTACGTTTACAAAATTATATTGATATTTGAAACTTTGAAGGGTAGGATTATAGAGATGATGAGATATGTTATAATGTGTTAGATACTAAAACTCTAACTTCAAGATTCATCAAATGTGTGCACATGCTTCTAGAAGATAGAAAGATATTTTACAACACCTTATTCTTTATGAATATATTGAATTCATCAAAAAAATGATTTACTACTTTCCATCATTAAAGCCTTGTTTATTTTTTTATATAAGTGTTAAAATTGGATGACATAACCATTAACAAGTTCTTTTCTTCTTTTTGCACATCTATTAAAATCTTTCATATTGATCTTTAAACCTATGTTTATGTAAAAATATAGTAAGAATGGTGTAGCAAGATCATTAAATAATTTCATCCAACCAAAAGGTAATGAATAAAACTATAACATAACATAGTCTTTTAGGGTCCATGATAATATTTCAATTAATATAATTGGCATCATCAATAAATTTGATGAGTGCGGTTATAAAATATTGTATATGGCTACTTGGGTCTCCTTTTATATTACATAATTCAAACATAGAATCCATTTATTTCATATATAATAGATATGAAAGAAAGACTCAAAAGAGAAGGGGGCACAACACAAAGGATTGTATTCAATATAATCTTTCTCAATATCATTGAGTTTCTTCATTATATTTGGCAATTATATTGTATTAATGTATCTAAGGTACTAATATAGACTAGAGTGGTATTAAAGGAGTATGTGTAATAATGGAGGTATAATAGGGTTGTGATATTAGAGCTATGTAAATAGTTATGAATGGATTGGGCACATTATGAGAACTATTCATCATGGGATGAGATGGAGGCATAATATAGGATAATATATGAGTAGAAGTGGTGGAAACTTAGTAGTTATAGAAGTGGTATATTTAGGTGTGGGTGGAATGATAGAAGGAATTAATGGACTAGTGTTCCTCATGAGGAAAGGAGTGTAACCATAGGGTAGGTTACGTTGGCAAGTGAATGGGAAATGAGGTATGAAAAACACTTGTGTTAATAGTGGTAATAGCCATAAAAATGGTATATCTGAGATTGGAAGAGGAGGATGGGTGGGAGGACACAACATTAAAATAATTCATTAATAATCTAAAATATTCTAAAATTTATGTGCTTTGAGGACATCCCACTTATAGTATATAAAATATGTTTTCTAATTGACTAGGCGATTCAAAGTGCATAAATGCATCAATAAAGGCTTATCAAGTGCTAAGTGTAATGTCTTGTTTAGTCACATGTACACCATGATCATAGCTTTCTTGATAACCTATGTTGATATCCACATAACTACCATTAAAGATATCATTCTTATTAGAATCTGCAACCATATTAGGGTTTAAGCAAGTGTTCCTTCTTAATGGAAGATTAGGTTTATGAGTAGCTCATGGCATAAATAGTTATAAGGAAATAATTAATAAATCTCATCTTAGAATAATTAGAATAGTAGAATTAGATCAAATCTAGAAAGAAGTGTAAAATATATTTATCCAAATGCCAAACCAATGGTGGGTAAGCTATATAAATGATGTGATATATATATATATATATATGAACAACAAAATCTTAAGAATATTTCAAATAATCTAGAGTTCTCATTGAAAAATCCATATGAAATAAACTAGTAATTCAATTGAAATATTTTGAAATCATTAGAAATAATGTTGACCAATCCTATTATTTTGAAAAATCTAATTTCTAATAAATTATTAAATCTCATCTGTTAATGAGTCCAAATAATTTGAAATAACTCATAAAATAAGGATGAAAGAAGATCAGATTTAAAAAGAATGTGTAAAAGCAGAGAAGTATAGATTTGAGAACCCTAATAATGATAAGAAGTTATCCTAAGAGAGACTAAAACATGTGAGATTAGATGAGATCAGTGGAAATATAAAAGAAATGTAATTTTTTTAATATTAATGACGACTAGTATAATGACATGCATACACAAAAATATGAATAAACATAGATTATATAATAATCTTAAGCATGAGAAGTAAAATGATATTTATGTTATACTATGAAACTCAATATGATGAATCGATGACATTGGAAGTAGATTCTCTATGTTTGTGTTTCACTTCAGATTGAACATAAAATCATTGTCCTGTTCTGAGTTGAGTCCACATTCCAAGATTATTCCATGTTCATAAATCTATCCTCTTAACGTGTAGATTTAATCCTCAACTACAACTAGATGTACAGTTAGATTCATTTGTTTTGGCTATGCTTACTGTGCTCCACAATGTGAAAGTGGTAAGCCTGTTTGACAATCCAAAAGTTTTGTAGTGCACATCAAAATCACAGTCACTCCTGCGTATGCCATTCAAATGTAATCTCTATCAAATATAAAGCTTTCCAAGCCTCTGCTTTGTCCAAAGGCTCCCTGTGTTCTTATTAAATAGCTGCCCAGCCACGTGAAATGGTCAGAACTCTACGAGTATCCTGACACGAAGTGAAATTTGGCCTTGCTTCTTTCACACCTCCACCCTCCCCGTATGCAATGGTCGGAATAGTCACGGAAAAGAAAATTCCAGTGACGGACAGAAGAATAGTCACGGAGATACCATTGTAGATGTGCAGATCACAACTTCTTTAAAAAGGAGTAAAATGGCGGTTTACCTGTGACCATTTGTGGCCTTGTTTTGATGACAAATTTAATGGAGTTGTTTCACGGGTGGCTCTTCGAAAAAATCCACCTTTATCATGTGTTCAATTTCATGGTTGCTGTTTCATTACATCTTCCTCCGCCCACACATATATTCATTTTTTTAAAATTATTTCTATAATATGTATATTTATATTATTATTAAATCAAATATATATTTCGTAAATTTTAATTTTAATTTTACATTTGTTTTATTTCTATTTAGAAATATGTCAATTTGGTATTTTATTTGTCATATTTATGTGTGAGAGTTGATTCAACTAACAAATCCATCTATATATGTTTTTAATTATGTTTCTAATTTATCTATATAATTCAGATTTCATTTTCTTCTAGTTGTTAGATATAATTGTTGTCATTTATGTTATATGAACACAATTAGTAATGCAATTCTTTTTGACTAATCTGACTCTACTTCACACTAATTCCTTATTAACCTAATTAAACTTTTGAGCATTATCTATCCATTTACATTTACAGACTAATTAACTTGAAATAATACCTAAGTTCACATTTTTAAAGACGTGTCCTAAGATTAAAAAAGGGGACATGAATAATGCAAGGGGAATTAAAGTAGTTCAATCTTAGCTCAACAAGATTCTAAAGGTGTTCGTCAATCCTCAGTATCTGACACCGAGGTACTAGGACCAAAATATTCTTCAGTAGACTAGACCATTTATGTGGAATCTAGCCTAGTCAAGATTGACAACTCTTTCAAAGGTATTTGAAAACATTGGGCATATGGTTTCTAAATAATAAATAAAACAAAGACTTGCAAGGGATTTTCTTAGAAAAATAAAGTAATATATTTAGTTCCATTATGCCTACAATCACTTTTTGATCGGTAAAATCTCCTTAGGGTGAGGTGAGAGCATATGCTAAATTCTTGAAGTATGCCCTAATATTATAAAGTTAATTGTAAAAATGGTCTCATAAAAACCTCTACTACAACCTATAATGAACTATAAGAAGAATAAAAAAATTCAGATAGAGATACATAGAATAGAGAGGAACATAATGATATCTTCATAGCACAACTTTCACTAGGTGACCTTCTAATAGAGCTTACTGCAATTATAAATACCCAAGAAGCTTTAAACTTGGGAAGTCATAAGAGTTAATATAGTCTAGCTAAAGACAAAAATCCATCTCATGCATATGGAAAAAATAATTTATTCTAATTAATTAGTCGGATGACTCACAAACCATATGCATCCACACCTCATTTACAATCATCTACATGAATGATTTACAAAACATATGCATGCAAAAATTACTAGCTAATATATAATATTATGTATTTCATACTAGTGAGATAATGAATTTAATGTTGGGGTTTGACATGCTTTTCCATAAAATTTCCATGTCTATGGTGATGAAAAAAAAGTGCTTACCTATATGTTGTGAAGATTAAAACTAGAATTTCATGCACATCCATGTAATGATCACCGATAGGGTCCATGGCATACACTATTGGTGGAGAAGGCAGGTTTTTTTTTTTTTGTGGGTTCAATCGGAGGTATAAACAAGCGATATGAAACAATGTTAAGTTAGTTCTTATTAGAAGGTGGATCTTATGAATTTGAAGTCTATGTACATTTAAATTTATTAATGAAATTATTTTCAGAAAAAAAGATTATATATATATATATATATATGTATGTATTCATTCAATATGAGTATCACAAAGTATTATAAACTTCAATCTGGCATTAGAGATTATTTGCATAAAAATGGGAAAATGGTTTTTGTGTTTTGGAATGAAAATTTATTAGTTAGAATTTGGCTATCAGTTAGTAGAATAAAATTGAATAAACATCATGTTCAATGAATGGTTCCATTAAATCCATTAAAGAGTTTTTCTTTTTTAAAGGCTTATTAGTTATGTGTTTTATTGCAAAGATTGTAGGGTTATACAAGTTGCATTTTGCTTTTGGAAAAGTGATTCCATTAGTATAAGTTACATCGTTTATTAGTAAGATGGAATAAAAAAGTATTCTTTTAAAAATATTTGTTTTAATTAGTTATAATAGTCATTAGAAATAGGTTTTCGAAAAAGGGAAGGTGTTATAGGTAGTATCTTCTTCATAATTGTGTGAATTTGATCAATTGGTACACATACTTTGTATTGTTATTTTAATTGAATTAGAAGGTACTCATTTTTTTACGGAATGTGAGACCATAGGATGTTACTAAATTGTATGATGGGGGTGGACGAAGTAAATGCAATATTGAATGTTGTAGGGTGGGAACGTATACTTCGATTAAGTTGCATTTTTGAAACAGCCATTGTGGTGCTATATATATATATATATATGTGTGTGTGTGTGTGTGTGTGTGTGTGTGTGTGTGTGTATTCTTTCTTCCTCATCTATTTGAACCCCCCCCCCCTGCCCGCCATAAGGAAGTCTTAATTATGGTGGTTTGTGTCCTCTATTGTGCATTTTTTGAAGTTTTATGAAGAAAATATATTGAGTAGGTTTCATAGTTTTTCTTTTTTAAAGACTTATTACTCATCTAGAGTTTAAGGTTGTATGAAAGCATTAACATATTGGACATAAAATTAATTTGCTGGTTATCAAGGTCTTTTACAATCTCTCTATTTGTGGTGATATAGATTAAATTTTCAACAAAGCTTGTGGCATTATATTGATTTCTACATGGGTGCTTTGTATAGATGATTAATGTATTTTTATTGTCTTCTTGTTTTTTGTTTCTATCTTTTGCATTATACCCATTTTGGAGACTTCAAAGAGATTTGAAACTTTGGCTTTATACCAATTACCATAGGAGCAATTGTACATTCAAGCTCCACTTTGTGGCACTAAATATTATAGAGGAAAACACAAATTCTAACAAGAATTTTAGGAAATGTTAAAGTTTTAAAATCCATGGAAAATAGGATCACTTATAACCATGAGTGTTAAAGTCATTAAAAACACCACAGATTTTATAACATCTACTTGTATGCCCTGTAGGCCAAAATAGTTGCTTTTCTTTGTCATCCCTGCAATATTTAGTTGCATTGTCTCTTATCTGTTGAACTTTATATCTTTAGGTTATAGGCTATTAGTTTGAAGTTGATATTTCCTAAGAAGGAAAGATTTAATCATGCAATATCTATAAAAGTTGAAATAAATGAGGGGAAAAGGATATCATGAAACATTTTGATATAAGATTGAAGCTACATTATTTCATAGTAGATATTGAAAACGAATAGAGGAATTATATAACAGGTATTATAATAACACTTGTTTGGTAGTAGATATCACACACAAAGAGGAGAATTGTGTTGAGTGCCCTAGAAGATAGACAGATACATATGCACATATATATATGCACTCAATTCCCTGATTGATATATAAAAATACATGTATAGGTACATATACATATGCATATATCTAGAGAAAGATATACATACATATGTATATCTAAACAGGTTTGTATATTATGTTTATGTGTAATTTTGTAGACTGTAATTTTAAGTAGAGTTTAAAGTAGCATGTATAAGTTTTATGTATGCTCTGTAAAAATGACAAGTATACAATTATAGCATTGAGTTGTATAGTATTGACATGTTGATAAGAACAAAGCATTTAATTGTGCAGTATGTTTAGCATATTGATAATTCTAGAATGACTCTTTTGGAAATGCAATTGAATCAATATATTTTCTTAAACTATAACATCAAATATTGCATTTACTTCTTGTTGCATGATTACACCACAATACATATATATGCATATATATAGGTATACATATATGGAAACATATATATACATGGACATATATATACATATACATCTATACACACACACACACACACACACACACACACACACACACACACACACACACACACACACACACACACATATATATATGCATATATATATATGCATATATATATATGCATATATATGTATACTTGCATATATTGTAAAGTTGGGCTCCACTATTTACCATTAGATAATATAGAGAAACAAGAAAATTGTAAAAGAACTATCACGGAAACACTGGAGAGAAACATAAATTTGAATCTTAAGTATGATCTTAATACCTCTTACAAATGTTACATAGATTACCTAGCTTCTACCAATATGTTGCATGATACTCTTTTTCCATCCTTTGTTCAAATCTTCTGATAACAATGTATTTTTGTTGTTGTTCTTTTTCTTCGTAAAGCAAGAAAATGTATTGGTTAAGTTGCATTTTTGAAAGATCCATTGTGGTGTTTCTTGCATATGAGGCTATTGTAAGAATAGTCATCCTTGAGTGCATTCTATAACAGATGTGAGAGTTTTGAAACTATTGTGTTGTGAACTCTCTAAATCATTTTACATCAGTATTTTGTATAAATATTTTTTCCATCATATTGAATACCAAACAATGCAACTTAAATTTCCAATTAAGCCTATGGTGCTATATGCATATTGTACAGATCATTGCATCAAATAATTTTTGCATAAGATAGAGAAAATAGGTACTACCTTAGAGAACTGAGTTTGAATAATTGATTTGGGAAGTTGGAAGGATAGATGCATTTGTTGATGTTTATATAGTTCTGTTACAATTTCCCTAGTTCTCTATATGTAAAGATGGGTTGGGGCTGGTGGAGTTGGTGTCCTCAATATGTGGAAGATAATTGGTAAGTATTTTATCGGATGAGGGTGGAGCTTATAAATTACATGGGTTGGGGGTAGCGAAGTTGGTATCTTGAAACAAGGTAAATACAATATTCAATGTTGTAATATGGGAAAGTATACTTTGATGAAGTTATGTTGTTGAAATAACAATTGTGGTGTTGGTTTGGTAGCAAAATATTGTTAAAATCATCGCATATGCCTCCATTTTTTAGTAGATTGGAGGGCTTCAAAAGCGTGGTGGTGTAGAATCTATAAGTGATTTCACATGGGTATTTTTGAAAATCATTTTTGCATGGGTTCCTAGCACTATGCTTCTATGTGGAGGAAGAAATAGTAGTTAAATATTGTTTCTTTTGCCTAAAAAATATTTTTCCATGGCATGACGAGGAGGTAATTGTGGGAACATGGAAAAATGTACTATGGAGAGCAGTCTATGGGCCGTGCTTTTTTGTTGTGCCCACTACAAATGTTATGCAATAGCTCTTTTTCAAATTGTCTATTTGACTACTAAATCTACTCCTAGGCAATGTAGCTTGAATTTCTGATTAAGCCAATATGGGTTTTAGGGTAAAGAATGTAGTTGTAAACTTTCTAGTGGGGATGACATCATCTCTTTCCTTTATGATGACGTGTGCACTCGTTAGTACACGGGTTGGTGGTGGTGGAGAATGGCAACTATTTGTTGGCATGAGCGCAAATGCATCATCCCATTGGAGTATGAGGGTGAGGGAAAAAGTAAATACTATATTGAATATTTCCTTGGGAAAGCATACTTTGATTAAGTTGTATTGTCCAAAGAGCCATTGTGGTGTGGGTGAATTAGATTTTCTGACGCTGGGAACGCCACAGTTAATGGGAACTTGTGGAGTTTTTTTTTTTTTGAGGTGACATGGAGCTTGGTAATTACATGGGTTGGAAATGGTTCAGCTGGTCAACTCAATACATAGTAATTGAATTCTTGTGTATAATATCTAGTAACAAATAAGTGTTATTCTAATACTTCTCATACAATTCCTCTATTACAGCTAAATATATATATGTGTAAGAAGTGAAAATTGCATGGTTCCTCACTTGCCCACTACATTAGCATCATGAAGGCTCATTGGCCCCTTGTAAACTGTGACCCAAGTATAGCATGAAACTCTGACCACAAATGTTATGGTGTTTCATTATATATTAGAGAATAGTAAAGTTGCTAAAAAAATTCTATGTTCCAATACATGTATTCATTTTCCTAGAGTTATTTTGGCTCCAACAACATTTTAGGAAAAGAGAATGCCTCATAAAGAACTGTAGAAAATGGAATTTTTCAAATGAAATACAAAAAAAATTGTTTAAAGGAAGAGAACAAAGAAACAACAAAGGCTTTGTTTCAAAGCATACAATGTATAGGAATAACTCTATAAACATACTTGATTTTGGGATGTTTTGGAATGTATCTAACCATGCAAAAAGAAAAGGGTCAAGTGTACAAATTTTCTTTGCACTAAACGATGTCTAGCCCTACAATAAGAGAAGGGTTAAATCCATAAGCTAGTAAATTGTAAATTTACAAAATAAAACTATCACAATATATATTTGTGGTTAGGTGTGTATGAAATGGCCAAAAGGTAGATGGAAAACAACTTACAACAACAATATTTCTATGACATAGTGAAGATTGTAGAACACAACACTTGTTGAACATCCAATTGATGAACCTGTGGGAGTGCATGGTAGGTTTTGACCATTCTACACCCATCGAGCAATGTAAGCAAAGGAAAAAATGGAATATAGAAAAGACTATATTTCTGAAAGTAATACAAATAGAGAATTCTATACATCAACATTATAGATATAAATATACATATACATATACATACATACACACACACACACACACACATATATATATATATATACATATACATACACATACACACATATATATATACATATACATATAAATATACACATACATTTAAATATACATATACATATACATATACCTACAAACAAACTTTTTGCCCTTCATTTATCGCTTCTAGTTATCTTTGTGTAGCATTGGTGTTATACTTATTACTATATAACCAATTCTAGTGAAATGTTGTTTGTTTCTTCAAAAAAATATGGTTATGGTCACTAATATTTTCACCTTTTGCATTCTTCATGTTCCTAGCACTAAATATTATAGACAAATAGGGAACACTTCTCGAGGGCTTTTACTCACACATTGGAGCTTACCTCTTAAACAAAGGATCTACCAAAATGTTCCTCGTTGATGAATAAGCTTTGTAAAGAAATAATAAATTTATAATTGTGAAGGCAGTTGTTATATACTAAATGTCTTTTTAATAGGTTTTTGACACTTTCCTTTCTCAGATAGTAAATTTCTTTATAATAGCTTGAATATTGAATTGAGAAGCAGACTATTATATAGATTGGTCTAGGTATGAGATAAGTTTATCTATGGCCTACTTTTGATATTCATTAGACCTAGAAGCACACACACACATATATATATATTTCATTAAATTTGTATGTGAATTCTAACCAAGAACCAAGAGTGATTAGCATTCAAAGAAACTTTAAATCAAATACAATCTAATTAAACTAATGGAATAAATAATTTATTACTCCTAATTTTAGCATAATGAAGAAACTTATAACATTAATGGAGATTTTAAATGTGACATAAACAAATTTATTCTCAATGATTAGCGATATACAAAATATTTCATATATATTAAAATATATTGTCAAGTATTTCCTATATAGAAAATATTTGAAATATATGTTGAAATAAATTGTTCACTTGTATTTCAAATTGTAATCTGTGTAAAAATATCATATAACCATCCAACTAATTTGAAATATTTAAAAGCAAGAATGACAAAAAAATTGATGCACCATGATATAATCAAAATGATCATAGGTCAATAAACATTAAAATATGTAGATGCAAACATACCTATAAATTATGTCCATATTTATTAAATAGAAGTCTTAGCATGCCATAGTCAGCATTTAAAAGTCAAAGCTATGAGAGATTATTAGAAGTGCAAAAGAGAAATCAAAGCATAGGCTTGCTAGTGGAGCCTTTTTCTGGACCAAGAGTAGACATCTTCATTATTTTTGCAAGCAATAGTTTACACTCGGCTTCGAAATCAAATTTCATTGCTTTGACAATCATTGTTTCCAACCATTCCTCTAAATTATACATTTATGTTCTAATCAAAGCAAAAAGGATATATGCTTTACAAACATGGCCTTTAATAACAACAATAGGTTCTATTGTAGAGTCAGAGCTAGCCTACAATGTGTAGAGGTCTTTTGCTAGGATCTGCAACAAACTACTGGTAGCTTCATCAAAAGCAACACACCAAAGGATGCATGAATGGTCTTACAATTTCCATCTGGCAATGATCACAAAACCAAACATTAGCTCAGAGGCATGTGCATTTCCTTTTGCATTATTTACCATTAACCAACAAGGGGCAAGTAGGGTAACAAAAAGACTCATTTTTTACAATTTGAATCATTGCTTTAAAAATGGCTTCAACAATTTATGCCAAATGGAGGTAGTTTTTTAAGATAAATGTAGTAGTAACTCTATCATTTGAAGGATGCAACCTCTAAGGTGTAGAAGAAGTTGAGGCTACTTGTTCTACTTTAATTGGCCCCTTCGATCTAAGAGTGTTTGCCTCAAGAATAGAAGGGTTAATCTCATGGAATGTTCCTATTGATGTGTTGATAAATTTTCCATTAAAGTAGCCTACACGGCCAATATGGACAGCAACAATGACTATTTCACTAGAAAGGTACATCTGCTCCAAGGTATCACCTTTTTCTTTCCAACTTGGGCCCCACAAATTAACATCAATGAAAGAAGTGGAGACATCATATAGTTTAATGGTTCATCACACTATTTTAGTTCTATTTCTCCTATGAATAGTTGAAATGTACCCAACATGCACTACAATGCCAATAATATCAATGAAGTTGTTATCACTATAGTTTCTTATTTCACTAATTGGCACAATTTTTTTATTTTTTTTGGGATAGGAATTTCATCTTCACATCATTTTATTGTTGATTTTTGATCCAAAACAATCTCAAGATTACTATTTAATTTTTGAATATTTTGTTGGTTTCCTTGACCAATCCCCTCGATATTAAATAAGTAAACCCTACCTCAACTTGAACATAATGCAATTCAACAATATCATGAAAACAAGTAATACATATTTATGTCCCCTCCACATCTATAATGCCAAAACTAAACAGTTTCTTTTCACCTCTCCATGTCTGGAAATCATGCATCTCCCTAATTTGTGTTACTCACCCTTTCACTATCCAAACATTTTGATAAATGTTCAAAAGTTTAATAGGGTTGACCTTTGGAGGCTGTTTTTTTTTTTAGGGGACATTTGTAGACCAAAGTTAGGGGCCCATTTAGAAAGAGAAGGTGAGTCAGGTGCCAACATTTACTCTTCTTGTTGCTTGAAAAAATACCTAGGGTTCCCAATAATTTGACAATCATGAATAATTACAACTAAGTTGGATATGATTAAGGCCCTAGAAAATAAGCAAAACAATGTATTGGAAAAATTATATGAGGCAAAAATGAAAGAGAGAATTTTTTGAGATATACAACAAACAATGCATCCCATCTTGAATCTTGGATATTCCTACAAGCGTAGTCTTTTAAACATATAAGGGACCCTATTTTCAAGGCACCTATAAACAACATATCATTACATTTGGAAGAGGGAGTTCCTATTTACAAATGGTGGTCATCAAACAAGACAATCTTGAATCGCTCAACCTGTCCTTCATCACCGCCCATTTTTTTGGAGGACAAAAGTTGAAGGATTGAAGAGGAAACAACATCACCAACATTGATGGAACAAATTACAAATGGAGTCAAATCTGGATGCTTTTTTTCCGCCTACAAAAACAATTGTAATCAAGCAAAATGCACATCATCATGCCAAATGGATAAAACGAGCAAGAAAAATGAAGGATGGAAAAAGAAATTTTTATGTGTTCTAAAGGATCAATGCATGTCTACTTTCATATCTATGTCCTCTACTAGGGCCACCTATATATGTATACACCTAAATTCCAATCAAGCAGCAACAATAAGGCAACATGCACATTGAAAAAGCAAGGAAAAATTATGGGATCAAATTCTGTAGGCTGGTGGATGGCCTCCTTAGAGCCAAACTCCGCAGCATCAAGTGTACAAGTTGAGACCAAATCAATCACCAAATCAATTTTTGGTGGCTCTAGAGACCCATCCAGAAACCTTGACTCCACAAACATAGTTCTATCTAACCCTTTGAAGGCAAGGAATCGTCCAACCATAGTTGACTCATTGACAAATCTATACCATAATAAAAAATCAAAGATTAATGTATTACAACATTCAATTTACCAACTAGTGGAGACCTTACAATGCATACAATCTTCTTGCTATATTTGTATAAACAACTATATGAAAGCATTTGTAGATAATGCTACTTGATGCTTCATCTTTCTTAATATAAATAATGGAATATAGAACAACAATAATGGAAATCCTTAAATACATATATGGGTTCAATTTTGCCTCTATTTACACATTTTGGAAAACACAAATAAAAAGATATATATCCATATGTACACATGTATCTATTTATCTATATATACAACAATATATCTAAATGATAACATTTTCCATCCAAAAAAATTAAGCACATTAAATATTACAAAACAATCCCTATTATAAGAACAATAGAATACTCTGCTACAAGCAGCTTCAAATAGATGAGTGGAAAATAATAACATGAAATTTATTGATAGTTAAATAGATGAGTGCAAAAGAATATCATGAAACATGTTAATAGAAGAAAATGATTACAAAAAAATCCTTGTTACAAGAACAATAGAATACTCTACTGCAAGAAGCTTCAAATAGGTGAGTGGAAAACAATATCATGAAACTTATTGATAGTTAAACAAATGACCACAGAAGAATATCATGAAACATGTTAATAGAAGAAAACCAATCTATGTAATAGTCACCTTGTAAATTCTAGTTCCATAATTTTTTATGCAATGCTTATTCACCAATGAGCAAAATTTATGAATATATTTTGTTGAAGAGAGAAGCTCCACATTGTTATTATCAACTGTGGGAAAATCTTCTATATTTGAAGAATTTTACAGTAGTTGCTATCAAAACAACACCACAATGGAAATTTCAACAAACCAACCCAACCAATATATTTTCTCACACATTTTGCACTATACTTTTCCACACACACACACACACACACACACACACACATATATATGTATATTCATACATATACACCTATATATACATATATACATATTATAGAGAAAAACACAAATTATAACAAGATTATTAGGGAAAAACTAAACAACCACACAAATTAAGATAGAATGAATTGTATATATATGGATATGTAGAGGGTTTCTTATGTGTTTGAAGTTTCCAATGTGATTTTCGTTAGCCAAACCATGAATAGGATTTGTTGTACAATAGTTGTTCCAGAATTTCTTTGGTGCTCTATAATATTTAATCCCACCCTATGCAGCTCACATTTTCTACATAATGTGCAAGGAAGTACATTGTTTGAGTTGCATTGCTGAAAGAACCATTGTGGCTGCAATCTTCTATTAAACCAGTAGGGACCACACATCTCAGGCAGTGCTCTACTATGAAACCAACACAACAATGCCACTTTCAACAATGAAACCTATTCAATATATTATCCTCACAAAACTCTTTTCAAATGGATAGTAGAAGGCACAGGCTACCATAATCAAGCGTTTCCTATCGCAAGAGTTGAAACAAATGACAAAGAAAGAATACATAAATAAAGACATACATATATATATAATAGTACAATGGTTGTTTGAACAATGTAACTTAATCAAAGTATACTTTTCCACACTACAACATTCAATATTGCATTTACTTCATCAGTCCCCACCGAACAACAATGATAGAATGCACTAACACCCGTAGAAGAAAACACTTACCATTCACCTTTCGGGTATCAAGGTCACCATCTCCACAACCACCAAAGCACATAATATATATATATACATACACACACACATATATATATCTACATAGACATATACATATATACACATATACATATACATATACATATATATACACACATGCATACACATATACATATATATACATATATACATACATACATATCTATATATGTGTGTGTGTGTATAAGAATACATACACACACACACACACACACACACACACACACACACACACACACACACAAACACATATATATAGGTATGTGCAAGATCATAATGTATAAAACAAGCCCTTAAGTGGCAGAAAATTCAGAAAAATCATAGCTAGGCAACTTGACATAAAAATTGGAATAACTTATCCATATTATTTTAAAAATATGTAACAATAGAATCTATAGAAAATTGAGTGTAGTTTCTAAACTACTAGGTTTATTTAAAAGAAAAAATTATTTGGTGAAATTTTGAAATTTCAATGGAGTATTACTTAAATTTCAGGGAAAAAATAAGAAATAGGTGTTTGTCTGACCACCCTAACCACAATAAAATGATAATATTTTAGATATAAGTAGAGTAATCATCTCCTAATATGATGCATATTTTTTTGTAATTTTTTTCCAAATAAATAATTAATTATGAATTTTTTATTACAACTTTTAAAAAATATAAAAAATTGTATGTCTGACCACCTTAACTTGGTCAAAACTTCATGAAATTCAATTCTTGTTTTTAATCCTATAGTATGTGAAGCATAGAATGTGATGCGTGTTTCAGATTCAAAAAATGTGATACTGTTTGAAAGCTATAGATGTTTTTCATTCATCCTATCAATTAGAACTTTATTCATAATTCAAATAGAAAATGAATAATAATTATTTGTTAAATTCAAAGTAAAGCATAATTTATATTGGTGGAAAGCTAAGAATCTCCTTTAAAACCCTTTATGTTTCATCAATTTTGGGTAAAAAAAAAGTTGTTAGCCACTTACCCTACACATACCCATCATATCGCCACTTTTTGTCCCATGATGATCTTGCACGCACCCATACATACATATATACACATATACATATATACACTCTATGCATCTTTTGTGCTATTCAAATTTTTCACAATTAGCCCCTTCAAATTCCTTTAATTGATTTCACTTCAAATCCTTACAAAGAGGACACTGTACATTGTGAATGGCTACATAATTTATTCTTCCCTTTTTTCTATATAGATTTGCACATCCATTGACCTACCATGGTTTTTCATTTTACTTTTATGCCCACCCTCTTTCTAGTTTGATAACAAATAGAGGAATTATATAACAGTAGTTGCATTATCTGCCATTGAGTATTATAGAAAAATGGGGAAATTGTAATAGAAATATTGGTAAAACATACATACATGTATTTATCCATGCATGCATATATATAGAGGTGGAGTAGACATGCATTGATCTTTTCAAAGACTTTAAAATATATTTTCCTTAATCATTCTATCCATGTGTTGTGATGATGTGCATTTTCCTTCATTTCACTTGTTTAACAAAAAGAAAAAATATAGATATGCTTCCAGTGCTAATAAATATAAAAGTAGGAGAGATAAAATTATATCATACCTACACCAATCTATATAATAGTCCACTTTCCAATTTAAAATCCAAGTAGCATTATTTGGCACTCAATATTATAGGAAAATACTAAAAGTATAAAAGATCTATCAAAAATACATTTACTATGTAACACCAGGCAAACTAATTTCATCTATATACAGTTGTGTATGTATATGTATGTATATGTTTACATGTATATATGTATGCATATGTGCACATATTTGTATGTATATGTTTACATGTATATATGCATGGATATCTATATATGCATATATGTGTATATATGTATACATGTATATATATGTCCATACGTTTACATGTATATATATATATATATGTGTGTGTGTGTGTGTGTGTGTGTGTGTGTGTGTGTGTGTGTGTGTGTGTGCATGTTTTCTAGGGGTGTTTTCTGCATAAATGATTAATTTATTGTTCATGCCTTTCGGGCTTTGCTTATTATTCCTTTTGATAGCAGGTTGGAGGGTTTTAACACTAGTGTGTTGTAAAACCTATGAGAAAGTATATGTATATACACACGTGTGTGTGTATATATATGTATGTATATGTATACATGTATATATGTATGCATACGTAGACATGTATATCTACATGTATACATACATATATATGTATACATGTATATATATATGTGTATATGTTTACATATATATATGTATACGTGTATATATATGTGTATATGTTTACATATATGTATATTTACATGGGTATTTTGCATAAATGATCAATTTATTGATCATGTCTAAGTTGGTTCTTTGTTTATTATTGCTTTTGATACCAGGTTGAAGGGGTTTAACACTGATGCACTAAGAAATGTGTGAGAAATTATATTGCTTAAGTTGCATTGTCAAGAGAGCCATTGTGGTTTTGCTTTGATACCATATTATTTATTGTCCATATCTTTCATTTGGTGCTTATTGTTCATATTGATAGTAGGTTGCAGGATTTTATATTGATTAAGATGCATTGTGCATATAACGAGTGTGGGTGTTGATGGGTGTTTTATCACTTTATCAACATAGGAAATGCTTAAATGCATTTTCGCTCTTGAAAGGTAATCTCCAACAATGAATTGTTGAAAACTAGCCCAAGGTCTCTCGAGTGTTAGGTCATGACTTACTAGGATATCTTAGTGTTTCTTATGCGATTCTACTAATAATCATAGGGCATACTTATGTAGTTAAGCTAGATAGGAATCGTATCCTTGGAAGAAGTACTTATGATGGGGAAATCCATTGTTTAGTTGCTGTAGGTTCAGGACAGTGGTCTAAAGCTCTTGTTTTATCTTCAAATTTAGTTTTACAATGTGAAATGAACCTTAGCTTAGGTCACTTATTAAAAAATGCGAAAAAGGGCAGGGAAAGAGATAGCTTCTTGGATCTAAAGCTACAAATGAACAGTGATCATGGAGAACTCTACAGTGGAAAACCTTCTCAAAAAAAAGTTTCACTTAACCAAATCAAGGTACAATATCATGAAACTTGTGAAATCTCTTAAGGTCTGCAAATTTTCAATCTTTCATTCACCATAAAGCATGAACAAGAGACATAATTTAGTGCAACATTCATATATATAGTTCAAACTAGCTTTACACAATAGTTTATAATCAATAAACAAAAAAGGCATGACCTAGAAGGGCATCAACACAACAAAATTCTTCACAAGAAATGAACACCATCAACTAATGTACTAAATCTAACTGGAAATGAAAGAATAACAAAGTAAATCTACTCAAATTAACTAACTATGGGAGAAGAACTATGTAACATGCATTTGAAACTCAAGAATCCACTAAAAGAATGAACTTATATTAAAATTTCAGCAGCATGTCCTTACAACAACTCAACTCGCCCTTGAAAATGAGAGGAGACCCCTTATTTATGGTTTTCAAAAATCAAAATGAATGGATAAGATTGATTTGCATTATATGGCCAGGATTCACTAGAAACTAGGGTTTCACCTACCCCCAAATATATTATAATTTAAAATTACATTTTGTCCATATCCCTATTTTGTCTTCGTGTGGAAACGATGTAGCTCTTTTGTCTTTTAGTGGTTTTCCCTTTGTTGTAGCTATTCTATGAGGTGCTCTTCATCAATTATAGGATTCCTTTCCTACTTCTTTTGAGCAGCATACTCCATGAACTTATTGATCAATGATTGAAGCTTGTCAATCTCCATTATGTCAGATTGGAGCACCTAGAAGTTTTACTTCTTTGACCATCATGTGAGGGTATCCCAATCTGCATCACATTTAGCTGTGTTATCCCTGATCTTCTCTAATTGGGTGAGTTCCCGAGCAGCAAAAATCATAAAATTCATGGTGAGGTCATCTGGCATTCCATCTTCCATCCTTTTATGAAAATAGGGCTTTCTCTTTTCTACATCAAGCTAAATGGCGAGCACATTATAGTCTATCAGCAACTTGGTGTATTCCTCTAGCACTGCCCTTAATTCCTTTTCCCAATCAATATATTGTTCTACCTGATGGACCACATGTTCCAGTATCTCTTTCCGAAGGTCAAAGCTGAGCTTCCACATATCCACCAGCCAATGATCATTCTTTGTGAAGGAGAGTTCTTTTTCCCATGCCTTCTTAGGCATCTTTAGGATGGCTTCAATTTTAGGATAGGTGGCATCATATACCATGGAGAAGTTAGTGCAGAAATTTCTCATTCCTTCAAGGTACTTTTGTACTTCCAGTAACTTGTTGGTTGTCTACACAACATGATTAACACCCATATTTCTAGAATAAAGCACCCATCGAAAGTAATCTTCTATTGTCTTCATCCAATTCTTTCTTTTTTCTAGCTTGTCAATTTGATCCTTAGACAAGAACTATGGCAGAGTGGAGGACATTGTGGGTAGCTCCTCTATTGATGACCATTTCCATATGTAACCAACCAATTCCTCTATTTGTGCTTTCATTTCCTCCTTGGAAGATTTATCTTTGTGCATTTGATGCACCACCGTGAAAATGGATCCATCAAGATGCTCTACCTGTTAGTGTAATTAATATTTAATTACGCTTGCATAAGTTTACTTAGGATTTATTTAATTCCTAAGATATAGGATCTTATCTTTATCTTATCGAGCTATCTTGTTGCTCAAGATAAGATTAGGTTTAGGCATCTTTGCTTTTATAAAGCAAATTATCTCTTGTAATTATTGGACTTTTCGAATATATCAATTTGCATGTTTTTATGCAATCTCTGCTTTTTCTATTTTTCTCCTTTGTGGAAGGTATTTTCTGGTTTGCAATCAAATCATGGGTTTCTAACACTACCTCCTAATCTCTATTGGCTATCCCCAAGTTGATGGTGGAGATTTTGTAGCTTATTCCTTATTCACCCACCAAGGGTGAGGCTACCAGCACCATTCAAGATCCAGAGTCATCCATTACTAGATTAGATCTGACTTTTGGCTTCTTCTCTTTTCATGTGCTGACCTATACTTGTGCTAATATAGCCTCGAGTCTTTGTTTGGGTTCCTTTCAAGTTGGATTATTCTTCTCTAATTGTTTTTCAAGCCACTCGGGCATCTATGACTCCCTTTCAGGTGACTTGTGATCAAATTCTTCCCCTTATTTTTTTAATTTCTATTTCCTTATCATCTAGAACCTCTTGCTTCATCCTTGTATCTTCCTCCTCCTCATCAGAGTTTCAAATTACTATTGTGTCTCTAATTGGGGACTTGATGGGCATGTGTTGCTTGTGGTTTTCTAGCCTTTTCGAGGTCTTCTCTTCCTTTTCATGCTTGGGCTCATGTTCCTCAAAATGTTCCTTTTCCTCCCTATGAGGCTCTTTCTTTTGGCTTTGCTCTACTTCAACCTCTTTCTCAAATTTATCTCCTACCTCATCTGTCTTTTCTTCTTCTTCTTGTTCTCTCTCCTCTTCACTAGGAGAAGGCATCTTCTCATCATGCATGGGGATTTTTTTCTACTCCCCTATAGGGGGTTCGATGTCTTCCTCCATTTTTTCATCTGCATCTTTCTCTTCCTTGAATGGTTGCCTCTCAACTTATTCTCCAACATTCTTGAAGTGTTTTGCCAATTCCTCCTCCATATCCAGATCAAAGGTCTCTACAATGTATTTAATTCCCTCATCCTCATCACCTTCATCAGAAGACCATGTTTCCTCTCCCCCATGGACCACTTCATCAATTATCAATGGCTGATGCTCCAGATACTCATGATATTCATTAGCTTCTTCTTCTAGGGCCTTGGCTACTTCCTTCTCTCATGTTTTCTTTTTTAATTCCTCAGATATCAACATTGTGGCTTCCATCTTCAAGGGCTCAGGAGAAGGAGGCATTGGAATGTTAGCAGTGACTTGTGCTATGAGGGCTTGCACACTTGAATCCATGATTATCCCTAAAAGTTATGTTGGTGCATTTCATATATGCCTCACGAGATTTTTTGGGAGGCAAATAATAGGCATAGTGTTGGTGGGTGTCATTAGTGAGAGGCTGGTAGAAGAGGAAGAAGGTGGAGTGGTAGTGGTGGATGAGGAATCTATCACCATTATTGGTCCCATCAATGGAGTAGAGGAAAGTTGGGCCAATTATCTTACTACAGGCAGGGACAAGGCAACCATTGCCTGAGAAATAGGCAGAGAGGTGATAGTGGTTGTAGCAATGAGAGTAGTTGCAGCCATAATAGAGGTAGTGGGTGCAGATTTTGGCTGCTCAGCATCTATTTCAATTTCCTCTCCTTCATGGAGGGGATCCTGCTGGATAGGCACCAATTCACCTGATCTCTTCTAATTTTTGGAGGGTTCACCCTTCAAGTCTTTTCACGAGTAGACCTTGTGTTTCGGCTATCATTTAGCTATATCCTTTCTCTTCCTAGAGTGGGTGCCTACTGGGGATGATGTTGTTTCCTCAGTAGCAGAAGCAGTGTTAGTGGTTGTTTCCTCTGCTCCACTCTTAGCTTCACTCTTTGTTTCTTCTGTGAGCTCACTATATGTAAGAGGGATTCCTTGTTGCTTGAATTGGGAAACTTTCCCCTCAACTCATTCTCTTGTTCTAGCTTCCACAAGTTTCATCAAAAGGTTGAGGTTGTTGACCTCTTCTTCATTCTAATAAATGGTTAGGAGTGGAAAGTTGGTGACTACTTTGAACTAGGGATCAAGCAGTATGTCCTCTTCTTTGACCACTTGGTCAGGCATTGGGAAAATTTTAACAATTTTTACAAAATATGCATTCATGTGCATATAGTTCCTCATTTGCACTTTCTTATCATCCTCAAAATTGGCCCAAAAGTCTTCCACATTTTGTACATGGAAGTATTCAATCCTGACTTCTTTCCTCAGCTTACCATAGCTATCCATTCATTCCTGGGTAGTGTGAAGCTCCAAGTTGTATTCAACGAGCTCTTTCTTTGAGTAATCCACACATATAGATGTGAGAATTGAGTATTCTCCTTGACTGAAGGAAAGGGGATAAGGAATCCCCACTCTATGCTTGCTACTTAGGAGTGAATGAGCATATTATAGTTGTCTCGACACTTCTAGTAGTATTATTCTGTCATTGGGATATTAGGGCAGCTTATTAGGTTTGTCAGAGAACCCTTTAGTTTTGATGTAGGTGAATTTCATGAATTGAATGAATATGAATCTGAATTGTTGGATGAAAGCATTGGTGTTGTGAGACACCCGCCCTTCAAAATCTCCCCTGAGTAATCTAATAATGTGGCCAACAAAGGCATCATGAATAGTGTGATAGTTCTTCGCGAAGTGCTAGTATTAGAGTTGGGAATATCTATCATAAACCTTTAGTTCCTACCCCGGTTCTTCATTAGGAGCCACAAACAAACCTGGATACTATACTTTATCTACCAAGAGGTAGACCAAATAGGATGTCATATACAATCTAGAGGTTCTCTTAACTACTACGAATGGTTCATGTAGGTAGTTGTTGATTGTTTCTATCTAGTAGAACTTTGTCTTTCCCCTACAAAATATCTTCTATGTAGAACCACATCCATTCTTGGAAGAAGGAAACAGTGGGAAGACCCATGACCCTGCTCGGGAATGTTACCAAGTCATGTTAATCTTCAAAAAAATTGTTGCAAAAGAGCTCATGAGGTACCTTTGTTTCACTTCCCCTCTTTTCTTTCAACCAATATTGATTGATTAACCACTTTCACTTGAGGGGATCTTCATCCCAGGTGGATGTACTATCTTCAATTGTTGCTACCTCCATTTCCTTGAAAGTAGGGATTTGGAAAACCTTCCCTATTGATTAGAAGAGAAGTCTACTAATATATTCCCGTCCTTGTCTACAATTGTTCATGTCTCTTCCTGATAGGCTTCTCTACAAGCCATAACAAGTTCTCGGGTTATGAGGGTAGGAGGGAACCTAACAACTTTCGCCAATCCACTCTTTTTGATATTCCTTGCATTTTATGTAGATAGGTTGATTTAGACTCTTTGTTTGAATTCATCAATATCTACCTGTCATATGTTGCTGTCAGAGATTTCCTTCCACCCCTTATTGATTTAGGAATTTATAGGTTCCCCTTGAAATTTATACTTCATTTAGTCTTTATCTTCCTTTCCCCTGGGAACCTTTGGTGGTCTATTCCCTTTCTCCTTCTCCATGTCCACCTCAGAAGGTCCTACACCTGGTTCCATATATTCTGCATACAAGGAGGTCATAATCTTATTCAAGCATCAAAATACGAAGAGCTTCAGCCAAAATCCTACAAAATAGCATTAGATTAGATAAAACCTTATTTAAAGATCCTAAGATGCCTTACAGATCATCATTAGTAGCTCATTCGAGGGATTTATTTCCTTGCATGCCTAAAGGGGTAGACTTCCCTAGGCTGATAGTTGTTTCGAAGGAAAAAAAGGGAAGAGCAGCTCGCAAGGTTCCACCTACCCTAGGATTTGGTCAAATTGTGGGCTCCACCAGAGAGGATAATTTTTTTGGGCACATGGGTCAAAGTTTTTTTTCAAATTGTAAGTCATTTGGATCGCTTTTAGTCATGCAGGTGAAAGGAAATCAGAGGTAGTGATTATTATATTTGTTTGGAGATTCATCATAGTGAATGACACTGGTAGCACGGAAACTCGTAGGCAACATTCTGCCCTGTGGGACTCGTGAGTCTAGAGGATGACATGTGACAACCATTTGTAATGGAAATGATGGATGGTAGTCTAGTAGGGGAGACCTGCTGAACCAGGTCCACAAAATGCACCAACATCTCTCTTTCTTCCTTGTCAATCTGATGGCTTTGAATGGATTGAGCTCTACATATAGACCGATGGAGACCCTTTACCGCTTGCAATGACAAAGCTTGGATGGAATCCCGGTGACAGAAACCTAGAGGGAATGGTTCATGGAAGGGTTTGACACTTGGTTTCATTCATTAAGTTTGGGCAGCCTTGATGTGTGTGGGATCCAAGTTGTGGAAGGATGTCAGTTGAAGGATGCTTGGTGTAGTGAACTACCTACAACAACCCGCAAATATATTTCTGTAGGTCAGAGTGCATAGAATGGTCACTTAGTTACTTCATAGCTTGGAGGGTAAAACAATGCTGGAGAGTTCAGACTCTGAGGTGCGGAAGGGTGGGCATCATTAGCCATTAGGAATGCTAGAATCAAAATGGAGTCCCGCAAATGGAAGTCCTAAGGCAAGGACTCACAAAGTGCATGCCCCTTGGGATTTTTTACAGCTTTAGGTTCAATGAGCCATCGAAGGACGAAAACCTGCAATGCGAGAGAGCGGAGGAAGATAGCTATTCAAATTGAAAAAAGTTAGAGATCCCTCCACCAAGAGAATTTTGCAGCCATAGAATTGACAAGGTCGATGGACACCAAATTTTCACTTATGAATTTTAGTGAAGTGTAAATGCCTACATTAGAGAGGATTTCCATGTTGGCAGACCCGATAGATGAAAATGCCATTTTGAATTTTGAATAGTTTTAAAGGCATGCATGATGGCTAAGATATAGTTGTGGGCCCATGATGAATGGTGGCCCTAGCTTAAGAACAACTGTAGTGAGATAGAGTTTTGAAAGACTCCCATTGAAGATTTTTGAGGTTTATCAAATTTCTAAAAGGTGGGTTTTCTACATTGAGGATTGTTCTAGGTAATCCTTAATTTTTTCCTTAGAAATGTTAAAAAATTTCAAAGTAATGAAGGAAAATGTCAAACAAGGCATGTGAAAAAAATAGACCTTCGGAATCCAATGAAGATTGATGACCTAGCAGCAATCAAATGTATGAAATCAGTGGATTAGCTCAACAAGATTGGTGGTAACATTTGCGGGTAGCTTTGACTCATTCTAATCACACTGACCAGTGAAAATGATAGTTCATCCTTGGCTATTTATAAATTTTAATTCATTAAATGCATCTATTTAGTGTGGGTATGGAAGCCTCATAAATTGGTGAAACGGTTAGATTTTCAACAGTGGCCATGGGAAGGGCAGAGTTTGCAAAGCAAACGGTAGTTGCAGGTTAGCCATCAAGACAACACTGGGAATGATAGTTCAGAAGGTGGGTCCTAGGTAGTGAATGGACATGGCCTATTGGTCATTTTTGAATGGAAAAAGTGTTAGATAAATCCGGTAGAGGCAGCCCACATTGGTAGACCCGTAGGGCCCCAAGGATTCCAGTTTGAAGAATGAATGCAAAATCCCAAGAAACATCTGCAAAGGGAATAAAGGCCAAAAAATTTGATGATAATGAAACATGGTCAACCTAAGATGAATTCTTCAAGGCTCACTGACCACTTTGGACACCAAAATAGAGGGCACGCAAAATGATACAATGACAAAATGACCCGACGAAGCAGAAAGGGAAGAGGGTCCCCATTTCGAATGGGGCATGTGTTATAGGCACAACAAATGGTGACTCTACTAGGGAATGCTCCTGAGCATTCTGAGGATAAATGCTCATTTTGAACCCAAAATTTTTGGTTTCCCAAACCAAGGGCCAATTTTGAAAGGTGAACTAGGAGCTCAAAAGAGGACAAGGTCTTTGGTTAAATCAACTTACAAGACTGATAGGGCAGGGGTTGGATGAGACAATCATAGTCTCATTCTCTTGGTCTCACCTTGGAAAAACCTTTGGTGTTTCTATCCACCTTCTTGAACCTATAGGTACTAATACTTTTAGACACCCCTAGTTTTCTTGGCCAACCCTCCTATCAATTGCATACTCCTAACCAAGCCAAACTTGGTGCTTCCTCCTCCATTTTCCACCTTGGCCTTAATCTTCCTAAAGACCAAATAACACTCCAAATCTCCTCAACTTGTTGCAGGGTCATGTGGTATCCTCCAAGGCTTCAAAACCATCCCACTATGATTCTTATTCAACCACAAGTCTTCATTCTTTCATTGCTACCACCAAACCCTACTTTTGGGCTACTAGCCTAAGAGCACAATTAGGCCTCTGAACAGAGTTAAAATGCCTTTTCCTCCTAAACCCACCAAAGAATTAGGGTACTTTACTTAGGGTCTGAGTTTCTCATGCTAATTCCTCAAATATTCCTAGGGTTTTAGCCTTGTACAAGCCGTACACTGTCCAAATGCAGAAAATGTAAAGAACCTAGGGTTTCAAGCTGCTCATAAATAGTTTTAGGATTGGTGAAAAGTTATCCTATCAAATGCACTGATAAAACCTCCTCCTAATCACCATGCTTATCCAAGACCACCCACTAAATTTTGTAAAAATAATTTCTTAAAGATCTTTATTCCCCTGCAAGATATGAGGTTTTTTCTCCAAGTCTACCCCAACCGGACCTGCACTGGCTTGCCTAGGGCATCATCATGCTGGCAGCTCCCGCACTCAAACAAATCCTACAATCTACCATAATTACAATGAGGGAGCCTAGGCACAAATCCCAAGAGGCCGTATAACTTGTACGGTGGGAAGATGCTCTAGGACTCCATTATTACAAAACTGCCTGTTACAGGCTTGAAAATGAAAATTGACAAAATATGTACAAACAGAAGAAGGAAAAGATTTACAAAACCAAAATATTGGAACACTAAGCTTTCAAAAAGTTAACACTACATTCTACAAATGAAATGACAGCAAGATTACTCAATTAAAGCTCAAGAACAATGCCAAACATAGGAAACTGCCTTCTTGAACGCTATTACCAACAATATTACAAAAAGTTTTCCAAAATACTATAACCTCCAACCCTATCACAAGGTTGAGGCATGCCCTTAAATAGGCCAAAAAAATCATTTAAAATCTTGGGTCGAGCTCATAGATGATCTAAAGATGAAATTTATAAAACCCAATGTGTTTTCAGACATTTAACAATGTTTCACCATTTAGCAAAAGGAGCCTCTAAACTTTAGAACTTTTGACATCCTCTTTCCCAAAGTGTAAAAAAAACCCTAAGAACCTAAAAAAATGATCAACATGACCTTATGATAGCACAAAAAAAATTATAACTCTAACAAAAATTTCAATAAACCTTGAACTTTGCCAGGTGCTCCTGCACCATTCTCCCCCTCTCAGCACAAACAACTAAGGAACTTTAGGGGATAAAAAGGACATACCAATGCCTTTCTTCTTAAATTCTACTTCTTCTACCCAAGTAGCTTCAAATTCATGTTTATCCTTCCATTTGACAAGATGCTCCATGTACACCTTGTTCCTTGTAGCCTTCGTCTCTCTTGACTCCAAGATCTTCTTTGCTTGTAGCTTGTCTGGGGTTGGTATGGACATGTTGCTGATTTCTTTGAAGACCTCCTTACTATCCAGATCTAGATCCTTGACTATCCCTTTATATTTGATCAAATCAGCCACATTAAACACTAGGGATATGCCTAGGTCTACTGGTAATTCCACCTTGTAAGCATTATGTCCATACTTAGCTAATATCTTGTAGGGACCCACTCTCTTCATCTTCAGCTCGGTTGAAATTCCCTTCTGAAACCTTGACTTGTTAAGGTGGACCATAACATAGTCCCCTACTTGAAACTGCACATCTTTCTTTGATAGATCAACTTTCTCCTTCAACTTTTGGGTTGCTGTTGTAACTATTTTCTTGACATGCTCATGTATCTCTTTCATGGTTTGAGTGAAGTCCTCTACATGTCCACTTCCTTTCTCCATTTATCCAAGGTCTCTGAGCTCACAAATGCCTCTTGGGTGCATCCCATACACAACCTCAAAAGGACTTTTTCCTGTAGTTCGGTTGACACTGTCATTATAAGCATACTCAGCTTGAGAAATCACCATATCCCATGTATGTCCATATTATTTAGTTAAGCACCTTAAAATATTACCCAACACTCTGTTAACCACCTCTATTTGACCATCGGTCTGAGGATGGTAAGCTAATCCAAATGACAGATTTTTACCCAATCTGCTCCATAGAGTCTTCCAAAAGTGACTCATGAACTTCACATCTCGGTCAGAAACAATGCTTAGAGGCAATCCATGGATCCTTACAACCTCCTTGAAGAAAAGATGAGCTATGTAGCTTGCATCATGAGTAGTTTTGCAAGGAATGAAGTGACTCATCTTGCTAAATCTGTCCACTACTACATAAACACTGTCAAAACCAGTGTTGGTCTTAGGAAGACCTACCACAAAATCCATGCTCACACACTCCCATGATCTATTTGGAATGGGCAGGGGTTGATATAAACCAGCATTGCTAGCTCCTCCCTTAGCTTTCATGCATACAACACACTGTTCCACATATTTTTTGACATCTCTTGCTAATTTAGGCCAGTAATATAACCTTTGAGCTAGCTCTAAAGTTTTATTGATACCAAAATGCCCACTAAGACTGCCATTATGCTTTTCTTGAATCAGATTTTCCCTCATAGACCCTCTTGGAACACATAACTAATTAACCTTGAATAACAATCCATTTTGCAATGTATACTTAGAATATTGGCTATGAAAATGATTCTCAAAATTAGAACATACCTTGTAAGATTTTGAGAAGTCTTCATCTTCACCATAGAGGTCTTTGAAACTCTCTAATCCAATGCTCTTTAGCTGTATCTCTTGCACTATCAACAATCTTCTACTTAGTGCATCTGCAACCTTGTTCATTTGTCCCTTCTTGTGTTTGATAGTAAATGTGAAGGCTTGGGTGTATTCCATTCATTTCAAATGCCTATTACTTAGCTTCTCTTGGGTTTTGATATAACTAAGTGCCTGGTTATCAGTAAAAACCACAAATTCTTTGGGTAACAAATAATGCCTCCACTTCCTAAGGGACTGCACTAAAGCATATAACTCTAAATCATAGGTAGAGTACTTTTGCTTGGCTTCATTGAGCTTTTCACTAAAGAAAGCCATAGGCCTACCTTCTTGACTAAGTACTCCTCCTACTGCTACTCCACTTGCATCACACTCAACTATGAACAACTTGTCAAAACTAGGCAATAGTATAGTAGGTTGAGTTGCCACTTCTTGTTTCAATTTTTCAAACCCTTTACTAGCCTCTTGAGTCCACTTAAACTTTATTTTTAGACCACATTTGATAGTATCTAGGACTGGTGCACATATACCACTAAAATTCCTTATGAATTTTCTATAAAACTAATCCAAACCACAAAAAATCCTTACCTCTATTGCTATGGTTGGTGTAGGCTAGTTTAGGATGGCTTCCACCTTGCTTGGATCCATCTTCAACGTTCCTTTGGATACTACAAAACCTAGATACACAAGCTCTTGTTTGAAGAACTCACACTTCTCAAGATTGACTACCAACTTCTCATCTTGCAACCTTTTAAGAACCATCTCCACATGCTTGAGGTGTTCTTCTGCTGTCTTACTGAAAATCAGTATGTCATCAAGATATACTACTACAAAGATCCCTATGAAATCCTTAAGCACTTCATTCATTAGTCTCATGAACATGCTATGGGAATTTGAGAGGCCAAATGGCATCACTTTCCACTCATATAAGCCATCATTTGTCTTAAAAGCTATCTTCCACTCATCTCCATCCTTAATTTTGATTTGATGGTAACCACTCTTGAGATCCAACTTTGTGAAGAACTGAGAACCTCCAAGACAATCCATCAGGTCTTCAATTCTAGGAATAGGAAACCTATACCTAATGGTGATCCTATTTATTGCCCTAGAATCAGTACAAAGTCTCCATTTACCTCCTTTCTTAGTTACTAATACCATTGGTACTGCACATGGGCTGATACTCTTTTGAATCAGACCTTGATTCAATAATTCTTCCACTTGCCTAGCTACCTCTAGGTTCTGCTCAGGTGTAATTTTATATGGTGCTTTGTTAGGCAATGAGGCTCTAGGTATGAAGTCAATTTGATGACTTATTGCTCTCTTTTGTGGTAAAGTTGTAGGTGTACCATCACTAACTATGCTCTTGTACTTATCAAGCAACCTTTGGACTACTTTTGGTCAGACTATCTTTTTAGCCTTTTCTTCCTCTTTGGACTACATCATGATCACATATCCTTAATTCCCTTGGTGTAGGTCCTTAAGGAACTCCTTGCCACTACTCAACATGGTGTTTGGTGCCTTTGACTGTCCTTCATCTTCCTCTGTCAATGACTACAGTTTGAAGGTTCTTCCATCCTTCTTGAATGAGATGTTCTCTTTCCCATCATAAATGGCACTTCTATCATATTTCCATGGTCTACCCATTAGTAGATGACATGCATCCATGGGTAACACATCACAAATTAGCTTATCTTTTTACCCTCGAATTGAAAATTCCACCGTTACTTGCTCATTCACTAAAACACTCTGCCCTTTATTCAACCATGTGACCTTGTAAGGGTTATTGTGAGGTACCTTCTCCAATTTCAGTTTAGTTACTGCCTCCTCTGAGATTATATTGTCTGTTGAACCAGAATCTACAATGACTTTGCACACTTTTCCAAGTATCTTGCACCTTACTCTAAAAAGAGCTCTTCTTTGCTTAGGTTCCTGTTTGACTGGTTGTCTGATCAGCACTCTATTAAACATTAGATTCTCTCCTTCCTCAGATTCTATATGACTGATTTCAGATGCTTTAGGACTCATGGTGACTCATGGTTTCCTCTTGTGCATAGGCCACTCTCGTTTCATTGCTTGATGATGATGCTTTCTCTAGGCACCTATAAGCAGGGTGACCTAGTTGACTACAATGATAACACTTCATGTTTGTAAAATAAGAACTGCTCCTGCCTGCTCCTCTTCCTCTATTTGAAACTCCTTGAGGTCCTCTTCCTCTGTTAAATCCTCCTCTTGAAGAGGTTTCACCTCCATGCTTAGTGAGTTTGGATTCTCCTTGATTTCTTTGGTCATTGCCTCTACCTTGGTAACCACCACACTTTCCTCTTTGATCTCTGCCTTTGCCTCTACCCTTAGAAGAATGATCTTGCTTACTCTTGTTCCTTTCTTCAATCTTGATAGCCAACTAATAACATTGGTGGATTGTCTTGGGACTTAGTAAAGCCATCTCCTCCTGAATGTTCCATTTCAAGCCATTTAGGTACCTAGCCACTTTGAGACTCTCATCCTCTGTCACATTAGACCTCATACAAAGCTTTTGGAACTCTTCAGTATAGGTGTTTACATCTTTGTCTTTCTTCCTTAGACTTTGCCTCTTCTTGTGCAATTGAATATCATAGTCATCTGGCATGTAGGCTTCCTTTACCTTAGCAACCATTCCTTTTGAAGTTGATATGGGTTGTTTACCTTCTTTTTCCCTCTCTGTCTGAACAAACTTGCACCATGTGAAGGCTAATCTTCTCAAACATGATTTAGCAACCTTCACCTTTTGTGCTTCAGTGACTCCATCACACTTAAAGTGATTTTGCATGCCTTCTATCTAGTCCATGACTAAACCATGTTCCATCTTTCCACTAAAAAGTGGTATACCTTCAAGTGCTTTTCCACTCAAGGCTTTCAATTCCTTCAAGAAAGGCTCCTCCTACAAAACAGGGTCAGGTTTAGGGGTCTTATCTTCCTCTGCAACTTCTTCCTCCTTTGGTACCCTTCCTTCCAACTTCACATTCTTCAATGCTTGCTTAAGCTGCTCTATTCTTTCTTTAAATTGCCTATTTTCTTCCTCCTAACCTTCAACCATCTTGGCAAATTTTACATCTTTCACCATGGTGAAAGAATCACTTGACTCAACCTCTGACATATATCACTCTTTCCCAAATCTTTTGCTTGCTCTGATACCAATCTGATAGGGCAAGGGTTGGATGAGACAATCACAGTCTCATGCTCTAGGTCTCACCTTGGCAAAACCTTTGGTGTTTCTATACACCTTCTTGAACCTAATGGTCCTAAGACTTTTAGACACCCCTAGTTCTTCTATCCAACCCTCTTATCAATTGCATACTCCTAACCAAGCCAAACTTGGTGCTTCCTCCTCCATTTTCCACCTTGGCCTTAATCTTCCTAAAGACCAACTAACACTCCAAATCTCCTCAACTTGTTGCAGGGGCATGTGGTATCCTCCAAGGCTTCAAAACCATCCCACTATGATTCTTATTCAACCACAATTCTTCATTCGTTCATCGCTACCACCAAACCCTACTTTTGGGCTACTAGCCTAAGAGCACAATTAGGCCTATGAAAAGAGTTAAAATGCCTTTTCCTCCTAAACCCACCAAAGAATCAGGGTACTTTGTTTAGGTTCTAAGTTTCTCATGCTAATGCCTCAAAGATTCCTAGGGTTTTAGCCCTGTACAGGCCGTACACAATCCAAATGCAAAAAATGTCAAGAACCTAGGGTTTCAAGCTGCTCAGAAACAATTTTAGGACTGGTGAAAAGTTATCCTATCAAATGCACTGATAAAACCTCCTCTTGATCACCATGCTTAGCCAAGACCACCCCCTAAATTTTGCAAAAATAATTTCTTAAATATCTTTATTCCCCTACAAGATATGAGGTTTTTTCTCCAAGTCTACCCCAACCGGACCTGCACTGGCTTGCCTAGGGCATCATCATGCTGGCAGCTCCTGCACTCAAAAAAATCCTACAATCTACCATAATTACAATGAGGGAGCCTAGGCACAAATCCCAAGAGGCTGTACAACTTGTATGGTGGGAAGATGCTTTAGGACTCCATTATTACAAAACTACCTGTTACAAGCCTGAAAATGAAAATTGATAAACTATGTACAAACAGAAGAAGGAAATGATTTAAAAAACAAAAATATTGGCACACTAAGCTTGCACAAAGTTAACACTACATTCTACAAATGAAATGAATGCAATATTACTCCATTAAAACTCAAGAACAATGCCAAACATAGGAAACTACCTTCTTGAATGCTATTATTAGCAATATTACAAAAGTTTTCCAAAATACTATATCCTCCAACACTATCACAAGGTCGAGGCATTCCTTAAATAGGCCAATAAAATCATTTAGAAGCTTGAGTCAAGATCATAGATGACCTCATGATGCAATTTATAAAACCGAATGTGTTTTCTGACATTTAACAACTTTTCACCATTTAGCAAAAGGAGCCTCTAAACTTTAGAACTTTTGACATCCTCTTTCCCAAAGTGTAAAAACAACCCTAAACACCTAAAACAATGGTCAACATGACCTTATGATAGCACAACAAAAATTATAACTCTAACCAAAATTTCAATAAACCTTGAACTTTGCCAGGTGCTCTTGCACCAAAGACATCTTGGAAGTTTGTGAGTAGAGTGAATTCATTTCCTTTCCTTAGAGACTATGATCATAGATATTAATTAGGCTAAGTGAGTTACATAAATCATCTAGCTCCAAAAGTAACCTGGACATTGTCCCACTACCAGTCAGGCATCCATAGCCTTGATGGAATGGTTGTTGTGACCCCATGAATATTGCTCTACTACTATCCAGGCCTCTATAGCCCAGATAGAGTTATTCACACACCTGCATGGTTGCTTGATTTTTCTCTTTGCTTTCTTTCCTTTATTTTCTTGTTTCCTTCTTTTGATATTATATTTAACACTATTTTTTTTTGCTCAACCATGTAAGCATTGAAACTTAGTGTGGGTTTGGAATCACAGTGGTCACTGGAGTAGACCTAGGATTTTTCACTCACCTTGTTGTCATAAAAATTGTTGCATAGCTCTTTGGAAATTATTAATGTGTATTTTGTGCAGGATCCGAGATGAATGTAAGAAGGCTTAGCAAAGGGTCAAGTTCTAAGTCAAGCTAGAGTTCAAATGAGGAAACTTCCCCATAAAAGTGGTCAAAGACTAATAGTTGAGAGTGAATGTTTATCTAAAGAACACCAAGAGAGGAAACAAAGTGAACCATTCATCAAATTGGAATGGCCACCACAAAAGAAGAGATGACACCCCTCAACAAAAGTAAAATAGATAGGAGACCAAAACCAAAGGAAACATGAGACAAAAGCAAGAAAATCAAAGAGATCTTAACTAACCTATATACAAATATTTAGAAGGAGCTAGCTCGAAAGAGCTTAGGCAAGGAAATAATGCTTCATATGCTGCCCATTGATAGGCAGTGGGATGTCTTCATTAGTTAACATTTTTAAATGGAAAGAATTATCACCAAGGATTTCAAAATTTTGAAAGAGGCCAAGCCAGAGCTTGTCAAATTTTTCATGTCCCCCTTTCTTCTTGTGGGCCTTGTCCCAACATAGGATTAGATCAAAAATTCTAAAGGCCTTTATTTTGGCTCATCGGTTGAACCATCTTTTGACTATTCCATAATGTTTGGAAAAAAATTCTATAGTGCAGTCACAAACTTCTTCTAAATGGAGGAGCACAGCCAAGCGGGCTTCTCATCGATCCCCTTATTCATAAAAAGTGTTGATAAATTAAAGTGTTGGGATCTTAAGGTGCACTCGGAATATAGGCTCTAGACAATAGACTAAGTGGAATGGGGAATTACCCAAGACCACCTTATGATGTGTGTGTTCTTCCCAAAGGGAAAAGTAGAGCTGGGTATTCCAGTCCTTGGGATTCTTATAAAAAAAACTTAATAATAGTGATAAGGTTATTGTTGGTTGATTCTACAAGGCCATTTCCTTGTGGGTAGTAGTTCAATGAGAACTTAAGGGAAATTCCATAATCAAAAACCCAATTGGAAATTTAAGTGACAAGAAGGTAGGGCCATTATCACAAACCAAAGCATAAGGACAACCAAAATGATTCAAAACAAATCTTTCAAGAAAATTCACAACTACTTATGTTGTATATTTCCTACATGCAATAGCTTCAATCCATCTAGTACAATAGTCAGAAGCAGTTAGAATACACCTCTATCCTCTAGAGGATGGTGGGCTTACTGGACCAATGAAGTCAAGACCCCATTGCATGAATAATCTTACCTCCAAAATGAGTTGCAACAAGACAATAGCATTCTTCTCTCTGGTTGCAGTAGTCTAGCAAACATGGCATGTGTGAACATGATTGTGAGTATCTTTAAATATTTTTGGCCAATAGTATCCTACTCACAAAATCTAGTGTGTAGTGGAGAGACCAGATCCATGATCAGTACTGAATTTATCATGGAACTCCTTAAACACCTGATCTTCTTCCTCTTTTCCAAGGCACATATGATAAACACCTTCATGATTTTTCTTGTAGATGATGTCTCCCTGCAACATGTAAATATTTCTCTTAAGTATTAGAGCACCCTTTGGATGCCCTGAAGATGTGAGGGGAATTTTATGTTTAGTAGGTAGTAGACGATATCGTCATACCACTCGCTAGGAGAAACATCCTCAAGCTAATATTGTAGAACCATCAGTTTGGGACCCACATCAGTTGTTGTTTCTACTATTGTCCCAATGATTGCCTATCCTCGTACCAGTTTCATAGGTTGGATCTCCATATCATACTCCTGCAATAAGGTAACCAACTTGGCCCTCCATTCACCCAACTCATTTTGCATTGGCAATGCCTTCACTCCTGGGTCAGGAACAATTGCAAACACTTTGTTCTATAGGATGTAATGCCTAAAGTTTTTAACTCCCTTAACAAGGGAATATGCTTTCTTTACTACATTATGGTACCTTAATTCAACATCTTTCAAAGGGGTGCTCATGAAGGCGATCAAATGCTCATTCCCTTTCTCATCCTTTTGTGTTAAAATACTAGTGCACGAATGATCTGAAGCAAACAAGTAGACATAGAAATGCTTTAGATAGTTTGGACTCACGAGCACTAGTGCCTCAACAATGGCCTTCTTGATCTCTTCAAATTCTTACTTCGCTTTTGCAGTCCACTCAATTTTAGCATCTTTGTTTAACATTACATTGAGTGGTTTTATGATTTCAACAAATCTTGTGATGAACTTTCAAACAAATTTTATCTTTCCAAAGAAAGATTTTAGTTCCTTCTTGTTGCTTGGCAGTTGTATCTTCAACAAGGACTGAATTTACTTGGGGTCTATAGAGATCCCTTATTCTGAAATGACATGCCTGAGTAGCTTTCCCTATATAACCCCAAAGATACACTTCTTTGGATTAAGCAAGATTCCAAACTCTCTACACTGCTGAAAGACTTTACAAAATTCAGAAACATGATCACTCCTCTTCTTGGAGAACACCATCAAATCATCCATGTACATTATGATAATTTTTTCTATAAAATTTTTGAAGGCTATGTCCATGGAATGTTTAAAAGTGGCTCCAACATTGATGAGCCTAAAGGGAATTCTCCTATATGTGAAGGTTCCCCACTTAGTGGTGAATGCAGTCTTATGTCTATCCTCATATTGCACCATGACCAGATTGTAGCTGAAATATCCATCCAAGAATGACATCATCTATGAGTCATTCTCAATTTGAAGCACCTCATCTAGTGATGGCACTAGATAGTTGTCGTTCTATGATGCTCTGTTTAGTTTGTGAAAATCCATGCACAACCTAATTTCTCCATTCTTCTTTCTGACTAGGACCAAATTTTCCACCCATGTAGAGTGCCTGACTAGGAAGATGATCTTGTCGGATAGCAATTTTTTCACTTCTTTGTAAATTATGGGTTCCAACAAGTCATCGATAGGGCATTGTTTTTGTCTAAATGGCCACACATCAGGCTTGAGAGGAATGGTGTGGGTAATGATGGAGGTGTCATATGTTTTCAAATCCTCGTAACTCCATGCAATCACATCTTGATATTTCTGCAAAGCATCAACTTTTCCTCTCTTTTCTCCAGGCATGCATACTTTACTTATGAACACATTTTTGACCTCCTTGACTGTTTTGAGATTGTAGGAATCACATTGGTTGTTAATGGAATCCCATTTGGTTAGCTAGTCCTAATCTTAGATCTGATCTAGATCAAATATTCATTCGAGCTGGACCATACCCCTTGGAATGGTGTTTGTTTTTAGGATGATGAGCCCTTCCAAATCCAATTTTTCCTCCTCAGGTTCCACTTCATCAATTATTTGGGTTGCAAATACATTGGAACTAGTGATGAAGTCTAGGATATGCTTATCATCATTGAATACCTAGAAATGGGTGACATTATCTAGCACAAAAGGGCTAGAAGTGAGATTAACTATGATGGATGGCTCTTTAAATTTGGGGCTAAGAAGGTGTGCCTCTTCCTTTGGCTTGATATTTGAACAAACAACTTCTAGAATAGGTGTTGGCTTAGTATGGTTTACAATAAGTTTCTCTGACAACAACTCCTTTTGAGGTGCAACTTGGCCTTTAATGTGTTCCACGACTATTTGGCATAAATAGCATTTGAACTCCAAGTGGGAAGCATTGTGTACTCTACACCAATTAGGTACTAAGAGCTCTTGAAAATTCATTCTTGCACCCAAGATAAGCTAGTTCTATATGCTTTGCTCCATAAAATATTAGAATCCATCTAGCAGTCCTAAAGTACCATCTTTATAAAGCTCATTGTCATCGTACTCCGCAAGCATTTTGGTGTTATGAGGTACATGGGTTAAATTTCCTCGAGGGATGCATTGCACCAAGAGGATCTCTGCAGCTCTCCCCTCTCCTAAATCTTTTGAATCCTCTTGATAGGCTATAGGAGAGTAATTTCCCAATCTGGTTCCAACAAAAAATACTTCATTAGTGTTGTATTCAGTGACCATGAATTTCATGTGAGGCTCACTATCAATGCAGATCTAATTTGGCAACCCTCTCCATGGAAACCGCATATAGGAATGGTCTATTGCTGCATACCCATTGAGTTTCCTAGTGAAGTTGCCTCCAAGGATGATCCCATAGGTATCTAGGATATCTGCCACCTGAATGTCAATTACTTATTACACCCTTGCATCAACAACAATTTGCATAGGAATCTGATTCATTTCTCCCACTATGATGACTTTTGTCTTGTCCAATTGCATTACCTTCCTTTTGGAAGGACTGGGAACTATACCTAAAGTGTTTCAAACCAAAGAGGCATGACATTGGTGGATGCCCTAGAGTCAAGGAGGCAGTTGTACAAATTCTTCTCGAATATTTGTATGGTGGTAAGGAAAGGCAGTGTTTCTATTTTTCCTTCAAAGAGGCGTATAGGCATGTCTACTTTAGCTACTTGAGCTCTATTCTTATTGTCTACCTTAAAATGGTCTGCACAGGGGGCTAGTCTTTTGGATTCTTCCTATCATTTTGATCCAATTCCTTTGTAGGCTAATTACCCATCAGCCGATTCGAAGGAAAATTAACCTTCTTCCCATGAATTTTCTGAATAACTAGCTCACTTGGAGGGTCTTTGAAGGAGACTCTCTTAGCTAGTGTTTCCTACATTTCCTTAGAAGAGGTAGAGGTAGTCCCATTAATAACTCAAAAAAAGGCATTCCTGACCATTGGGACCTTGAGTAGCTCAAAGGAGGATAAACTAATTTTCACCTTCTTAAATTCCTCATCAACATATTTTCCCATTTGCTCAATTTTTGCATCAAAGGCCTTGCCTACGGGAGATCTAGCAGGTTTGGTTTGCACTTGGTTGAGGTGGCTTTGAAGTTGACTTTGAGATTGGTTTTGTGGTTGTTTTTATTGAGGTGTTGAGAGGGTACATGAGTAGAACTTGGATTATTGCTTGCATTGGGATCAGGTGAGGCATATAAATAATTTAGTGGAGTTGAAGTTGTGAGGGGTCTACCCACCTATCTATTCCTAAGGTAGTAGGGGGTTGCTCTTTGGTTAATTGTGTGGACCTTAGCTACTTGTGGTTCTTCCTCATCTACTAGACCATTATCTACCAAGGACAAAAGGCTAGGACATGGTCTCCTCGCTACTTACCTCATTGACCTCTTCCTCCTTTGACAAAGTGACTACGATATCTGGTGTGTTACTCTCACTTTCAAAGAAGGGTTCTTGATTAACCATGAGGTAGGAGGAGTCATAGGGCTCATATGGAACTAGATTCCAACATCTGATGCTATCCACAACATTCTATACCTCCACTTGAATTCTTTTTCTAGCTATAAGGAACTTGGGGCAGTCCAACTCAGAATGCTTGTTCATCTTGTGGATTTGGCACCATCTTGACAAGGCTACCTCAGTGAGGTACATGACACTAGTCATATTTTCAACTCTAGTAGGTTGATCGAGAGGAGTGGGAATGCCTCCATTGTTGAGTCTAGTGCTGCATGTCCTATTTTGTCTTTGTGTTGGCCTCCTTTCAAATTTTTGATTAGAATTTTTCCCCCTTTCATAATTATGTCCTGAGGAAGGGCCTGCATCATGGTTGTCCCTATCATCTTTATTGTCCCTACCATCTGTATTTAGGTTAGCCTAGATGTTGTGTTAGGACACCTACAACTGCTTGCTCTAGTTTCTAATATGCGTCATTTCCATTGAAATCTTCTTGATCATGTCAATCAACTCATCAAGCCAATCTTTCTTTGTGGTGCTTGGTTGTGATGCTTGATTTTGAAGGAATATGGGTGGGGTAGTTGGCTGATTTTGTTGTGCTATAGGGAATTTTGGACCTCAGAAGTACAAGGGTGTTTATGGAAGTTGAGAATAATCATGTTGTTATTGGAGAACTTGAGATTAAGTTTGCTATTGTTGGGGAGCCTCAGAATATGTCTGCTATTGTTGGGGTACAAGTACTGGGGCACAATAGGTTCTTGGTTCATTGGTTGTCCTGGATGTGGAATAATAGGAAGCTAAGGCACCTAGTTAATAAGAGGTGTCTAATGAGAAAATGCTTGGTTGATCCCCTGAATCTACATCAAATGGGCTACCAGTCCTAAGGACAACAGTGGGCTGAAAATTTCTTCTTCCAAATTGGCACTTGCTATAACAGCCTCTAAGTAGGCACCCACTAGCCTGGTGAGTGGTGGGCACATTATTTTTACCAATTCTATGATAAGATTTCCTAATGCTACATAATAAATGGGAAGTGCGATAGCATCACTAACCACATATGGAAGTTGAAGTCTCATGTAAGCACGATGAAATTGATCATTGAAGGAATTTATTGGCTCATTAATCTCCTTGTGAATGGAAATGAACTATAAGTACAACCCTGAAGGGCTGATAGGAATTTTATACTTCTACAAGAAAGTTTTCATCATCAGATCCCATGAAGTAATGGACCCAATTGGTAAGTTGATAAACCAATAAAAATCCTCTTCTCCCAACGAATATGGAAAGAGCTGACATGCCATATCCTCATGGTTGATCTTCATATCTTTAATTGTTGTTTCAAATATCTTAATATGTTCTTCGGCTATCCTTTGTGGATCTTGAGGATTGAACTTCATGCATAAGGTCTCTAGATTCTTGGGAATGTCATGGTAGTCCATGAAGTGCAATGGAGAAGGGTTTTGTGCCAGCCAAGCCAAATGGGAGGTTGAAGTGGTATTTTTTGTTGGGGAATAGTGATTTGGGGCTGCACAGGGGCAACAACAACTGGGACTATGCCTTGAACTTGGAGGGCCAAGGTGAGAGCTACTCCCTGGTGGTGGGAAGGATGAGGCTCAAAGGAAATTTGGGATGGCTAAGTGGAGAAGGAAGAAGTATTTGAAGGAAACTGAGTGTGGGATAGATGGAAGGTGGAGGAAGGTGTGGATGGAAGTGAAGTGGATGGACTAGGAGAGGAAGAGGAAGAGGCTGCATCCCCTCCTTTGCTCCTCTTAGCCCTTGTAGGGGAATATAACTCTTAAAATTCCCCTTTGTTAGGCATTGCACTTAAAAATCTTTGGAATCTTTCAAGGGAAAATGATCCAATTTGATCTAGCTTAACCTAGCAGCCCTCCTTCTAGCGCCAGTTCTCTTGATGGGTTTTTTAGCAATTTATCAACATAGGCAATGGCTAAATGCATTACCTCTTTTGAAAGGTAATCTCCAACAAAAAATTGTTGAAAACTACCCTAAGGTCTATCGGGTGTCAAGTCATGACTTACTTTGATATCTCAATGGTGTTGAGATTATGGATGCACAGGGCCCTTGAAGCTAGAGTCTTTAATGGAAGACCTTTGAGCCAGGAAAGATAATCAACCACAAATAGAGTGTTGCAACTAGGCATGCACAATAGAGGTTCTATATTGAAGATATGATTGATATTGATATGTTACAAATGAACAAGTTTCCTAATTATATAGGGAAGAGAGAAAACCTAAGATGTAAGAGATGTTGCCATGTATCATGATCTAACAACATGTGAACTCTATCTAGATGATTATTAAATGTTGAGATAAGTTCTAGGAAAACTCATCTTCTAGAAGGAATCTTATCTCCTACAAACAAGGAAGGGAATATTATACCATTTATTTATGATTTATCTAATAATGCAACCTAGGACTTAGCTAATTAAATGCAAGACCTAAGTTAACTTATGCTAGTGTAATAATTAATTAATTAATTAATTACACTAACAAATGGTTCTTATGTGATTCTACTGATCATCACATGACAGACTTACATAGTTAAGCTAGATGGGAATCAGATCCCTGGAAGAAGTTCTTAAGATGGGGAAATCCATTGTTTGGTTGGTGCAGGTTCAAGACAACAATCTAGAAATCATGTTTTATCTTCAAATTTGGTTACAATGTGCAATGAACCTTAGCCTAGGTAACTTATTAAAACAAAAGTAAAAAGGGTAGGGAAAGAGAGGTTCCTAGATCTAAAGCTACAAATGAATAGTGATCATGGAGAACTCTACAGTGGACATCCTTCTCAAAACAAAGTTTCACTTAACCAAATCAAGGTACAGTATCATGAAACCCATGCAATCTCCTAAGGTCTATAGATTTTCAATCTTCTATTCACCATAAAGCATGAACAAGAGATAGAATTTAGTGCAACAGTCATATATATATATATATATATATATATATATATATATATATATATATATAGTTCAGACTAGCTTTACACAATAGTATATCATCAATAAACAACAAAAAGAATGAACTAAAAGGGCATCAACATAGCAAAATTCTTCACAAGCAATGAACACCATCAAATAACAACTAAATCTAACTGCAATATGAAATAACAACAAAGTAATTCTACTCAAATTAACTATGGGAGAAGAACCATGTAACATGCATTTGAAACTCAAGAATCCACCAAAAGCATGAACTTCTATAAAATTTTGGCAGCATTTCGTTACAATAACTCAACTCTCCCTTGAAAATGAGAGGAGACCCCCTATTTATAGTGTTCAAAAAGAAAAATGAATGGCCAAGATTGATTTTCATTGTATGGCCAGGGTTCACTACAAACTAGGTTTTCACCTACCCCCAAATATACAATTTAAAATTACTTTTTCTCCATATCCTTATTTTGTCTTCTTGTGGCAGCGCTATAGCTCTTTTGTCTTTTAGTGGTTTTCCCTTTGTTGTAGCTATTCTATGAGTTGATCTTCATCAATTATAGGATTCCCTTCCTTCTTCTTTCGAGTAGCATACTCCATGAACTTATTGATCAGTGCTCAAAGCTTGTCAATCTCAATTATGTTGGATTGGATCACTTGGAAGTTCCACTTCTTTGACCAACCTATGAGGGTATCCCAATCTGCATCACATTTAGCTATGTTATCCCTAACCTACTCTGATTGGGTGAATGCCCAGGTAGAAAAACTCATAAAATCCATATTTAGCTCATCTAACATTCTATCTTCCACCTTTTTTATGAAAATAGGGCTTTATCTTTTCCGCATCAAGCTCAAGGACGGGCACATTATAGTCTATCAACAACTTGATGTATTCCTCACATGTTGCCTTTACTTCCTTTTCCCAATCAATATCTTGTTCTACCTAATGGAGCACATGTTCTAGTATCTCTTTCCGATGGTTGAAGTTGAGCTTCCACATATCCACAACCAATGATCATTCCTTGTGAAGGAGAGTTCCTTTTCCCACACCTTCTTAGGCATCTTTAGGATGGCTTCAATTTTAGGATAGATGGCATCATATACCTTGGGGAAGTCAATGCAAAACTTTCTCATTCCCTTAAGGTAATTTTTTGTACTTCTAGAAACCTTTTGGCTGTCCATACAACATGATTAAGGCCCATATTTCTAGCATAAAGCACCTGTCAGAACTAATCTTCTACTGTCTTCATCTAGTTCTTCCTTTTTTTTAACTTGTCAATTTGATCCTTTGACAACAACTATGGTGGAGTGGAGGATGGTTTGGGAAGCTCCTACATTGATGACCATTTTTTGATGTAACCAAACAAGTCCTCTATTTTTTCTTTCATTTCCTCGGAAGATTTATCTTTGTGCATTTGATGCACCATTGTGGCAACAGATTCTTCAAGATGCTCTATCTTTTGATCTTTCGTGGTTGTCCCCAAGTTGATGGTGGAGACGTAGCTTATTCCTTCTTCACCCACCATGAGTGTGGCTACCTACACCATTAACGATCCAGAGGTGTCCATTGTTACCTTAGATCTAACTTTTGGCTTCTTCTCATTTTGCATCTTGACTTGTACTCAAGATAAGATAGCCTCGAGTCTTGCTTTGGGGTTCTTTGGGGCTGGAGTCTTCTATAATAGTTTTTCAAGCCTCTCAGGTATTTGTGACTCCCCTTTAGGTTACCCATTATCACCTTCTTCTCCTTCTTTTCTAATTTCTATTTCCTTATCATTCAGAGCCTCTTGCTCCATCCTTATATCTTCCTCCTCCTCATCAAAGTCCTCAATGAATACTGAGTTTTTAATTGGGGACTTGGTGGGTGTGTGTTGCTTGGGCTTGTCCTCCTTTTTAGATTTTTTCTCTTCCTTTTCATGCTCAGACTCGTGTTCCTCAAAACATTCATTTTCCTCCCAGTGAGGCTTTGTCTTTAGGCTTTTCTTTACTTCAACCTCTTTCTCAAGTTTATCTCTTTCCTCATTTGTCTTGTCTTCTTCTTGTTCTCTCTCCTCTTCACTAGGAGAAGGAATATTCTCATCATGCGTAGGGATTTTGTCTTTCTCCCCTATGGGGCATTCAGTGTCTTCCTCCATTTTTTCATCTACATCTTTCTCTTACTCCTCTAGATCTAGATCAAAGGTCTCTACAATGTATTTAATTTCCACATCCTCGTCACCTTAATTGAAAGACCTTGTTTCCTCTCCCTCAAGGACCACCTCATCAATTATCAGTTTCTGATGCTATGGATTCTCATGATATTCATTACCTTCTTCTTCTAGAGCCTTGGCTACTTCCTTCTCTCAATTTCACCTTTCCAATTCCTCAAATATCAACATTGTGGCTTCCATCTTCGGTGGATTAGGAAAAGGAGGCATTGGAATGTCAATAGAAACCTATGTTATGAGGGCTTGCACACTTGGATCCATGAGCATACCTAAAAGCTCTATTGGTGTGTTTCATATATTCCTAGCAATATTTTCTAATAGGGAAAAAGTAGGCATAGTTGTGGTGGGTACCATTAGTGAGAGGCTACTAGAAGAGGAAGAAGGTATAGAGGTAGTGGTGGATAAGGAATCTATCACCATTATTGGTCCTGTTGGTAGAGTGGAGGCAAGTTGGATTGATAAGCCTACTACATCCAGGGATGAGGCAACCATTTCCTGAGAAAAAGGTGGAGAGGTGATAGTTATGGTAGAAATGAGAGCAGTGGCAACAAGAACATAGGTAGTGGGTGGAGATTTTGGCTGCTCAACCTCTATTTAAATTTCCTCTCCTTCATTGAGGATATCCTCTTGGATAGACAACAATTCACTTGAACTCTTCTGCTTTTTGGAGGGTTCACCTTCAAAGGCTTTTCATGAGTAGGCCTTGTGTTTTGGCTATCATTCAACTATATCCTTTCTCTTCCTAGAGTGAGTTCCTAGTGGGGATGATTATGTTTTCCTAGTAGCAGCATCAGTATCAGTGGTTGTTTCCTCTGCTCCACTCTTGGCTCCCCTCATTTCTCCTACGAGATTCTTGTATGCAAGAGGGATTCCTTGTTTCTTTAATCAGCCTATTTTTCCTCTCAACCCATTCTCTTGTTCTAGATTCCATGGGATTCATCAAAAGGTTGAGGTTGTTGACCTCTTCTTCATTCCAATCAATGGTTGGGAGTGGCAACTTGGTGATTGCTTCGAACCAGGGATCAAGTAATGTGTCCTTTTCTTTGACCACCTAGTCAGGAACTAGGAAAAGTTTAACAATATTTACAAAATATGTAGTCATGCACATATAGTGCCTCATTCCCACTTCCTTATCATCCTTACAATTGGATTAGAAGTCTTCCACATTGTGTATGTGGTAGCATTCAATCCCGACTTCTTTCCTTAGCTTGCCAAAGGGGTCCATTCATTCCCGAGAAGTGTGCATCTCCAAGTTGTATTTGGTGAGCACTTTCTCTAAGTAATCTATGCATATAGATGCAGGAAGTGAGTATTCTCCTTGTCTGAAGGAAAGGGGATAAGGAATCCCCACTCTATGCTTTCTTCTCAAGAGTGAATGAGCATGTTGTAGTTGTCTTGACAATTCCAGTAGTATTATTCTGTCATTGGGATATTGGGGCAGCTTATTGGGTTTATTAGAGAACCCTTTAGTTTGGATGTAGGTGAATTTTGGGAATTGAATGAATAGGAATCTGAACTGCAAGATGAAATTGTTGGCACTATGAGACACCCACCTTTCAAAATCTCCCCCAAGTAATCTAATAATGTGGCCAATGAAGGAATCATTAAAAATGTGATAGTTCTTCTTGAATTGTTGGTATTGGAGTTGGGGATATCATAAACCTTTAGTTCTCACCCCAGTTCTTCATCAGTAACCACAAAAAAACCTCTATACCATACTTTATCTACCAAAAGGTAGACCAAATAGGATGTCATATAGAATCTAGAGGTTTTCTTAACTACCACAAATTGTTTGTGTAGGTAGTTGCTAGTTATTTTTTCCCAACAGAACTTTTCCTTTCCCTATAGAATCTCTTCTATGTAGAACCACATCCATTCTTGGAAGAAGTTAGTGGTGGGAAGACCCATGACCCTACTCAACAATGTGACCAAGTCATGGTAATCTTCAAAAAAATAACTAAGGAGCTATTGGGGTACCCTTGTTGCACTTCCCCTCTTTTCTTTCAATCAATATTGATTGATTAAATACTTACACTTGAGGGAATCTTCATCCCATGTGGCCTTACCATCTTCAATTGTTTCCACCTCCATTTCCTTGAAATTAGGGATGTGGAAAACCTTCCCTATTGATTTAGATGAGAAGTCTGCTAATATATTCTTGTCCCTATCTACAATTTTTCTTGTCTCTTCCTGATAGGATTCTCTGGAAGCCATGACAAGTTATGGGACTATGAGTGTAGGAGGGAACTTAAAACCTTTTTCCAAACCACTCTTTCTGATATTCCTTACATTTTCTATAATCGGGTTGATTTAGACCCTCTATTTGAATTCATCAATATCTACCTATCCTATGTTGGTGTCAGAGATTTCCTTCCACCCCATATTGATTTGGGATTTGATAGATTCCCCTTGAAATTCATACTTCATTTGGTCTTTATCTTCCTTTCCCCTAGGAACCTTTGGTGGTCCTTTCCCTTTCTCCTTCTCCATGACTGCCTTAGAAGGTCTTGCATGTAGTTCCATATATCCTACATACAAGGATTTCGTAATCATATTCAAGCATCAAAATACAAAGAGTTTTAGCCAAAATCCTATAAAATAGCATTAGATCAAATAAAAAATTATTTAAAGATCCTAAAATTCCTTTCAGATAATCATTAGCATCTCATTCGATGGAGTTATGGCCTTGCTGGCCTAATGGAGTGGACTTCCCTGGGTTGATAGCTATTTTGAAGGGAAAACAGGGTAGGGCGCCCTATAAGGTTCCACCTGCCCTAGGATTTAGTCAAATTATGGGGTCCACCAGAGAGGATAAGTTTTTTTTGGGCATATTGGTCAAAGTTTTTTTTAGATTGGAAGTCATTTGTATCATTTTTAGTCATGCGGGTGAAAGGCAATCGGAGGCAGTGAGTGTTATAGCCATTTGGAGACTTGTAGTGAATGACACTTGTAGTACAAAAATCTACAAGTGGTGTTCAGCCCTGTGGGACCCATGAGTCTAGAGGATGGCATGAAACAACCATTTGTAATGTAAAATAATGGATGGTGGTCTAGTAGGGGAGACCCACTAAACCAGGTCTGCAAAATGCACTAGCATCATTCTTCTTTCCTTGTCAATCTAATGGCTTTGAATGGACCAGGCTCCACATAGTGAAATAATGGAGACCCTTTGTTTCCTATAACAACAAAGCTAGGATGGAATCCTGATGATAGAAACCTGTAGGGAATGGTCCATGGAAGGGTTTGGCACTTGGTTTCATTCAGTAAGTTTGGGTAGCCTTGATGTGTGTGAGATCTAGGATGCAGAAGGATTTTGATTGAAGGCTGCTTGGTGCATGGTGAACCACCTATGGTGACCTGCAAACAAATTTCTATGGATCAGAGTCCACAAAATGGTCACTTAGTTGCTTCATAGTTTGGAGGATAAAATGTCACTGGAGAGTTTGGACTCTGAGGTGCAAAATGGTGGGCATTGTTAGTCGTTAGGAATGACAGAACCAAGAAAAAGTCCCATGGATGGAAGTCTACGGGAAAGGACCTACAAAGTGGATGCCCCTTGGGATTTTTGATAGCTTTAGGTTCAATGAGCCATCGGAGGACTAGAACCCGCAATGTGGGAGGGCAGAGGAAGATAGTTGTTAGAAGAAGAAAATGTTAGACGACCCTCCACCAAGAGAAGTCCATAGGCGTGGACCCAACAGGGTTAATGCATGGTAGTTTTTCATTTATGAATTTTAGTGAAGTATAAACACCTACATTAGAGAGGATCTATGTGCTAGCAGACTTGATATATGAAAATGCTATTTTGAATTTTGAATAGTTTTAAAGCTGTGCATGATGGCTAAGATATATTTGCAGGACCATGATGAATGGAGGCCCTAGCTTAAGAACAACCATAGTGAGATAGAGTTCTAAAAGCCTCCCATTGAATATTTTTGAGGTTTATCAAACTTCTAAAAGGTGGGTTTTGTGCATTGAGGATTGTTCTAGGTAATCCTTAAGTTTTTCCTTAGAAATGTTAACAAATTTTGAAGTAATGAAGGAAAATGTGAAAGGAGGTATGCAGTGGAAAACAAACCTCTAGAATCCAATGAAGATCAATGACCTAGCAACAATTAAATGCGTGAAATCAACGGATTAGCTTGATGGGCTCAACAATGATGTTTGTAGGTAGCTCTAACTCATTTTGATCATTGATAGGTGAAAATGACAGTTCATCCTTAGCTATTTATAGATTTTAATGCATTAAATTCACCTATTTAATGTGGGTATGATAGCCTTAGAAGTTGGTGAAATGGTTAGATTTTCAAAAGTGGTTGCAGGAAGGGTAGAGGCTACATAGCAGATGATAGTTGAAGGTTAGTCATTGAGACAACAATGGGAATGACAGTTCGAAAGGTGGGTCCTTGGCAGTGGACAGATGTAGGCTATTGACCACTTTTGAATGGAAAAAGCATTAGGGAAATCTACTAGGGGTGGCCCGCGTTGGCTAACCCGTAGGCCCTAGGGACACTAGTTTGAAGGGTGAAGGAAAACTTCCAAGGAACTTACACAAGGGCCTAAAAGATAGAAAATTTGAGGGTGATGAAACCTGGTTGACCTAAGATGACTCATTCAAGGCTCACCAACCACTTGGGACACCAAAATAGGGGGTACACAAAATGAGACAATGAAAAAATGACCTGATGAAGTGGAAAACAAAGAGGGTCCCCATTCTGAATGAGGTGTGTGTTCTATAGGAACAACAGTGGGGTTGGTTTGGTAGTAGACCATTATTAAAATCATTGCATTCTACTCAGCCCTATAGCATCTTGGGTGAAATTAAGGATGCTATGCCACATAATCTGTCAGTGGTTTTACATGGTAATTTTGTGTCAATGATTAATTTATTGTACATGTGTCTATATATATCACTATGTCTACATGTATATATATATATATATATATATATATATATATATATATATATATATATATGTATATATATATATATATATATATATATATGTTTACATGTATATATATGTATATGTGGGTATGCAAGATCATCATAGAAAAAATAGGCCCTTAAGTGGCAAAAAATTCAAAAAAATTAGAGTTAGGAAACTTGACATAAAAATTTAAATAAGTTATCTATATTATTTCAAAAATACATTTAAGAATAGAATCTATAAAAAATTGAATGTATTTCCTAAACTACTAGGTTTGTTTAAAAAGAAAAATTATTTGGTAAAAATTTGAAATTTCAATGTAGTGGTACTTAAATTTCAAAGAAAAAATAATAAGTAGTTGTCTGTCTAACCACCCTAACCACAATAAAATGATAATATTTTTCTATAATATTTTAGATATAAGTAGAGGACTCATGCCCCTATGTGATGCATATTTTTTGGTAATTTTTTTCAAAGTAAATAATTAATTAGGAATTTTTTATTACAACTTTGAAAAAATATAAAAACTCATGTCTAACCATCTTAACTTAGTCAAAACTTCATGAAATTCATTTTTTCTTTTCGTAATCCTATTGTATACAAAGCATAGAATGTGACACATATTTTGGATTCAAAAAATGTGATACAGTTTGAAAGCTATAGATGTTTTTCAATCAACCTATCAATTAGGACTTTAGTCGTAATTTGATTAGAAAATGAATAATAATTACTTATTAAATTCAAAGTAAAATATAATTTATATCAGTGGAAAGTTGAGAATCTCTTTTAAAAACCCTTTTCATTTCATCAATTTGGGGTAAAAAAATAGTCATCAGCCACATTCCCATCATATTGCCACTTTTTTCCCCATCATGATCCTGCACATGCCCATGTATACATGTATATATCTGTGTATATCTTTACATGTATATATGTATGCATATCTAGACATCTATATATACATGTATATATACATATATATGTATACATGTAAACATATGTCTATATGTTTACATGTGTATATATATATATCTACATGGGTATTTTGTATAAATGATTAATTTATTATTCATGTCACCTAACCCTTGCTTATTGTTCCTTTTGATAGGAGGCTCAATAGTTTTAACATTAATGTGCTGCAAAATGTGTGAGAAAGTATATTGATTAAATCACATTGTCAAAAGAGCCTTATTATATATATATATATATATACACACACACACACACACTTAATCAACACACCAAGCTACATTAGTGTTATTCTAATACCTATTTTTGAATTTCTCTATTTCTCTATAATATTTAGTGTAAGGTGACACAACTTGAATATTTTGATAAAATTAGGAAGATTTAACTACTGTTTCCTCTATAGAAATGGGTATCAAGCTAAAAATGCACATTGATAACTACAAGCAATAAACAAGGGCCACAAAAATTACTCACCACAACCATATTTTTTCCATGAAAGGAAGAATATTTAACTACAATTTCCCTAAACCCATAGTAAATAGAGCTCCCAATGCCAAATATATACATAGATAATAAAAACCAATATGTCAATGGTTTCATAGAACCCTAAACCCTACACACAGATAGCTACAATTCCTCCTATGGTAATATCTATAATTCCAAAGATGTACATAGATAATCAAAAATAGTAGACCGACAGCAAGAGAAAGTATATTTAACTATAATTGCTCCTATGGTAATAGGTATACAACCAAAGAAACATATAACAAGAAGACATTAACAATAAATTAATAATTTATGCAAAACACCCATGTATAATAGAGAATAACCCCACAAGCTTCATTGAAAATGAAAACCAAACAATGTGTATGGAATTAAAGATGCATAGAGTATATATATGTGTACATATGTATGAATAAAGAAGGGCCACAAAAATCACTCAACTCAACTATATATTTTTGATGATAGGAAGAAGATTTAACTGCACTTTCCCTGAAGCCAGATTAAATAAAGCTCCTAAACCCAATACATAACAATAATCTCTACAAACTGAGTACAACCCTACACTTCACTAAATATTATAGAGAAATAAAGAAATTGTAAAAGAGGTATTAAAATAGCATTCAACAAACAAAAATTAGTAACCCTATCCATATTTTTTTGATGAAAGAAAGAAGATTTAACTACAATCTCTCCACCTCTAATGACCAATAATCTCCTTCAAGTCTTGAAGATCAGTCTAACACAAAAGATATAAACATAAAACAAGAAGACATTGACAATACATTTATCATCTATGCAAAGCACCCATGTAAAAATTAGTATAACCCCACAAGCTTCATTGAAAATTTGAGCTACATTGCCTCAAATAGAGAAATTATAAAAGACCTACTAGAATAATACTAGACAGTTGACCAAAGTAATTTTATCTCCAATATGTTAATGCTTTCATTCAACCCTAAACCCTACACATAGATAAATATAATTTCTCCAATGGTAATGGCTACAATGCCAAAGATACACATAGACAACCAAAACAATAGACCAACAACATGCAAATAACCAACCCCAACCATATTTTTTGATGAAAGAAAGAAGATTTAAGTGCAATTTCTCCATCCATAGAGAACAATAATCTCTTTCAAATCTCCAAAATGGGTATAGACACAAACAACCAAAATAATAGACCAGCAATAAACAAATAACTAGCCCTAACCATATTTTTTGAAGAAAGAATAATTTTTTTGGTGCAATTTCTTCATCCATAGAGAATGATAATCTATTTCAAAACTCCAAAATAGGTATAAAACCAAAGATGCAAACATATAATAAGAAGACATTAACAATAAATGAACCATCTATGTAAACTACCCATGTAAATGGACATATAGATTCTAGAGCACAAGATTTTTCAATCTAGCATAAAACGGTTTCTGAACAACTTGCTATCAAACCAACAATAGAAACGAATGACACATTTTTTTACAATAGTCTGCTATTAATCCACTGACAAAGCCATAGCAAAGGATTTTCACAATGGCCTCCTATGAAACCAATACCACAATGGTTGTTTTGACAATGCAACTTAATCAAAATTGCTCCTATCGTGATGGCTGCAATGTTAAAGATACACATAGCTAACCAAAACCATAAATGAATGCCAAAAAAATTACGAACCCTAAGCATACTTTTTTATGAAAGAAAGAACATTTAACTACAAAATGATAGTCTCTTTCAAATCTCCACAATGGGTATAATGCCAAAGATACAAACATTTGGTGAGAAGATAGACAATAAATTAACCATCCATGCAAACCACCCATGTAAAATGACTTATAGATTCTAGAGAATTCCATTTTTACATCTAGCATAAAAAAGTTTTTTGAACAATCTAGTATCAAACCAATGACGGACTTGCAACCAAAATTTTTTCCACATTCCTCTACCATGAAACCAACACCACAATTGTTATTCACACAATGCAACTAAATCAAAGTATACTTTCCCAAACTGCTACATTCAATATCGTATTTACTTTGTCTATCCCCATTTACTTCATCAACCTCCATCATACAACAACCACATAATGCATTAACTATCGAGCAAGCAAGAACTTACCATTCACCTTCCACCTTTCAAGGAGACCACTTCCACCACCGCCAACCAATGTATTTGCAAATTTCAACGTCAAACACTTACCATTTACCTTCCTTGTTACAATGACAACATTCTCCACCACCATCAACCCACGTAATAACCAACACCCATGTTCCCACAAAAAAATTTTTTCCCTCCCCATCGGTCGGTAGACTCCCAGTGTTGGAAAATCCAATTTGCAACTAGGCTGATGAAAATGCCAAAGGAAACTTGAAACAAAATAACCTATCATCTAAATATCCATTGGCTTAAACAAAGATAGAGTAATAAACATTATTTTATTTGAATACAACATATATAGGCTCCTCTAATGTAGTGAATTCTCTTAAAAATATTAATTTGATTTGTGTGTTATTATAATCATTAGGCACATCCTCAATGTCCACATTGTGCAATGAAAAAAATGATAATTATTTAATGTAAGCGAAATTCATACAAGTATGTCAATATAAAAGAGGATTTTTCAATAAACCATGCTAAAATTTACACATAATAGTACATTATGAAGCTAGATCTTATTCCCATGGTTGGCTCTAATTGTTGTTCAAGTTAGTGCCTATGTAAATGACCAAAATCAATTATATACATACATATATAATTGAGATAATTAGCAATTATAGAGATTTTGAACAACCACAGTGAAGATAGAATGCATAAACTCAACATGTTATTATGTGAAAAATTTGTACATTTAAATAGGGAAGGTATGAGCAAAAATAATCCATGAAATAAGGATAGGACTTCTCAAAGGTGGATAGGTGGTTAATTGCTTCTCCCTAAATAGTGTGATGTGTCAAAACTAAGTGACACATCTATGAGAACTCTTAAAAAAGCTTCACAAGTTCAAATGAAGATGTGCCAAAAGCCTAAGAACTCTTCAACAAACTTGACAACTCATTTGTACAAGTGTCAAGTTAAGGAAGATGACTATGAAGCAAATGAAGCCTAAGTGTATGATTAAAACAATACACTAGCACCCCCCCTTAAGCATAACTTAGTGATCCAGGTGAATCTTCAGGCCTGAAATTGAAGTGTTCTAGTTTCTCTCGGAAGCAGTGCCATCGTGTAGAGCATAGAATTCTGAATCCGGTGCAACTTGAACAGGAAAAAAAGGAGTTTGTTTGCCTAAGTTATGTGCAGTCAAAGTTGGGTTAACCTTGGATAAGGAGGCCGTCTAGAAGGTGAAAATTTGACCAACACAAAATCATCCAAAAATAGTGTCAATCCAGAGGGCTCATCGACACGATCATAATGAAGTTTGTTTCATCAAATTTTGAGTCTGTATGTCTGAGATATCACTGGTCAAAGCCTAGTCAAAGGTTGGTCAACTCAGCTATTAGGGACGAGAAAAAAGGTGGAAAATTCATTGTCACCAAATTGGTCGAAGTTGGAATCATCACAAAGAGCTCATCATCATGATTCCAATAGTGTTCATTTCATGCAAATCGGACATCGTGTGTGCGAGTTACAGCCAGTCAAAGTTTTTGGTTGACTAAGGTACATGTGGTACGATTGCTGATGTCAGCATGACATCATCCTGCTGACTTGGCAGATCGTATGGATGATGACGTGGACCAATGGGGTCTTGACAGGTGGCAATCAATACAGTCAGTACACATGATGTGGCAGGCTGACTGGGCAGATGATGTCAACACGGTAGACCAGTCAACTCTTGACACATGGCAGGCAGATGATGTGGCAGTATAGGTGACTACCGAGTCAGCAAGTGACGTGGATGAGTTCAGCGAATTATCTCCTGACATGTGGCATGATGATGTGGAGTGTGACTGTGTTCTCACAGCGAATGGTTATGCGACACGTGGCTCCTCCTTTTGCATCACCTTGGGCTCGGGCGAGTCGTTCAAATGACTTTTGGTTAAAAAGTGAATGGCCAAAGGATTGGAACCCCTGACCTCTGCAGACTCCGTGACTGGCTCGGCCGTTGCGTTATACCACACACCCTCAACTATATATCGGGTATAGTTTATTTTGTTATGCGGTAGTTTGAAATTAAGTGGTAAAACAGAGCCAGCGGGAGTGGAACCCTCGACTGGCCAACTCCCAAAATCTATATGCACCGCTGCATCAACAACTACCTTAAGAATATAAAAGGCACAGGTTTCTTTTAGTGAGTTATTGAGCCCAAATCCAACTATAAAACTTTTTAATGGTTATTTGTTAACAAAATAACCAAACCCCTCAAACTAAAAGCCTGAAAATAAATTAAAGGAAGGGCTCTAAATTAATTTGAAAGATTAAGGGGTTGTTGTTTTTTGTTTATATTGGGAGATATAGTTGTTTTAGGAGATATAGGGAATTTTGGTGAATCATATGGTTATTACCCATATCGGGTAAATTCTTTGTATAAAAAGGGAGACTAGGAGAGTCTTCCTCACTCATTCAATTCTTCTCATCTCTCATTCCTCACAAGCTTCCTTCTTGTAGCAATTCTTCTTGTAAGCCAAGTATACCTTGGATGAATTTTGTAACTTGGCGAAGAATCTGCATTTTGTAAAAGATTTTGCAAAGCTTTTTCTTGTTCTATTGTAAGGACGTCTTGCTGACGTGGGAGTTGTCATAGGTGAAGCTGCTTTCTGGAGGCCTCTTGTAAGGTGAAAGTTGACTTCTTTTTGTAACCTGTGGTGTTTCAAAGTCTTAAAGGCAATAGATTGATTTGTTCTTTCTAGTGAATCTGAAGATGTAGCCAATTTTCGGTGAACTCCGTTATCATCTCGGTTCTATTCTTTGGTGATTTCTTGCAGCTATTTTTCTGAGCTAAGTAGATTAGAGATTTGAATTTACATATTGGATTCATATCGATAATTAAAAGATCCTGATGTTAGATTGACTATTGTAAGTCTTTTTGAAAATCTAACACGTGAACTTTAACGAGCAAGTGCTCGATTCATTTTATGGATCAAAGTGGTATCAGAGCAGGTTACTAAGCTCCTTTTGTAGTTAATCACAAGATGGCATCTGAATAAGGTGAAGCATCCACATTAATGACATCATCGATGGTACAAGAGTTCTTTGAGATGAAGAAGATGATCAAGACTATTTTTCACAATCATTGTGAAAAGTTTGACAAGGTGCAGAGGCTAGAGGAAGCAAATCATCATTTGCAGAAAGAGAATGAAGAATTGACGAGATTGTTGGAAGAGGCCAATGCAGAGAAGCAAAGGCTGGAGGTCCTATTACAAGAGATCACTAAAGAGCAGAACAAGAGGAGTCCTCTTGTATCTGAGAGCGGCCACATTTGCGGGTTTTGTCTGCATTCTAAGGATACATCATCCTCATACTCCCCACTTACCCCATCTGATAGTGCAGGGGCCTCTTTAGTGACAAAGCAATTTGCCAAGTTTGCTTGTGGCCATGATTGGGTGAATTCTCCTGGTGCAGTTGAGTGTGCCTATTATCGACAGATGGAGTACCTTGAGACTCTTAATCTGTCGGTTAGTGATAGTAATTATCTCAAAGTATCTTCTTCCATATATTAGAAGAAGTTAGCAGAGGATGAGTAGAGCTCCTTTGTGCACTTTGAGAAGCACTCAAAAGGTATCAGAATGAAGCTACTAGGAAAGATGGGTTTTAGAGGAAAAGGCCTCAGTGTTTCTGAGGAAGGTATCACCAATCCGGTCAAGGCAAAGAAATGACCACAGAACCAAGGATTGGTATTCAGAAAGGAAATGGGATAATCCTCTAGAATTTAGAATTTCTATACCCACTATGGCATCAGTGGACATTGGGACACAAAGTGTTGGAAGTTGCATCTAGAGCTCCATCGTCAATCGAGGTCCATAGAGAGACCCAACCACCAGCATGTTGATGAGATGAAAGCAGAGCTGGCAGTAGCTACCACTCTTGAAGCAATCCTAGAGGAAACCAAGCCACAACCTGAGCATCCAGTAAAGGAGAGTTCCTTCGAACAGCTCTGAAAGAGCTAGGAATGTCGCTCGTTGAACTAGTATATCAACTTGTGTGTGTTTATTATGTGTTTGTAGTGTAATAAATATGTTGATAAGCTAGTATGGTTTTGTGAGAATAAAACTCATTAAAATTATTTGTAACATTTTATTTATCAAGTTGTATTTCTTTCTTATTGAGAATTTGTAAGGCTCTTGGAAGCCATGTTGTTTGTAATTAGTGGAAAGAGATACTTGACAACTTCTTACTGTGGGATAGCAACTTGTTTTCTGTAGTTTCTTGTAGTTTCTTTCAGTGCAAAGCTTCAGTTGAAGAGCATTTTTTCAAGACAGAGTTGTTGAGAATGGTCAACAATGACCTTGTATGTTCTCAGCTTGAAGACTCAGAGATGGTCATTCTCAAGATAAGTCTGAACTCAGTTGGAGTTCTTGAAGGATTTATCGATGACCTTGGAAGAGACTTGAGTTGTGGTAGAGCCTTGAATCAGCTGTTCTGAAGTACAAAGGTGAAGGAATATGTCAGGCTGAGTTGCAAATACTGTGCTCAAGTAGATGGAGGAACAAAAGAAGCAAGCCCAAAGATGGTGAGAGATGCAGAATGTGAACTACTTGTGAGAAGCACTAAGGGATAGGTTTACCATACTCAGTTTTTCCTTCTTGCTTTGGTGTTTTAAGTTCCATTTTTGTACTACATCATGAGGAGTTGTGAATTCCTACATTGTTGAAAGACCCCAACAGGCAGATGTGTCAGTGTGTTCTGGTGATTCAGATCGTGGCGAGTGGTAGGATGTTGAATGCGAGATTATAGAAGGAACTATATACTTTTGGAGGACCAAAAGTTCTTCAGTGGGGAGGTTTGATCTAGGTGGATCTTCAGGACCTAAAATTGAAGTGTTCTAATTTCTCTCAAAAGTAGTGCCATCACGTAGAGCATAGAATTCTGAATCTGACACAAATTGAATGGGTGAAAAAGGAGTCTGTTTGCCTGAGTTACGTGTAGTCAAAGTTGGGTAAACCTTGGATAAGGAGGCCGTCCAAATGGTGAAAATTTGACCAACACAGAATCGGCTGAAAGCAGTGTCAGTCTAGAGGGCTCATTGACACGATCACAACAAAGTTCATTTCATCAAATTTTGAGTCCGTATGTCTGAGATATCGCCGGTCAAAGCCTGGTCAAAGGTTGGTCAACTCAGTTATCAAGGATGAGAAAAAAGGTGGAAAATTAATTGTTACCAAATTGGTCAAAGTTGGCATCATCGCAAAGATCTCTTTGTCATGATTCCAATGGTTTTTGTTTCGTGCAAATCAGACATCGTGTGCGCAAGTTAGAGCTAGTCAAAGTTTTTGGTTGACTGAGGTACATGTGGTACAATTGCTGACGTCATCCTGCTGACTTGGCAGATCGTATGGATGATGACATGGACCAACGGGGTCTTGACACATGGCAATCTGTACAGTCCATATATATCACATGGCAGGCTGACTAGGTAGATGATGTCAGCATGGCAGACCAGTCAACTCTTGACACGTGGCAGGCAGATGACATGGCAGTACAGGTGACTACCGAGTCAGCAAGTGACATGGACAAGTTCAGTCCGAAAGCAGTGTCAGTCTAGAGGGCTCGTCGACATGATCACAACGAAGTTCGTTTCATCAAATTTTGAGTCTGTATGTCTGAGATATCACTGGTCAAAGCCCGGTAAAAGGTTGGTCAACTCAGCTATCAGGGATGAGAAAAAAGGTGGAAAATTCATTTTTACCAAATTGGTCGAAGTTGGCGTCATTGTGAAGAGCTTGTCGTCATGATTCCAATGGTTTTCGTTCCATGCAAATCAAACGTCGTGTGCGCGAGTTAGAGCTAGTCAAAGTTTCTGGTTGACTGAGGTACATGTGGTACAATTGCTAACATCAGCATGATGTCATCCTGCTGACTTGGTAGATCGTATGGATGATGACATGGACCAACGGGGTCTTGAAACATGGCAATCTATACAGTCCATACATATCACATGGCAGGCTGACTGGGCAGATGTCAGCACGGCAGACCAGTCAATTCTTGACATGTGGCAAGTGGATGACATGGCAGTACAGGTGACTACCGAGTTAGCAAGTGACATGGACAAGTTTCGGTGAATTATCTCCTGACATGTGGCATGATGATGTGGAGTGTGACTGTGTTCTCACAGCGAATGGTTACGTGACATGTGGCTCCTCCTTTTGCATCACCTTGGGCTCGGGTGAGTCGTTCAAATGACTTTTGGTTAAAAAGTGAATGGCCGAAGTATTGGAACCCCCGACCTCTATGGACTCTATGACCGGCCCAGCCATTGTGGTATACCATGCGCCCTCAACTATATATCGGGTATAGTTTATTTTGTTATGCGGTAGTTTGAAATTAAGTGGTAAAACGGAGCCGACGAGAGTGGAACCCCCGACTGGCCAACTCCCAAAATCTATATGCACTGTTGTGTCAACAACTGCCTTAAGAATATAAAAGGCACGAGTTTTTTTAAGTGAGTTGTTGAGCCCGAATCCAACTATAAAACCTTTTAATGGTTATTTGTTAACAAAATAACCAAACCCCTCAAACTAAAATCCCAAAAATAAATTAAAGGAAGGGCTCTAAATTAATTTGAAAGATTAAGGGGTTGTTGTTTTTTATTTATATTGGGAGATATAGTTGTTTTAGGAAATATGGGGAATTTTGGTGAATCATATGGTTATTACCCATATCGGGTAAATTATTTGTATAAAAAGGGAGACTAGGAGAGTCTTCCTCACTCATTCAATTCTTCTCATCTCTCATTCTTCACAAGCTTCCTTCTCGTAGCAATTCTTCTTGTAAGCCAAGTATCCCTTGGAGGAATTTTGTAACTTGGCGAAGAATCTGCATTTTGTAAAATCTTTTGAAAAGCTTCTTCTTGTTCTGTTGTAAGGACGTCTTTCCAATGTGGGAGCTATTGTCATAGGCGAAGCTGGTTTTTGGAGGCCTCTTGTAAGGTGAAAGTTGACTTCTTTTTGTAACCTGTGGCTTTTCAAAGTCTTGAAGGCAATAGATCGATTCGTTCTTTCTAGCAAATCCAGAGACGTAGCTGATTTTTGGTGAACTCCGTTATCATCTCGGTTCTATTCTTTGGTGATTTCTTGTAGTTGTTTTTTTGAGCTTAGTAGATTAGAGATTTGAATTTACCTATTGGATTCATATCGATAATTAAAAGATCCTGATGTTAGATTGACTATTGTAAGTCTTTTTGAAAATCTAACACGTGAACTTTAACAAGAAAGTGCTCGGTTTGTTTTACGGATCACTTAGGTGGGCACAAAAGAAAATGGAAATTTGAGTCTTAGAAACAAGGCCTAATGAGGTACTCATTTACAAAGAAAACTCTCAAATAAAGTGTAGAAAGATAGAAAAACCAAAGGGAAAAAACTATCCTACAAAAAGAGAGTAAAAACCAAACATTTTACAAAACAAGAGAATCAATACAATAGATCTTGCAATCATTTAGAGAGTGCATGTCCTTTTGACTTCTCTTTTCCCTTTTTAGTGTATGTAGATGATGAAGATTCAGAATGTACAATATTACTTTCCTCAATGATTTGAGTAAATTTTTTTATTTGTTTCCTAATACAGTCAAGTGCATTATGCACCAATTTCTTACAAAAGGAACATTTGACATATTTCTTAGTATTTTCTTCCTTCAGTGATTTCCCCATTGTACTTCCTTACCTTTTCTTTCTTCTCTTTTGTTTGTCAATCCTTCAGAATAAACAATTTTTGCTACTATGGCATGTGGCTTGTAGGATACTATGGCCACCTTCTAGATGAGTTTATCTTGTTCCTTGATCAAATCAGCAATAAAGTCATCTATAATTGGCATAGACCAATTGAAAACCAAAGCCATTTTGTAGAGTAGAATGTTGACACAAAAATAGAATAGGAAGATCCCAACTTGGAAAGAGTTGACAAGATGAGTTGATCATCTTTCTTCTCAATTGCACATTCCTTAAGCTATTGGTGAAGTGACTTAAATTTGATGAAATATTATTGTAATGTTGGGTAATTATATGGACATAAGCTGGTTAATTCATTTTCTAGCTCATGGCCTTTCATAGTATCAACTTTTCCAAATAAGTTTTCAATAGTTGACCATACTTCATGTGGTGTTTTCAATGTATTCACATGAAATAAAATTTCTTTTGAAAGACATAAACACAACAGTCCAAAGTCTTGGTCACACTTATTGAATCACTTTTTCTTATTCTTGGTAGTATTTTCTTCCTTTTTGGTACCCATTGTAACTCTATACAAGCCTTTGTTCTTGAGTGTAAGTTGTACTTGCAACTTCTAGTCATGGTAGTTAAAAGGTGTAAGAGGGTTAATTACCTGATTGGGCTCCATGCTTCATTAAGTTTACATCCTTTTTTGGAACTTGAGAAAAGAAATTTGGAGTATTCTAATCACAACTCTCTCTAATATACCCCACTTTTTAATACTTTCAATTTTCTCCCTGTTTGGCGCTTCATTTTAGTGCAAAATATACAATAATGAAGGTTAAAGATGGCACTTTATATTTAGTGCAAAATCACCAATATTTGAATTTTTTTGAAAAATTAGCTACTTTAAAATAGCACAATTACATTTTCACCTTTTGCAAATTAGCCCTAATAAAGCTTGCAATTGCAAAGGTGGAAAAAAAAATAATTTTTAAAGAAGCTTGAGAGAGAACTATAGAGAATGATTTAATGCCTCATGGGATGGAAAAAAAATAGGGGATAAAACCCCATATGACCTAAGGCTAGAGGTTTGGAGAGTCCCACTCCACCAATGACATAAACTCTAGTATCTGACCTCAGAAAATGGGCATAAGGCTAGGAAGGGTACAAGACTTCCAATGTATGAGTGATTTTTGTTGTAGATAATACATGTGCTCATAAGAAACCCAATGTATGGATGATTTCACCAAGTCCAAAAATCATTGCATATTTAGTTACTAACTACTATCAACGAAACAACTCCAAATAAAGTTTATATATGAGTACACACCCAACAGAGCATGTCAAGGATTTAAGTTTCAACTACTATATGTATAATAAAAAATATAAATACATTAGTGGATTGATTATTGATCTTCGAAGGATAAGCTTCCAACAAGAAATGGAAATGGATTTGCAATATTTCATTATTGTTATGAGAAATATGCATGACTAGAAATTCACTCAATACTAATCAATATACTTGGAGAGGTTCAAGGGGCATTGCTCTAAGTTATGCATCTATCTTTCTTTGTTTAACTCACTTCCCAACATCATTGTACTTTTGGCTTCCCACAATATGGACTTGAAGACTCTATTCAGTAGCCACAATTGGAACGCTTATGCCTGGACCTTCCAAGTGCTCTCAGAGAATGCCTAGGTGACATTTCACAATATTGGCATGGGTTCACCAACCAGCGGCTAGATCATCACCAATACTCTTTAAACTAGATTTCTATACTTCAAAAGTACAAAGGAAATCTTGTTTCATGTATATAGAGATAGATGGGCTCTTGGAGTTGGCTCACATTGCATAGAGATAGCGAAGCCTCCCCTCCAAAATGCAGATGATAAAACTGGGTCAATTTTCCTTACCTATGGATTTGAAATATGTAGAGATAAAAGGAAAAAAAAAAAATTCAAACACTATAGCTTGCTAAAATCTTGAGTGGCTTTGATACCATGAGATAATCAACAATTTCAAAGATTCTAAACAAGCACAGTGAAGGCATAGTGCATAAACTCATCCTATTATTATGTGAAAGAGTTATACATTTAAATAGGGAAGGTATGAGCAACTGTAATCCATGAAATGAGGATAGGACTCCTCAAAGGTGGATAGGTGGCGAATTGCTCCCCCCAAAATAGTGTGATTTGTCAAAACTAAGTGACACATCTATGAGAACTCTTCAACAAACTTGACAAGTTCAAATGAACATGTGCCAAAAGCTTAAGAACTCTTTAAGAAACTTGACAACTCATTTGTACAAGTGTCAAGTTAAGGAAGATGACTATGAAGCAAATGAAGCCTAAGTGTATGATTAAAAAACTACACAAACAATAATCCTTGAGGGTGAATAATAAATATAGAGATTAGGAAAGTAAGTCTTAGAATTAGTGATAAAAGGTATTAGAATGTGTGATGTCATGATAAAAAAAGCATGAGTGTTGGGAAAATATGTGTCAACCTTGCAATTACATAAGTTATTGTTTCAATACATAAGGTATTGTCCATACAATGATGATGAGGAGGGCATGGGGGGATCTCATTCATCATTATGTCTCATATCTGAAAATTGATACTTTTGTCAGCTTGAATTTTCCTAGAAGGAAACCCTATTTTATAAGGCTATTGTATTATGACTATGTATGACATCTAATGTCTTCTGAGAGTGTGATAGTGTTTATATGTTGCCTCTAGATCTCTAGTTGGTGATGCTCCTGACAGAAGCTTTCTCTATAATCTTTGTGATTTTTGAATAATATAGTGGGAAACTTTTGGAGTGTGGGGTTTCTCTCTTAAAAGTTATTTCCCCATGTAAATCATTTTCTCGTGGTATTCAAGATATTTGTGTTTATTATTATTTTTTTTTGTAACTGTTAAAGATCTGTAAAGTTTTTGCATTATTCTCATCTCAAGATTAGTGTAGGAAGTTGTTTCGCTACCTTAGCTTCCTTATAATGAATATGCCACTTGTAAAATAATTATTAATTTTAGAAAAAAAAAGTAGGATTAGTGATTAATATAATTCTCTCAAGGATAAAATTGAATTCTCAACAAGATCTTTCTCCCTTTTTGGTTTGAGTCGCTTCTATACAATTTTTTTATTTTTATTTTTCAAATTTCCTATATGTGTGTGTCTAATTATACTATATGTATAAAATTATTCTTCTTGATTCATATTTTTTCAATCCTTTCTCTAGTTTGAGGACTAAAAGTATTTCAAAATATCTTTTAAGGTTTCCAAATTACTTAGGAGCACATTCTCCTTAGTCAAATTATGAATAATATTATCTTTGTAATCATGTAAATTATGTTTAGATAGAAAAAATCTATAATGTTTTTAGCTAAATATGTTGAAGTAAATTTTGTTCTTTTTATTGAACTAAATCAAGAAGTGTTCCTCCATTAATTTCTCCGTGATTGCTGAAATTATCTAATATGAGAGCTCAAATAGTCCAAAATATGAGGGTATATGAAATGATGAATTCAAATTCCTTAAAATACATATAGTGAAAAATATATTATGCAAACATATGTTTGATTAGGTCAAAATGGATAGTGAAATGAGTGGGAGTTGGCCTGATTTGGATTAATTTTAGTAATAGAAATTGTTACCAAAAAATGGAAACAAAGGTAACAATCAATGATACAAAAAATGGGTGGGAATTGGCTTATTTTAGTGCATTTCATAATAAAAGGTACCAATTGAGGGAGTTGCAACATCTTCAAGATCTAATTATTTCACAAGGATCAATCCTCACATTATTATTAGAGTAAAATTTCTTAGATTTGTTTACATACTAATTTTTTGTCTTTTAATATATTCTCTTTGAATTTATCTCTTATTATTTAATTTTTATTCTATCTTGGAGCTAGGAATAAGCTCCCTTCACTTCATTTCCTCTAAAATAAGGTAAATACCTTCTCTAGAAATCTAGGAATCTATCTTTAGCAATCTTGAGTATCATAGAAACATATATCAAAATATAAAGAAGGGTGAGATCACTATGTGACTTAGTACTTTATATTTTTTTCCCTTGAATAGCTCTACATTATTACATTATAGATGTGTATAATTTCATTTGTTGAGACCATCCACAACCTATTGGAATATTTGAACAAAACGCTAACATTTTGACTGAAAGTAAGTTCATGTTGGGTAAGTCTCACATTGAAATCCCACCCAATATAATCACTAGAAAAAGAAGACCAAATTTGATAGACATAAATTCAATCAAAGAAAATATGATCAGTATTTTGTACTTTGTTATAAATACAAAAATTTATCATAGGAATACCCAAAAGGGTCAACTCAATATTAAAAATGAGTTTTTTAAGAAAATGAAACCTTTTGAAACGATCCTTTTTATGATCATCCAAACAAGAGAATACATTATTTATCATACAAGACCACTTGTAATCAAATGGTTCAAGAATCCAATTAAAATTAACTTATAGAATAATTTCTTTAGAATCAACAAGAAAGGCATAAATCTTCTTATCAAAATAGAAACTATCCTCCCCTTTAAAATCCTCTAAAATTTAAGTATTTACCTCTAAGGAGATTCAAAAATTAATCCCATAGATGGAGTTTTTAGAAGAAGATAAATTATATTTTGATTATTCTATAAATATTAAATTCAACTTAAAAATATCCCAATCTTTTATATTATCATTAAAAAAATGTGTAAAATTATTAATGCTTTCAAAGTCCCTTGACTTAGCACAATGGCCTTAAACGAGAGAAAGGTGATTATTATTTTGATCCATACTTCACCAAATAGACCTATGAGCTATGAAAACACTTTTATATTTTTTGGAAGATTACTCATTATTAGTAAGGTGTTTGAAACTTTCTCAAGCCCTCCAAATATTGCCAAAAATATTTAACCTATAGTGTAGAAAAATGTACCCCTTTACATTTTCTCAATTGTTCGGGACCTCCTAATTAAAATAGACTTAATAATGCCTTAATTTAGTGTTGTAAAATGTATCTCTTTACATTTTCACACTTATTTGGGACCTCTTAATTAAATTGGACTCAATTATTCCTTAATTAGCCCTTTAATTAATTTACAAGCCCATTAAATTACATTTTCTAAAGAGGAAACCCAACAATAATTAGTGCCTTAACATAACACTTTACCTTGAGAAATGTGTTCCAAGAATATGGACTTGGTACCCACTCATCCATGGGAAAATGGGTCCTCCCTAGACTTAAATTATGTTGTTGGTGGTATATTAATATTTTCAAGTCCATAATTCAATATTATCTTGTGATATTTGAATTTCATGAAATTAAAGATACACACCTATAAATGCAAGGTCATTTCACTAAGTTTCACCTAGAATTTTCATTCAAGCATTCCTAACATTTTTGGAGAAATTAAAGAGCAATCAAGGGAAAATTTATCAGAGTTTTATTGTAGCCATCAAGATCCAATTGTCATGTTGAAGGCTTCTTGCATCATGCATGTTTTTGGAGCTAACATTGTGATGTAGGTTTCAAGATCAAATCAAGTATGCATTGCATTATTTCAAATGTCAAGATCCACATCCATTGAAGCCATTTCATGCAAGTTACAAACCTTCATTACAGTACTTATCAAATGGTTTGTTGAGTGGTAACATAACCTTTTTCATTCATCACTCTATCTTTCATTCTTTTATTCATTTTAATGTTTGATTACCAAAATGGGGTTTTACCATGGCAACCCCCATTCACCCAAAAAAATATTTTTTTCTTCTATTTGCTTGTTGCGAATTTGTAGGTTGAAGAAAAGTTGAAGATCTCAAAAGAGCAATTTTGAAAAGATACATTAGTTGTCACCTTTGTCGACATCTTACAAAAACTTAGATCCTAAATTTTCGACTATGAAACCTAAAGAATTTGGAAGTGTAGACATGGGAGCAAAGGACTCAAAAATAAAATTTGAGAATCCTTGCAAAGACCCATTCACCTATAGGTGAATGAGTTCTTAGATAGCTTCTAGAAACATCATTGTGTAATAGGTGCACAAGATTTTCCTTTATAAACTTTTCCAAAAGTTTTACTATTTCTATTAGTATTTATTTTTATCTAAAAAATCCACTTTTTACATGTCATGAATGAGTGGATTTTTTATTTTTATTCTTTCTCCGAAAACCCCTATTCAGTCATTTCTTCAAAAAAGTTGTCTCAGGACACTTTCCAACCAATGGCATTTTCTAATTTGCATGAAATAAATTGTGTCTATTAGTTATATGTTTCATCTACTCAGATTTTGTCTTACATTATAGTTTTGAGTTGTTTTGCTATTTTATTTTCATCTCACAAAAGTGTTGTTTAGTCTACACACACACATAAAGGAAATTGTAGGATTCCTCATAGAATTCACTCGCTTGAGATTTGAAAGTGGATTTTAACTTGAGGGATCTCCTTTCCTTAATGAAACAAACAATAGGTAGGTTCATTACACCCCATTTTCCCCTTTCTATTTATAGTAAGTTTGGTGAAACATTCCAAATTTAGTATAAAACCCTATGTGTTTTAACCCAAACTTATTTTTCTATGTTTCATTTTAGTAAACTTGAGTATTAAAACATTCTAATTTCTAATTTAGAGTGCACTCAAACCCTAGGTCTAGGATTTTCATTAATTCATTGCATTTAGGGTTTCTAAATTTGGTGTAAAGTTGCATTGCATTTTAGGTGAAAACTTGCATTTTGCACTTATTTTTAATCTGAAAATTCAACAAAAATTTCATCATGTTTGGTTGATTTTTCATAGTATTTATATAATAACATATTTTCAGTCACTTAAACTAGGAAATTGAGTCAAAATTGCATTTCAAAAAGTTTCATGTAGTTCATCATTTTTCATTAATTTCAATTACATTTAGACATTAAATTTTGGAAAATTATGTTACAGAAGCTACAATCTTCTAAGACCTAGAACAAAGAACACATATAATCACTCAAAAAATTATTTCTTCATTTCTAAAAAATTTGTACAAAGACCAATTTTCCCATGGGCGAATGAGTCCTTTAGGGTCTCTAAAAGCCAACTTTTCTGAGCTTTTTGTGGTTTTTTGCACTTCCCAAATCCCCTGGTAACCCACTATTTTAGTCTGGTAATTTGAAAGAATTTCTAATTTATGCATTAAGGTCTAATCATCCATTTAATTTATGCATTATAATTTTTTTAAAAAAATTGGTGCATTTCAAATTTGTAGAGAAATTATTATATCATGTTTTCATTACAAAAGTCTCTTATTATCATACTTCATGTTCTATTTTTAGATTTTGTTGAATACTCTATGAAATTTTTGTTACATGCATATGAATATGAAGTCATTTATTCCTTTTCTTGTCCTTCATTGACCCCTCTCCCGTATATGAAACTACCTTAGTACAAGAGAATACAATCATGGACAATCATGACAATCAAGTTTGTTCTTGTCCCAATATCTCTCATATTTGTGAAGAATATATTTTTTGTTAGAATATCCAATCAATGAGATTCATGAGAATCCTATTTTTTTCTCTTCTATTCCTCCTACTTGGGAAAACATTATTGTAAAAGAGGATTCAATAATTGATAAGCAATACAATCCAACCATTGATAACTCCCTTACTAGTGATGAAGTTATTTTAGAATATCCAACCATTAAATATCATGAACATCTAGTTTGTTTCTCTCCTAAAGAATCTCCTACTAGGGTAGATATCATGGTGCAAGAAAGTGACAAAATTGACAATGGTAGTGTGGCTTCTTTAGATGAATATGATAAGATCACATTAGCCTCCCCTTTGCTAAAGGATCGTCATAATAAGGATAAGTCTTTTGAGGTTATGAAAATTAGATATCCCTTGAAGCGATCTCCTGAGACACTTCTTATCCATTACCCACCCTCACATCAACCTCAAGTTCCAAAAAAACCCATGCTTATCTTAGAACCACCTAAAAAGAAACAGCTCCAAGACATATCATAAATTTTACAAGGCAACTTGATAGTAACAATGTTTTGCAGCAACTGAGTTGAAATAACATTGCTCACACATAAAATAAAAGGAATAATATGAAGCAATGAATCACTCCTACTTCATTACCATTACCTCCCATATCTCCCACTTGCACCTAATATCTTCTAGCATAGTGGAAATGAGTATTATTTTGTGGATCAACTTAAAAACACTCGTGCTAAGATATCCTAATGGGATCTTATTCAAGACTCACCTAGTTATCATAGTATGATATAAAATTCAATGCAACAAGTTGAGGTTCCCCTAGTGAAAATCCAAATGACATACCAACCCTAATTGTAGTAATGAATTTATACATTTTTTTCCACCAAAATGAGTTACCTCCTTTGGAAGGGGGAAACAAAATGAAGCCTTTATGATAGTGTCTATTTATAATAATATTGGGATAAAATGAACCCTTGTTGAAAATAGCTCAGGCCTCAACGTGTGTATCATAAACCTTTTAGACAATATTAGAGTAGAAAAAAGAAAAAAAAAACTACACATTATCCATTTGTGGATTGGATAATGTAGGAAAACAACCACTATGTGTGATCACATTTCCTACTATAGTTAGAAAGGCCACAATGGATACTCCTATTCATGTCATGCACAATATATTTCATATAATATTATTTTGGTAAGACCATTGATTCATGCAATCAATGGGGTGCCTTCTACTCTTCATCATATAATGAAGTATTTCTACAACAAAAAAATATATACAATCAAAGTTGACCCTGAACTAAAAAGTTTGCACATTGAGAAAGACAAAGAAAATCCTTTGAAAATATTGATGCCAACTACACAAGTGGGACTTGTGCAAGAGAAATAAAAAGAAAGAATATTGAAGAAGTTAAAAAATCTACTAGAAGATGATTGAGGTTCCTTATATTTACTCCTACATTCATGGGAGAATACAAGATCATACAATAAAATTCTAAAAAGGGAAAAGAACCAATGATAATGTCAACACAAAGTTTGAAAGCATCCACTTCAAACACTTTAGGAGAAGAAGAAAATTACAAAAAATATTTGATGAAGTTGATTATGAACAACCACCATATCCGAAATAAATAGAAAATAATTATGGAAGAGGTTACGAATTTTTGAAACAACTTGGTTATATTGGAAAAGGATGTGGTGCTAGAGAACAAGGTATTTGTGTCCCTATAGAGCCTAACAAAGAAGAAGAAAATAGTGGTCTTATTTATTTCCCTTCAAAAGAAATGAAAGCATGAAAAAATCCTGCACTCAATACCAACACTATTATAAAATATTCTTCTAAGCCAACTTTAACCTAGGTGCATCCTAAATTGATAGGAAAACCTAGTGGTCTTGGTTATTGTCCCTTGAAAGAAATGAAAGAGTCACTTTTTTTTCTTAATATCAATGTAATCACACAAAACCAAAATTATTGGAGTTGGTTAGATTCTACACCCTCCTTTCAGGGAGAGTAAAAAATCTCACAATCTAAAGATTCATGTATATGTATGACACCTTGTACTAAGCAACATATATCTTTGCCACAAAATAAAGGAACATATTCTACTATTGATCAAGAGAGTATCTTGTTAAGACTTCTCCAAGATCACTTGATATCTCTCCCTCCAATAACATGAAAGAATTTTTACATCACAAGTTCATTTTGAGCATATCATCAAGTTCATGGTCATTCTACTAACGAATGTAAGGATTTGAGTAATAAAATTCAATGTCTCAATGATTGTGGTCCTCTTTCTTGTGTTGATACACCTAATTCCTCTAATTAATATTTATTTTCATCCTAACTTGTTTCTCATCACTATGTGGCATTATTAACTTTCTATGTCTTGCTCATTACATTTCATAGTGGTACATTTTTTGGTGAAACCAATCTCTCTTGGAAGCTACTTTCTAGGTCTTGATGGTTGTCTTAGTCTATAAGATTTTGGGACAAGGATAACAATATTTTTGGGGTATCTATTCTTCTCAAGGATCAAGTCTTCCTCTCTTTCTACTTAAAATACCAACATAGAGAGTATGTTGGCATTTCAAGTGGGGGACATAAGGCCCCCCATTCATTGTCTGCATATTCCTTTCTTCCATACCTCCTAGAAGGTGTGGATCTTTTTTCTAAAGTGTGGTCTTCTCAATTAATGTGATTTATCTTCTTCTTTGTGACATTGGGTTTGATTTCCTTTAAGAGTGTGACCTTTTTGAGCATATGATATTCCTCTTAGTGGTAATGCTATGGATTGCATTCCCTGGGTTGTGAATCTTTTATCCTTGACTTTTCCTCTCTTGGATGTGTTAAGCACAATGTTCCCTAAGAGGAGACATTTAATGAACTAAGAATAATACCTTTAAAAATTTATTATATTATTTTTCATTTTGTTCATAGGTTCGTGGCATAACGTAGCTTGCTAAGCCTTATGAATCTCAAAGTTTTTCTTTTGTTGTTCCTTAATAAGGTTATCAAAGGTATAACTTTGGTATGGTATGTGAGCCTAATAATATTCTCTCATTTTCCACCGTGGGGGCTCACCTAGTGGATAAAAAATTTCACAAGCCTGTGTGAGTGTTCATTGTTGTTTGCATAGTGGACAATGAGTTCCACTTGTAAAACTTTTGTGACAAACAACTGAGGTATGATCCACATCAAGTTGGAAAATTGAATTTTGATCCATTCTATGTTTTTTCATCATGTCTTGCTGCTACATATCATATATGATCTTGTGTGTGTCCCTTTGTACTTATGTTAGTTTGTCATGGGATCTTAGATCCTAGGTGCTTGTGTAACCTCCTTGATCTTTGTCATCTTATCCCATCAACATTTATGCACTTGGAACCCTCTTGACATGTTTGGACACATATTTGTCTACTTTAGTGAGAGTTTGATGCAAAGTCATCCTCTCACTAAATTTGGGGCTAAATGTAGTGTAGAAAAATGTATCCCTTTACATTTTCACACTTGTTTGGGCCATCCTAATTAAAATGAACTTAATAATGGCTTAATTTAGTGTTGTAAATGTATCTCATTATATTCTCAAAATTTTTTGAGCCCTTTTAATTAAATTGGACCTACTTAGGCCTTAATTATCTTGTTAATTCATTCATAAGCTCATTAAATTACATTTTGCAAAGCGAAAGCCCAACAATAATTAATGCCTTAACATAACACTTTACCTTAAGCAATGTGTGTTCTAGGAATAAGGACTTGGAACCCATTCACCCATAGGCGAATTGGTCCTCGCTAGACCTTTGGACCTAAATTTAAACTATTTTTTTGTGGTATTTTAATGTTTTCAAAATCCATAATTAAATGTTGGCTTGTGATATTTAAATTTCAATAAATTAAGGATAGATACCTATAATTGCAAGGTCATTTCACAAATTTTCACCTAGAATTTTGATGCAAGAATTCCTAGCATTTTTGGGGAACTTCAAGAGCAACCAAGGGTAGATTTATCAAAGCTTTATTGAAGAAATCAAGATCCAATTGTCATGTCAAAGTCTTCTTGCATCATGCATGTTTTTGGAGATAACATTATGACGTAGGTCTCAAGATTAAATCAAGCATTCAAAGAATTATTTCAAGTGTTACTTGATCCACATCCAATGAAACCATTTCATGCAAGTTGTAGTCCTTCATTTAAGGAATTATCCAAGGGTTTTTTGAGTGGTAACATAGCTTTGTTCATGTAATACCCCTCATACTATGATGATACTATTATTGTTCGGTTTGGTGGTTTGATGAGTAGACTATTGGTGATTATGCTTATATTTTTTAGGACATGATTATTTCATATGATATTGTGGTTGGTGATGATAGTTGATTTTCAAAATTATATTATGATGTAATGATTTAATGAATTGTCATGAGATGAATTGTTAGTTTAGAAATGTTATTTTATCAGTTAAATTATAATTGTTAGGATAGAGGTGATGAAGGATAGTGTAGCATCACTCGCTTGCGAGTGCTCTGTTATGCTGCAATTCCTTCTCACAATGCAATGCTTTAATTTCATGCTTTGATTTTATATATATGTATGCACATTTACACGACTTCATTTATATGCAAGATTTGTAGGTATAAGTCTCGATTCCACCTATTTCAGTAGGACAGGGTGAGCACCTATAGCCCAACGGTTAAATGTTGAAATAGAGGTGACAATGAAGTCATCTTGTCCCATGATGTCAGACCATCTTATTTGATTGGTATTGTTCATTTTTATAATTGTCATCATTTGTGGTATGTGTTTTGTGTTTTGTCATATTTTATTTAAGGTGGCATTTTATAAGTTATGATTTATTTTATTTAAATGATTGAAATAATTATTTATTTTAAGGTTAGATTAAATTGTATTTAATATATTTAAATGATTTATTTATTTTTGATAGTCATGTGTTTCAATTAAATGATAGTTAAATATTAAATGTGTTTTAATTATTTTAATCAATTATCTAGTAGAGGATAATTATTAGAATAAATTATTTAAATGAAATAGATAATGTGATGTGCAAGTAAAGTGGTTAAAATAGAAATTAAAACAATAAAACAAATAAAAGACTGAAAATTTGTGAGAACAAATGAGAATACAGATCTGATTAAAAAGCTGGCTTTTAAAGAATTATTTTCTTTTATTTTTTATTTTTAGAGTTTTTAGAAGAAATGGTCAATATCTTTTATTTAATTAGGAATTTTGTGAGTTTTGTAGACACATAGAAGATTAGGGATACAAAAGTTGCACAAGTTATTGAATATGTATTTTGAATCTAAAGAGAATATTTTTGAATCTTTTGCTATAATTTGAGGAGAGTTTTAGAAAGGGTTTTGGGGAATCTTTTGTTGGGATTATTTTGGAGTCTTCTGAACAAAGAATTGAATTCAAGCTCGAGCACGGAATCTTGGAGAGGAGCTTTTGGAAGTAGAAATGAGAAGCACTTCGTAGAGGCCATCAGAATCAAACTAGTTTTTCAGTAGATTCTCGAGAGCATAGGACTACAGGTTCCACCCTCTATCCTCTTAACTATTTTTGAATCTGCAAAAAGAGTAGAAAAGTGTTTTGAATCATTCTTTACTTTTAAATGAAAATCTTTCTGAGAATTAGATAAAAATGATTTCTCTGAGAAAAGAAAATAAATAAATAAATAGACCCTCATTGAATGAAAAATTCTTTTCGAAATTTGAAATCATTTCTATTGCAAACAAATAGAAGAAAATTATGTCAAATTTCATTTGAATATGCCCAATTTCTCTCTGTTCTTACTGTGGGAAAAGGCCAATACTTTTATTTTAATGGGTTTGAAATATGTTATAAGCATATATATTTTGTTATCTTAAATGTATGATTTTCTATATTTACACAGAAAAGAAAAATGTTTCTCTGTATAAATATATATATATATTTTACATATATATATTACATATATATTTTACATATATACACATATTATTGATCTTAAATTAAAATTCTCTGTGTTTAAAATAGTTGAAAAACTGTTGTTCTTGATTTCATCAACGTCTGTACCTGGAAAAGGACAAAATTTTATTTTATAGAAATAAACTTGAAATAAAATAAAATTTGTAAATAAAATTTTATAAAAAAAATAAATTTAAGTGTATGGGAGAGGAGAGGGACGGCGCAGGGCCGTACCCCCTCCCCTGCCCCTGCACTAGGCCACAGACGGCTGTAGCAATCCATGGACTGCTGGCGCAACAGTCTGTAGGACTGCCGCACGCAGTCCATAGGACTGGCCAGTGGTCCCTCACTTGCAAATTTTTTTGTTAGTATTAAGTTTTGGTTTTTAATTTAAACTCCTATATATTTATTAATATATTTTTAAATATTTGTTAAAGGTTATTATATATATATATTATGTGTATATTCACAATATGAGTATAATTACATTCATTTTGGTTATTTGGAAAAGTTTGAGAATTATAAAAAAAAAGAGAAAATGTTAGTAGATATATATTTTATGTTTATATATATATGTATATATATGTAAATATATATATTATATATATGAAATAAATTGTATTTGTAAATTTAGATAGTTGCAAGTTTAGAATTTATTGACTGGGATTTATTTGTGAATATTGTAAAGTTGGATTTTATGGGTTATTAAATGAAACAAATTAAATATTTGGTTGTATGATTTATTTTTGATAAAATTGAATAATAGGGTAAAATTATTTTTATTATGAAATATTTACGGTAAATTTTATCGTGGAAACTGAGTGCAAGTAATAGGTGGAAGTGGATTGTTTGTCTTGATGAAATTTGGATTATGTTGTTAATTTGTGAAACCCTATGGATTGTCGTTCTATCTTGTGTGTCTTGATTATGGTTTTCTTTTATTCTAGTTGCGGTGTGGGAACCTTGTGTAATTGTGTATTCATTTGTTATTTATTGAGGACCTTGGTTCCAGAGGCTTGTTTATTTTGAATGTTATCCTCGTCTTGAATCTATTCTTTTGGAATTGAAACTTAATGGCTTATGTTTGGAAGGGTTGAACTATTTGTTAAAAAAATTTGGTTATGAATAATTGCGAGAGGGTTAATGCCTTGTGTGTCTTGTATGGGTTTCATGTTTTATTTATGTTATTTCAACCCTTGCCTACTTTGAGATATGTTAGGGGTCATAGGGAGAGTGGCTCTTCGTGGGCGCTGGTGCCTCAGAATGAGGAAGGGCTCAGGGGAACCCACGTAAGAGTAGTTAAACAAGTGATAACCTAAAAATAGAATTTAGGGGGATGGGTAGTAAAACACACAAGATAATAAACATTGGATTCCTCATCTATGCATTAGGGCTACCATAGACTAATGATAGACTGAGTAGGCCGTGGTCGGCAAAATCGTAATCTCGTCTTCATGAGAGGTTATCGACTCCACATGAGCTACCCTATGGTGCTGGCACCTCAAGTAGGAGGAAGGGCTAGGGGATCCATAGATGGGTGCCGGTGCCTCAGTTGGAGGAAGTGCCAGGGGATCCCATGAGAGCTATGCGATGACACTCTCCACTAGACATCTTGGTTCTTGTTTCTTGTCGCCTCTAGATATCGTAATCTTTATGTTGTTTCTGATTCATGTGAATTTGGTTTATGATTACTTTTTAGTTACTTGTATAATTGTTGATGCTTTGTTTAATTGTGATGAGTTTCATAGATATATCTTGTTGTGTGATATGTGAACATTGATGGTTGTTTCATTGTATGCCTTGAGTTGTATTTGTTTTGTACTATGTTATTGTTGAGTCAGTTTGGCATTCATGGTCAGGTTCTCTTCCTCATCACCTCTGAGCATGGGGGGTGAGTTACTTGTAATTCACATGGTTGGGTGGAATGTGCTATGCACCCATTGGGTTCCCCATCAGCGTCCTGTCTTCTCAGCATTCCCATAGTTAGAGTTGTACCAATATTCACTTTGTATCTCAGATTTCATTATTCTTGTACCAATCCCCATGTTGGGAAATTCAATGTAATTCATTTATCAAGAGATTGTAATGTAACATTAAAAGGATGATGTAATAGTTAGGATCATTTGTACCTTTGTTAAGAGATTTATTATGGTTGTATTATGTGATGTTTATTATTCTCGCATCATGGTTATTGGATGTATCCTTATTCATGGTTATTATAATATAAATGGTTATGTTGTAATCTTTATCTTTATTTCCATTTAGTTGTTGTGAAGTAACCTCGCGTGCCCCAGAGAACTAAGTGTGTTAATGTTATGTAATGTGTTGTGTGATTATGGTTTAATGTATTTGGATGTTTTAATTTAATTGTTTAAAAAAAAAATTATTTGCATTGTGTGTGTTCTCTGGGGTTTGCACGACGGGCGTTACAGTTCATTCACCATTCCCTCTATAATGCTTTTATTCATTTAAAAGTTTGATCACCAAAGTAGGGTTTGACCAAGGAAAAGGGTATGTGCAGGATCATGCTGGGCCAAAAAGTGGCAATATGATGGGTATGTGGCTAATGACTTTTTTATCCAAATTTGATGAAACAAAAAGGGTTTTTAAAGGAGATTATCGACATTTCACCAATATAAATTATGCTTTACTTTGAATTTAATAAGTAATTATTTTTCATTTTCTATTCAAATTATGACTAAAGTGTTGATTGATAGGCTGATTGAAAAACATCTATAGCTTTCAAATGGTATCACAGTTTTTCAATCCAAAACATGTGTCACATTATATGCTTCACATTCTATAGGATGAAAAAAAAAAATTGAATTTCATGAAGTTTTGACTAAGTTAAGGTGGTCAGACATATGGGTTTTTATATTTTTTAAAAGTTGTAATAAAAAATTCATAATTAATTATTTGGTTGGAAAAAAATTACAAACAAAATATGCATCACATTAGGACATGAGTCCTCTACTTATATCTAAAATCTTATAAATAAATATTATCATTTTATTATGGTTATTGTGGTTAGACAGACACCTACTTCTAATTTTTTCCCTGAAATTTAAGTACTATTGCATTGAAATTTCAAATTTTCACCAAATAGATTTTTTTCCCATTTAAAAAAACCTAGTATTTTAGAAACTAAATTCAATTTTCTATACATTCTATTCTTACATATTTTTGAAATAATATAGATAAATTATTCAAATTTTTATGTCAAGTTTCCTAACTTTGATTTTTCTAATTTTTTTGCCACTTAAGGGCCTATTCTTCCCATGATGATCTTGCACATACCGAAAACCCCCATTCACCAAAAAAAAAACTTATTTTTTTCTTTTGTGTGATTGTAGAATTAGGTTGAAGAAGGATTGAAGACCTTTTGAAGAGAAAATTGGACAAGTTGTCAAAGTTGTGAAATCACAAAATATAACCTACAAATCTAATTTTTGACTTCCTGACATTGAAACCTAGACTAATCAAAAGCTACAAATCTATGTGAAAAGCTCCTAAAAGTTGTAGATAAACCATGTAATTGGACCCATTTTCCCATGGGAAAATGAGTCCTAGTTAGCCTTCAGAAACTCATGTTTGGTGATAGGTAAGCACATTTCTACCCTTCTAAGATCTATTATTTAATTTATTTTTCTATTAATATTGAGTTTAATATTTTTGTTTCAAGTGTTATATTGCAATTTGGTTTTGATTTTCTATTTTTAGTTTTTCTCCCCAAAGCAGTTTTTGACCTTCACCCCCATCCTGACACAAAAAAGAAATATGAAAATTCTCACAAAGGGTTGATTAACCTAAGAGTTTCTAGTCAATTCTTTATGAGGATATCATTTCCTAATGAAATAAGGAAAATAGGTCCATCTTAACTCCCTTTCCATTTTTGGGATTTTCAACACCCTATTTTTCTTTGCTTTAGACCCAAAAGGCTTGATAGAGAATTTGACAAACAATAAATCACATGGTGATGTAAATTAGTTCAATTTTTACCTTAGGTATAGAAATTAAAATATTATTTATATAATTATCAATTTACATGGTTGATGAACATCGTATTCTTTTAAAATTCACACCAAAATCATCAAAATCCAATAAATTTAATATCATTGAGTCAAAGAACCCCCAAATAAATAACTAGAAAGAATCAATACCAACTCACATCATATCTTTTTGTGTTCCCTTTCTTGTCAATCCATGAATAATCACTCAACATTATTTTAATTATATAAATTTCATAAAGACTAAAATATATGCAAAAGAGTGATAGATGCTATAGGAATTAATCTAATTCATTTAAATAAATCTACATATCAATGAATCATGTAGACAAGTGTTTTTTCAACTCATAATGGCTAGTTAAATGGGTGAAATTTTTCCAACTTTAAATTTAATTTTAAAAAATCATGGGTTAGATATAGTGATTTTTTTGCATGGGATAAAAATACAATCATAAACCCCATTTGTATGAGATAGAAAAACACTAGAGGAATGATATTAACTTTACATTATTGCATTATTTTTAAATTTTAATTATATCTCAATGTATTATCTCAAAGTGGGAACAAAACTAAATTGGAGTTGACACATGGGTATGTAAATTTAACCATTAGATTTATCCCCACATCAAGGTGAATTATAATTATAGAATGATCACACCTCTCAAAATATGTACACTCATGAACATGTATGTCAAACAAATATTGATCCATAACATGATATCCAAGTCATTATGAAGTAATTGGCCCTAATTAGTTCCATCATGTGTATTGTTCCATTGACATCTATGCACCTTAGGAAGTTAAAGAAAATAAAAATGTGTAATGAGTAGCTTTGATCTCACAACTAAAAATTGGGCACAAAATACAATATTTTTTAATTATCTAAGAAATTAGAAAATAGGAAATGAGTGGTGAAGGAAAGGTACCCCCACTAAAAAGAGGCATCTCTATAAGAAAGGTGTAACCATGTGGACACCAATTATATAAGGGAAGAAATGACAACTTGGATGTAATGATGAACCAATATAATATCAAAATGGGTAAGGAATGATGCCATCTAATGTGGTGATTGTTTGTGTGAATAAATGTCTTGTACCTAGATAATTGTAGAAAAGGGGAATTATTCACATGTTAACTTTACATAGGTCCTAGGCAATCTTCTAAAAGTCTTAACTTTATCTAGATAAGATATTATCTTATCTTGTTGACCTTTTTGTCAAGTTAGTTGTCTCATAACATAGGATTAAGACACATTTGAAGATCTTGTCTAATCCTATCCCTCACCTTTCCTTTATAAGCAAGGTAGGTTTCATGTACATTTTCATATTCAATCATGTAATCTTGCATTCATAATAACAAAAATTCATACCTTTTTATTTTCTCTATTGTGGAAGATATTTTCATCTAGCAGTTGATCCCGGTGCATTGGGAGTTCACTATTAAATCCTATAAGGATATAGAATTAAAATTTCAAGTAGTATGGGGGGAGGAATGTTCTCCTAATATAAGGATATAAAAGTGAAGGCTCAAATTGTATTGTGGAATGCATGATGAACTTGATGCAAATATATGCAAGGAGATTTCAATATGTAAGATATGAAAGAAAGATACAGTAATATAAAATCATAAAATGTAATCAATAGTTATAATGTAAAGAATACACATATTATGCACGTGAGGCTGAAATGATAACTCGAAGTGGTAATGTAACTACCATAATATAATAAATGATAAATATGTATAAGAATGCACAAGAATATCCATTGAATTAACTAACCATAAAGTAATATGATTTTGTTACAAAATTTGTTCCAATAAAACATGCATTAGATCCTCTAATATCTTGAATTGTCTGTTAAAAAAAAAATGCATGATGATAATAATTACATAAATAGTTATTACCCCCATTATCTAAATTTGATAATGAATTCAATTTATGAATTTATAGGGAAATGATAGAAATATGCTTTTGGTTAAGAAGGTAAAATAGGTTTTTAAAGGGGTCCTAAAACCCTTTATATAATGTACGAAAAAAAAAAAAAAAACAAAAACAAAAACACAACCAACCATTCAAAATAATGAACCACTACTAAATATCCTAACACACAAAAAAAAAAAAAACTAGTAGATGTAGAAGGGATAAAGAAACAAAAACACCACATTTACATCTACTTAAGAATCTCTATAGCCTCTAGTGCTCACTAGTAAAAATTCTCATGTAACTTGACAAAGTCCATGAAGTCATTTTTCCTCTTCAAAGATGTTCTTATTTGTAGCTCTAGTTCTATTATTGGGGCCTACATTTCCACTCTTTTCCCCAAGAGATTATTTATCATCGATAATGTGAATAACATTACTCTCATGTAAATATTTTAGCTTATCCATGCAAATTTTGATATTTTTTTTACTTTTTAAAATGGTATATTTGATAACATAATATATAAATAATTGAGATTATATTTAATGGTGACAAGTTCATTTTCAAGATTAATTACTACTATCACATTAAATTACACTGTTTTGAACATATTCCTAGTGCTCCTATGACACAATGGAAATATCTCAAGGTGTGGGACCCTACAAAATGAGGTTGAATCTTCTGAGAAGGTTGGCTTCATTTTCTAACCTAAGTGCAGATGTATTGGTCTAACCTTGCACATGGAATCCTACCATTAACCCTACTCTAATAGCTCATAGAGGGAAAGGGAGATAAAGAATGCATAAATAGGAAATGGAAGTGATACTAAAATACTAGATTATGTTAAATAAACAAGGGAAGAACCCTTTCTTCAAAATGAGTAAAATAATCCCCTTTAAAACTTAGGTATAACTTAGATGATCAAGAATCAAACCTTGATTCAATTAGGATTAACACACAGAAGAAAATTCAATTAAATCAAAAAATATAATATCAATTCTGAACAAAGTAGTCTTGAGAATTAAATAACAAATATCTACTTAAATAGTTAATGGCTAAAGGAATGAAATTCCCAAAATAACACATCAAAGGATACTTGCACAAGGAACCTAGTACCCAATTCCACTACTCAGCTACCTTGGGAATATGGAAAAAAGAATGAGGGTAGTGGGAGAAGTTGAAATCACCCTCGATAGAGTATAGTGATGCATGTAATACACTTCTCTATTACCTATAGCTTTAGAAATTGTTCATGGAGGTGGTGACAAAACAATATTTCCTCTCTTGGGCTTTGCAAGTAGACATTATTCCACTTTGAATATGAATCATTAATTTGATGTCATTTGAGTGGATCTATTAAGAATAGTTTCTTCAAAAAGGTAAGTGACATCATCTAGGGAACCATGTGGTGGCCTTCTATAGTTTTATGAAATGAAATAGGTCCCACCTTTAATAGATAGTGGACTCATAGAATCCATTAAATCATGCCATGTGTCACCTTTATGATATTCAACATTCATAAACTAGGCCCTCTTTGAATATCTTATGGACTCATGGAATTATACCAAATGCTACCAAGTGTCAACCATTCTATGGTACAACAACTTCATTTTAATTCTATTAAATATAACTCACAAGCTCATAGAAACTAATAAAAACCTAACACATGAAAGGTAGTGAGTTCATTTAAATATACGAATGGAAGCACCTATTCTTTTCAAATATTAAAATATATAAATTAGTGGTTGTTTCTTTTAAATCCCAAACTGATCTGAAAAATAACCTATGGATTTGCCACTTCCAAAAATCAATTATTTGGATGGATTGGCCAACAAAAAGGTGAAATTTTGGATTAACTTTCCCTCTACACTTTTGGCTTTGCAAGACCTAGGAGGGTGATCCCTTATAATGTTTTGAAACATCTCATGTTCTAATTATCCTAAACACTGCAAATGACAGATGTGTTCTCAATAGATTTACTTAATGATTATGAAAAATTAAATGAACTAGCAATATCCTTTAAGCATTTATCATTTCAAAGCATGACAACATGAAATTACATGAAATTATGAAAATAAAATCAAATGAATTTGAGACTATAGTTGTTACTTTAATTTAGTGATCATGGAGTTATAAGCAAACATATGTTGAAGATATTAGTTCCTTAACCTAGGGCACAAAGTTAGAATAGACATAATTTCATATTTGTTTAACAATATTTTCCCCAAAAATCATAGAGCTTTAAGAGAATGAATCACTATTGCACTCAAAATTCTTAACCAACTCTACTGATCAAATCCCTATATACATTCACACAAACCTACATTCCCATTTTAAAAGTATTTTTAACTCATTCTTTGAACAAGAGCAATAACAGAAACATACATCCAAAGGAAAGGCAATGGAGATGAATTGAAAGATCTTTGATCTATTTTCATTCATAATCTATGTAAAGTTTACAATAGGAAATAGTTTGCTATGGAATTATGGCATTATATTCAACAGATGCTAGTATCATTGAACACGACCTATAAATTTCATACAATTCAGACACAATCAAGCCTAGAAAGATTGAATTCTATTCTTTATTTACTTTGAATTTTAAAATTCTCCCATGACCTTGAATTCTCATTTTGTAGAAAAGGGGAATAGTACGAGCTTTAGGCCAAATACACATGTCACTTATTCATTTGAAATTTGGTTATATTACAAAATAAGGACCTTACCTCTTCATGGGGAGAGATCCCATATAAGAAAAAATATTTTGAAGTTGAAGAGGATTCTCCCACTTTCCAAAAAGCACTTGTTGACAAAGATAGTTGTACTTTAAATCGAGCATTCCTTTGTCTTCATCTTCTATATCTTTGAAAACATTGGAGACAAAAGCATAAAGAAAAGAAAGGATAAAAGGATCCACATTAGTGGATATGAATAAACAACTTTAAATTGTGGATGAGACAACTTCAAACTTTGTTGTATCCAAGGCTTAACCTGTTAAATTTTCAAGCGATGTGTTTCACTACTCCTCTATTGGCCACTGGATTGCAAGAAACTTTTGCACCTTTGTATTGTGCACATTGTATCTTGCATCTATTATGGCTTGCACCTCTTTTGAAAATGTGTCAAAATTTTCTTCCATCATAAATAAATCATCTAATAAACTATTTAATAAGGAATATTTTTCTTTTCCATCCTTGTAAATAAATGTAGATAGGGAAGGGACAATGCTCCCAAATTCTTCCTTCCAACCTGTAAAATCTTTGAGCTCACTTGCATCATCAAGAATTTTCAAGGCATTCAATTTGTCTTTGTATCCCTGAATATTTTCAACTTGCTTTTAAATTCTATATCCAACTTGCTCTAGAAAGTTGAAATTCTTCGCAACAATCCAATTGCTTGAAGTAGTTGGGGAAAATTTGTTGGTGTCTTTGGATCATTTGCCATGTTTTTCATCACCTCCTTCAAAGAATATTCTCTTGTGCTCCATTTTCTCCATACATTTTGCAAATTTTCTTGGACTTTAGCATGCTTCTTGTAGGCTTTATGAACATTTTTGTACACATTCCAAATATTGTCAAGCTTGTGGAAAATGCATGCAATTATATGTCCAAGCACATCATCAACTATATCAATTACTGCCTTCTTGGTCTCCTCTTTAGCCTTTTGTTCATTTTCCCTCACCATGTCTAACTCCACGTTTAACCTTTTAATCTTGAGAGACAAAGACTCTCTATCTTGTGGTGAGAAATCTTGTGAGGAAGTAGGTGGTTGGAGGGCTTTCATTCTCGATGCTACTAAACTTTCCTGAGAAGCATTGACCTTCATCTTATTATATTCATCTTTTAATTTATTGAACTCGGCCAATAGCTGATTATATCTTTTTTGAGCCATTTCAATTGTGTCGGTACTTAACATGACAGCCCCTTTTTCTAAATATAACAATTTCTACTTTTAGTAAGGTAGATTATCCTAAAGGATGCATGATCAACTGCATATAGTTATCTGCACTCATCACCAGTTTCACTGCCAACTTCAATAGTTTTCTTAGTTTGTTTGTTTTATTACATAATAAACTGCTCATCTTCAAGTGATAGATGCATTGGAATATTTTCGTTATGTTTAGTTTTTATTTCCATGCAAGCAGTTTGCATGAGATCAGTTTTAGCTTGCATATGTTAACATGTAGCTTTTGCAATAATCACAGCCTTAGAGCCCTGCTGTCTAAACATTTTATATACTATTATTTACAATAGAATATTTCTAGATAGTTGAATATACAGAGGTTTAACTTCTTCTAGCACAGCTGTTTGCTTTCTCTTAGAGCAGATTTTGTTGATTTTTGTAGCTTAAAAAGTGGGATATGGATTTGCTTTAAAGCAACTCAAGATAAGATTTTCTTTAAATCAATTTGAGTTGGATTTTTAGAATCAGTAGGATTTTTATTCTTTAAATAGAATGTTTTTGATCTTGTGAGGATAAGATAAATCCAAGAGTGGGATTTTATTCTTTAATAGAATGTTTCCCAGTTTGTAAGGATAAGATAAATCCTAGAGTGATTTTATGTGTAAATAAAGCCAAAGAAAGCAAGGAAAGATTCTTTCCTTGCACACTAAGTAAAGCAGCTAGGCTCTATAAATACAAGATTGTTGTAGCAAACTCATATTGTATTTTCGAAAGAAAAGTTTGTTGTTAGGCTAAATAGAAGATCCAACATTTGTAGGTTTTTCCCCGCATTGGGGTTTCCTGGGTATATATGTGATATTGTCTTTTTTGTGTTTGGCTTAATGTTTTTTTTGCTTCCACTGTTATTAGTTGTTAATTAACCCAGTTGTATTAATTTCTATAAATCAGATTTCTTTCTATGAATTTATTGTGCAATTAATCTGTTGCTGGGTTATAGAAATTAACATGGTATCAGATCTCTAAACTCTGAATATGAAGCCAAGATTTGTGACACAGATTTCAAGAAAAAAAAGTCATTAGATTTTCATCTCTAGTTCTTTTGTAGCTATGGCAACCAGTGTTCGATACGAGGACAGGCTCGAGGGTGCATCTAAATTCTTGCAGTGGAAGGTTCGGATTACATCTGTTCTCAAGGAGAATAGGCTATGGATCTATGCTAGCAGAGAAGTGACTCCACCAACAAATGATCCTGTTGCCTTAGATTCGCATGAAGTCAAAGAGGCCAAGGCTCAGAGGATTATATTGGATGGAGTAAGAGATCATTTAATTCCTCATTTATCAGGGAAAGACACCACCAAGGAGATGTGGGATACGCTCACAAAACTTTATCAGAGCGACTATCAGAGTCGTAAGATGATGCTCAAGGAGAAATTGCATAATACCAAGATGTCCAAAGGCAAGAGTGTGACCTCTTACTTGTCCAAACTGACACAGGTCATGGATGAGCTTGCTGCTGTTGGAGAGACGATTAAAGAAGATGAGTTGGTGCGTATAGCCTTGAAAGGCTTTTCAAAGCACTGGGAAGTGTTTGTCAAATGTGTTGTCGACAGAGATCGGCTACCTGATTGGGCAAGACTTTGGGATGATTTTGTTCAGGAGGAGATCCGTGAAGGTGCTCATCGAGGAGATCAGACAAAGAAGGTTCAAGATGAAGAAAATCTTGCTCTTGCAAGCAAGGGTAAGAAGAAGTATAATAAAGAGCAATTGGAAGGTTCTTCTTCCAAGAGTGGGAAGAAGAAAGATCTGAGCAAGATTAAATGTTTTTGCTGCCATCAGATGGGTCACTATGCCAGTCAATGTCTGAATAAGAGAAATAAGGACAAGCAGAAGAAACAATTTGCTGCTACAACAGAGGTGAACGAGTTTGCATCACGATTTGAAAATGAGTTTTCACTCATTGCTTGTCTCTCAAGTTCAATTGCCAACAGGGTATGGTATATTGACAGTGGGGCTTCTCGCCACATGACGGGAGTCAAAGAATGTTTCACCAAGTTGGAGGAGAAGAAGCTGGATTTCTATATTGAGCTCGAAGACAATGCCAAGTACCATGCAACTAGTATTGGCACCGTCAAGTTTCAGAGGGAGTCTAGCAAACCTTTGTTGGTGGAGGATGTGTTGTATGTCCCTGGCATGACAAAGAATTTAATCTCAGTTTCTACCTTGGAAGACAAGGGTTACATCGTGACCTTTGAGAGGGGAAAAGTCTATATTTGTCCCAAAAATTCCAAGATTGCAAAAGTGATTGGTGTCAGGCATGGCAGCTTGTTTCGATTACAGTTTGAGCCAGCACATGCGTTGGTCAGTAGCTGTAAAGGGATAGGAGAATTGTGGCATAGGAGGATGGCTCACCTTCACTATGGAGCACTTAATATTCTTAAGGAAATAGTGACGGGGCTGCCTGAGATGAAGACATAAAATCATGAGGTGTGCAAGGGTTGTGCTCTTGGGAAATATGCCAAGACCAGTTTTCCAAGTAGTAACACTAGATCCGAAGGGATTTTGGATCTTGTACACTCAGATGTATGTGGACCTATGTCAACAACATCCTTGAATGGATATGAGTATTATGTTACCTTCATTGATGATTTCTCTAGGAAGAGGTGGATATATTTCATGAAGAATAAAGATGAGGTCTTCAGTAGGTTCAAAGAGTTTAAGGCTCTCGTGGAGAACCAAACTAGGAAGAAGATCAAGATACTGAGGTCTGATAATGGAGGCAAGTATACCTCGAATGCCTTCAAATATTTTGTGCTCAGGAAGGTATCAAGAAAGATTTGACAGTTCCATACAACCCTCAGTAGAATGGGGTTGCTGAACGGAAGAATAGAGCTATCGTTGGAGCAGCCAAGGCCATGCTTCATGATCAGGATCTGCCTTGGTTTTTATGGGCAGATGCTTGCAACACAACTGTGTATTTGCAGAATAGGAGCCCTCACAAAGTGTTGGGCAAATTAACTCCAGAAGAGGTGTTCACTGGTAAGAAACCAGATCTAGGGCACATTCGCATCTTTGGATGCCTTGTGTATTGTCACATTCTTGTTGAGAAGAGAACCAAGTTGGAACCTACTGTAGAGAAGGGTATCCTTGTTGGGTACAGTGAAACTTCTAAGGCTTATTGGGTTTATATTCCTACTCTTAGGAAAACAGTGGTTCGCAGAGATGTGAAGTTTGAGGAAGAGATGGCTCTTCAGAAGTCAAGTAACTTGATGAATGAGGAGGAACAAACATCCACAGTTGAGGTAGCACAAATTCCTCAAAATTCAGTCACACAAGCTGGAGAGCAGAACAAGCAGGATGATCAGATAGAGGAACAAATAATTCCTCAGCCTCAGATTCCTATTATTGAGAAGAGGAGAAATAGGGCAGCTGAGCAGACATTGAGGGAAGCTCAAGAATATGTAGGTGATCCTCAAAATTCAGTCAGACAAAGAAGGGATCCTAGATGTTATTCAGATTATGTGGCACTTATGAGTGAATTAATTGAAGTAGAGCCTTCCAACTTTCAGGAGGCATCCAAGCACCAAGTGTGGAGAGATGCCATGGTGGAAGAGTATTCTTCCATCATGAAGAATAGTGTGTGGGAAGTAGTACCAAGACCAGAAGATAAGTCTGTGGTGGGCTCGAGATGGCTCTATAAGATTAAGCATGCTGCAAATGGTAGTGTGGAGAAGTTCAAAGCTCGGTTTGTGGCTAAAGGGTTTTCTCAGAAGGAGGGAGTCGACTATGATGAGACTTTTGCTCCAGTAGCCAAGTACTCATCCATAAGAGCTATCATTTCTATAGCAGCACAGATGGGTTGGAGGATTCATCAGATGGATGTAAAGACGGCCTTCCTCAACGGGGTGATTGAGGAAGAGATTTACATAGAGCAACCAGAAGGGTTTGAAGCACATGAGAGGGATTCTCATGTATGCAGGTTGAAAAGAGCACTGTATGGACTCAAGCAGGCTCCTAGGGCGTGGTATTCACGTATTGATAGTTACTTGCATAGTGTGGGCTTCATCAAGAGTGAGGAAAATTTGAACCTATACTATGTTCAGGTGAAGGGTGAACTTCTCATATTGTTGTTATATGTTGATGACCTATTTCTCACAAGGTCAGAGGAGCTCATAGCACACTGCAAGCGGGATCTTGCAGGAGAGTTTGAGATGAAGGACTTGGGGTTGATGCATTACTTTCTGGGATTGGAGTTGTGGCAGAAAGAGGGAGAGATCTTCCTTGGACAAGGGAAATACTTAATTGATATCTTGAAGCGATTCAGGATGGAAAACTGTAAGCCTATGTCAACGCCACTTGTGACCAATTGGAAGAAGATTGATGCTTCCAGATCAGAGGCAGTGGACCCGACTTTATACAGACGTTGATAGGCTCTTATGTATCCGGTCAACACCAAGCCAGACATTTGTTTTTCATGAACTCACTCAGTCAGTTTATGGTGGAACCTAAACGTGTGCACTGGATAGCTACGAAGCATGTTTTGAGATATCTCCAAGGCACAGTTGATTATGGGTTGAAGTATGTTCAACAAGATGGAGTGAAGCTCAAGGGGTTTACTGATGCATATTGGGCAGGCAGTACAGCTGATCGAAAGAGCACTTCAGGGTGCAGTTTCAGTTTGGGATCAGGAGCAGTCTCTTGGTACAGTAGGAAACCGAAGTCAGTTGCACTGAGTTCTGTAGAGGCCGAGTATATGGTAGCCAGTATGGCTACATGTGAGGCTATCTAGCTTCAGAAACTTCTAGCTAGGCTCTTTAATCAGGTGCTAGATCCTACAGTCATTTACTGTGATAATCAGAGTTGCATCAAACTCTCTGAGAATCCAGTGTTTCATGACAAGTCAAAGCGCATTGAGATCAAGTACCACTTCATCAGAGATTGTGTGGAGAAGGGGATAGTGAAGCTCAATTACATTCCTATGGACGAACAGATAGCAGATATCCTGACGAAGGCCTTGATGAAAAGCAAGTTTGAATTCTTCAGGGACAAGTTGGGTGTGGTGCAGAACACTTTCCTCGCTAAGAGGGAGTGTTGATTTTTGTAGCTCAAAAAGTGGGATATGGATTTGCTTTAAAGCAACTCAAGATAAGATTTGCTTTAAATCAATTCGAGTTGGATTTTTAGCAACAGCAGGATTTTTATTCTTTAAATAGAATGTTTCTGATCTTGTGAGAATAAGATAAATCCAAGAGTGGGATTTTATTCTTTAATAGAATGTTTCTAAGTTTGTAAGGATAAGATAAATCCTAGAGTGATTTTATGTGTAAATAAAGCCAAAGAAAGCAAGGAAAGATTCTTTCCTTGCACGCTAAGTAAAGCAGCTAGGCTCTATAAATACAAGATTGATGTAGCAAACTCATATTGTATTTTCGAAAGAAAAGTTTGCTGTTAGGCTAAATAGAAGATCCAACATTTGCAGGTTTTTCCCCGCATTGGGGTTTCCTGGGTATATCTGTGGTATTGTCTTTTTTGTGTTTGGATTAATGTTATTTTTGCTTCCGCTGTTATTAGTTGTTAATTAACCTAGTTGTATTAATTGCTATAAATCAAATTTCTTTCTGTGAATTTATTGTGCAATTAATCTATTGCTGGGTTATAGAAATTAACAGATTTATTAAGCTTCTGAATATGATTGTTTTTTCAATCTGAGTTCGTCAGTATAGAGTTAAAGAATCATATTTCAATCTTTCATCCTTCAAAAAAATCTCTCTATGTTAGTGTTTCACCTCAGATTGGATAGAAAATTAGTATGCTTTTCTGAATTGAGTCTACATCCAAAGATTATACCATGTTCATAAATCTATTCTCTTAACGTGTATATTTAATCCTCAACTACAACTAGATGTACAATTTTACTTAGATTCATTTCTTTTGGCAATGCTTACTCTGCTCTATGTCAAAATCACAAAAGTGGTAAGCGTGTTTGACGATCCAAAAGTTTTGTAGTGCACATGAAAATCACAGTCACTGTCCTCTTGCGTATGCCATTCAAATGTAATCTCTATCAAATATAAAGCTTTCCAAGCCTCTGCTGTGTCCTAAGGCTTCCTGTGTTCTTATTCAATAGCTGCCTAGCCACGTGAAATGGTCAAAACTCTACGAGTATCCTGACATGAAGTGAAATTAGTTGGCTTTGCTTCTTTCAAACCTCCACCCTCCCCACATGCAATGATCAGAATAGTCACGGAAAAGAAAATTCCAGTGACGAACAAAGAATAGTCACGAAGATTGATGTGCAAATCACAACTTTCTAAAAAGGAGTAAAATGGCGGTTTACTTGTGACCATTTGTGGCCTCGTGTTGTTTGATGGGTGATTCTTTGAAAAAATCCACCCTTATCATGTGTTCAATTTCATGGTTGCTATTCCATTACATCTTCCATCGCCCACACATATATTCATTGTTTTAAAATTATTTCTTTAATATGTATATTTATATATATATATATATATTTCATAAATTTTGATTTTAGTTTTACATTGATTTTTTTTTTTTTTGGTATTTTATTTATCATATTTATGTGTGAGAGTTTATTCAATTAACAAATCTATTTATATATGGTTTTAATTATGTTTCTTATTTGTCTATATGATTCACAACTCATTCTCTTATAGTTATTGGATGTAGTGTTTAAAGTTATATGTTATATGAACACAATTAGTAATCCAATTCTTTTGTACAAATCGGAATCTACCTCTCTAGTTCATTATTAATCTAATTAAAATTTTGAGAATGATCTATCCATTTACATAATAATTTAATTGAAATTAGGCCTAAGTTGGCATATTTAGAAACATGCTCCAAGATCCTAGGATACAAAATCATAGAGGATCACTAATTCATAATGTGTGATCATTAGAAAATCAAATTCATGTTTAGCAAAGGAAAATAACATTCATAATAGATTGCCTCAACATTTCAAAATATAGAAACTAAATTTCTCATCATTCAATTATTCAAAAGAGATAAAAAGGGGACTTGAATAACATGAGGGAATTAAAGTAGTTCAATCTTAGTTCAACAAGATTCTAAAGGTATTCATCAATCCTAGGTATTTAACACCTAGGTACTGGGGCCAAAATTATCTTCACTTTACTAGAGTCCTCTTTATGCGGAATCTAGCCTACACAAGATTGGAACTCTTTTAAAGGTATTTGAAAATCTTGGGCATACGGTTTCTAAATCAAAATAGATAAAAAATACTTGCAAGGGATATTTTTGAAAAAAAACAATTAGTATATTTAGTTCCATTATGGCTACAATAACTTTTTGATCACTAAAATCCTCCAGTGGTGGTGTGAGAGTATATGCTAGATAGTTGAAGTATACCCTAAGATTATAAAGCTAATTTTAGAAATGGTCTCATGAAAAAATTTACTTAAAATTATAATGAACTATAAGAAGAATAAGAGAATTCACATAGAGATACATAGAGTAGAGAGGAACACAATGCTTTATATCATCTTCATAGCACCACTTTCACTAGGTGACCTTCTAATAGAGTGTACACTACAATTATAAATATCCAAGAAGCTTTATACTTTAAAAGTCATAAGAGTCAATATAGTCTAGCTAAAGACAACAATCTATCTCATGCATATGGAATAAATAATTTATTCTAACTAATTAGTATGATGACTCACAAACCATATGCATCTACACCTTCATTTACAATTATCTACATGAACGATTTACAAAGCATATGCATGCAAAAAATACTAGCTATTATGTAATAGAATGTATTTCATACCAATGAGATCATGAATTCAATGTTTGTCTTTAATTCTTTTTTACATAAAATATCCATGTCTATGGTGATAAAAAATACTTAGCTATATGTTGTACAATATTAAAGTATCCATTGGCTTAAACAAAGATAGATTGTTGTGATTGTATTCCAATACAACATATATTGGCTCCTCTAATGAAGTGAACTTTCTAAATTTCCTCAATTTGATTTGCGTGTTATCAAAATCATTAGGCACATCCTTAATGTCCACATTTTTCAACTACAAAAATGATAACTATTTAATGTAAGGGGAAGTTGTACAAATATGTCAATATAAATGAGGATTTTTCAATAAACCATGCTCAAATTTACACATAATAGTGCATGATGAATCTACACCTTATTCCCATGGCTGTCTCTAATTTTTGTTCAAGTTAGTGCCTATGTAAATGAATAAACTCAAATATATATCTACATATATAATCCATAGGGGTTGATTAATTAATATAGATACTAGGAAAATAAGTCTTAGGATTAGTCATAAAAGGGATTGGAATGTGTGATGTCATGATAAAAATAAAAGGCATTAATATGCCACTTATAAATAATTATTAATTTTAGGAAAAAACATTGGAAGTCTATATATTTTGTGTTTTCATTGATGTCAAAACAGATCTATGTTGCTACATTGATGTCAACCTTAGAGTTTCTTTGATTAGTTGCATTATGTTGTCATTAGTAGTCTTACCTGTGTCAACCTCTAGTATTTCCTTGGTAAGTGTGTGTGTGATTTAGTTGTTGTACTATAGTTATTTTGGTGGTGATGAGAAAGTGTTGCAAATGTTGAGATGGTGTTTTTGGTGCTTGGTTTCCAAGTTCTTTTGAGAAAATTTGAATACAAGAGGAAATAGTGTGGCAAAAAGTGTTCAGTATAGTACAGTAGTGTTCTATTTCTTACCCTACATTTCTTTTGTATTAAACATATACTTATGCATTTTGGATATGTTGATCAAAGGTGTTCAGAGGTGTTATATCTAGAGTTTCTTTTCTTAGATCATTGTGTAAAGAAAGTTTTGTTCACAAGTGTGTGAATTGTGAAAGCAGTGTTGTCTAGGAGAAATGGTTTTGATTCACATTTATCTACATTGTGGTTTCTAGTCTTGTAGATATTACGTTGTGCTCAAATTTCTCATATCTATCTTTAGTCAAAGTTGTTCAAATTTTGGTGCTTTGGAAGGTTGGAATCATTCGTTGTAGATTATGTTTAATATTCACTACTTGTACAAGATGAATATATTCTTCAGGTGAAAGTTGTTGCAAAGGAATTTTTTTGACTTAAGGGTGTTGGTGGAATACTCTAGATTATGTTTGAGTGTTGTGTGTGGTTCTTGAGTCATCTTTAGATGAAAGGAAGTGTGCACTTAAATGCTTAATGGTGTTAGTATTGGTTGGCCAATCTTGGGCATTTAAACTAATTGTGGAAATGCTTTTGTGTTTGTGGAAGCATAGTGTGGATTATATATGTGGATTTAATTTTGAGTTAAGGTGTGAGGTGGTCCATTTTCATTTCTCTCCACTATAGGAATTCTTAGTGCCTATCTAATTTGAATTTCCATGGCTGAGGTGCATAGCCAACCTTGTGAATTTTTTTCAAGGTTGTGATGGGTATATATACTTGTTGAGTTGATGGAGGATGAGTGTGTGATGTGAATTGTGATGTGAAGTGTGAAAGTGTGAAGTGTAGTGTAAGCTTTAATGACTAAGACTACAAGAAGCCATGAGAAAAAGGTGTCTACATTCTTTAGAGAGAGTGCAAATGTATTGGTGGTGTAGTTGTGGAACTTTTAGATTGTTGCTCTGAGATGGATTTCTCAATGTAACAATATCTTATCTTCTTTTTTGTAATCTAGAAGTGAGTCATTGGTAGTGAGCCCTTCTTTCTTTTGGGAAATGAGCCCTCTGAAATTGAGTCCATTGTATTAAGTGTTGCAATTACTTTATATTTTGAGCTGATACTCATTGTGGTTTTCCCCTTCTTTGGTTTTCCATGTAAATCTCATGCTCTTCTATGTATGGTGTTGATGTCTTGTTTCTATTATTTACTTTCATGCTAAATTAGTATAACATATTAGGGGTTAATGATTATTTTAATGTTAATGAGATTTTGGCATTTCAATGAATGACTAATTCACCCCCCTCTTAGTTGTCTTGTGCATTCAAAAATTGGTATCTATTGCCACCACTTTTAGTTTCCCATTTTAAACAAAGAAATTTACCACTTAATTAGTCTAAAATATTAAAAATTGGTCTCATTATGAATTTTATTTTCTTTGCAAACCAAATTCAGAAGCCATTAGAGTTTTATAACCTCTCTCCCACCCAAAGTTATCAAGAACTTAACTAAAGCTTCATTTGTGTTAGTCTTTTCAGGGGTTGTGAGTCAAGATTGATTTTTCAAAATTCCTTAGTAGATGATAAAGTGAATCAAGTAATATAAGACTAAATAATAAAGGGATTTGGTGGATTATTGCAAAGTTTAGAAACCTTTTTTGGTCCTTGATAGAGTTCCCCAAACTTCACCATTCACGTCATTGCTTTAACACTAAAGGGTGGTCACTTTTTCTAAGTGCTATTTATAAAGGTCAAAATAGGTGATAAGTAGATTAAAGTATTTTAATAGTTTAATATAACACAATGAAATATAAGTAGGTTTTCATAATTAGGAAGAACATTGAAGTTATTTAAAAAAAACTACCCAAAAATTGATAACCAATGCATTTATAACTGAATAATACTTCATTAATAGAAATGTATTTGTAGAAATTAGAGTTACACAATATTATACATTCTAAAGTACCAAAATCATTAACCATGAGTGTTAAAAAAAAAAAAAAACATATCACATGAAGCAAGAAACATAAAAAAAAGAGTAGAAGATTTTTAGAAAATCATCATTGTACAAAGTGGATTGAAAGACAAAAGTATAAATATATTTATATGTATATCATTTAAAAAAAAATAATTACATCATCACAAAAATAATTGATTTTGCAGCACTGGAGGTCTTAGGTGTAGAGGGTAAAGATGAGGACTCTGATGCCCTCAACAACTTCTTGCATATGTTCATTTTGTGCAAGGGAGAAGAGGTTTTTGGTTAATTTAACAAAGTGGGTGAAGTTTTGCATGTTGTTCTACTCCAATCCAGCATGCAAGGTAACTTCTTGACCAACTAGTTCATTCCACAACACAGAAGCAATGCAGATTGCATCATTGACCAAGCCCAAACTTGGATATAAAGAGATACCTTTGAGCGCGTCTTCAATGCATAGCATGTATTGTGGCCTCACGAGATGCTTAGCATCTCACAACCCCCATTCAAAACTTTTGGAGGTGCACATAATGTTGTAGAGGAAATGCTCAAGTAAACTAGAATTGTGAATATCCACTTGGGTCATGAAGTGCTTGCAAATAATCTTATGAATCACATCCTCCTCCACATCACTATGGATTAGAAATATTTATGTGTATGAACAACCTATGAATGGTGTTGTACACAACTCCCTCAATGAATAGAAAGTTGCAATTATCCTCTAGAGCTCCATTGCTAGAAGTGATGAACATAGTGGAAGCTAAAAATAGCATTATGAAAATAAACATTAATGGATTTGATTTATAGAATGACAAAGAGAAAATTAGTAGAGTTCACTTGAATTAAATTAATGCTAAAATTACATCTAAATTGACTCAAAATCAAAAAATTTGACAAGATGATCTAATGGAAATTCAATGAAATAGATTATTTGTATTTAAAGAAGTTGTATGGACATAAGGTTAGGTGAAATGTCAACAGTTGTCAGAAAGGGAAGGTGGTAAATGTTTCATATGAGTATATGCCACAATATCTACTAATAAAAACCGTCATTTCATTTATCCATCATATCAATCATAAAAGGTAATGAAATCATAACCACCTCTTAAAAATATTCATTAATGACTCCATTTTCATAAACTGAAAAGAATTATTTGGTTTCTAGCTAACTTTTTTTGGCTAAACAATGGCTAATGTCCAAGAATCGATTTTCCAATAGATTTTGGTTGTTACATGTTGTAAAATTTTAAATATCCCTTAGACTGTTATTGTAGGGGTCTCAAACTTTAATCCCCCTTGCATTGTGATGCATAAGTGAGAATCAATCATAATCAAAGGATCAATTTTACATTTTTATATTTTGTTGTGAATTTTTGTTGTTGTGTGCAATAGATTTATGAATAGAAGGCTAACATTTATGAATAAGTCTATGAGCTTAGATGAACATTTGAATATTCCTCCCCTTTGAGGATATTTTGTTATGTGATATTTTATTCATGTATTTACAATGAATGTTAAGCTACAAATGTGTCAAGTCAAGAAGATCTTGATAGTCTAGTATGTGAGTTATGATATTGATTGTTTACCAATCCATTATTAAATTTTCCCCTTTAGTTTAAAATGAAATCTCTTTTACATCTATTTTCATGGCTATGGATAGATGTTAGTTCACCTTTTCTACTTTTTGATTAAAAGCATACACCCATTTACATACATTTCAAAAAATCCAAAAATATATTAGAAGAGTGAGTTGTACCTCAATTAGAATTTAGAGGAATATCACCAATGAAATGGTGATCTCTACAACTGTTGATAGATTTTTTTCTCTTCTTGGGTGAAATAGAGTCAATTTATGTTAATTCTCAAAGAATAAATATGTCAACCAACATATTTTTGGTGACTCTATTGGGGAGTTTAATTACCTTCATTTAAAGGTTGTTTTACATTATACATATTCAAATGAAGGTACTTTTATTTGAAGAAATACCTTTGAACAAAGGAATTTCTTGCTTCTTTTACCTCCATCTAAATTAAAAAATGTGATGTCCCAAGTTTGGAACTCACTATTATGGGTTTACTAAGAGGTTTTAGCTAAACTAGTTGGGTGTATATATTATTATTTGTGTTTGTATCAAAATCATGCAAGTTGGAAACTCTAGAATGCCATGAGCTAGATGAACGTATGAACATAATCTTAGGTTAGGTTAACCTTGCAAGCCTATGTCTTTTTTATGTCTCCATGTTTCTTGAAAAAGTGTTCTATGGTGCATGAGAGAAATTAATCAAATATTTCAATAGTGTAATTATATATTAAAAAGGGAATTTAAAGTTGGTGGATGTTAAACATCACTATGAAAAAATCCACCTTCATATGCATCCATATAGGTAATTTGAAAGGTGTTGAGTGGGGCACCCAAGTTTAGAGAGAAAGAGGTGTATGTTAGTGTTCCATCCAATATTTGAAAAGTCACCAATGCATCTTGAAAGGAATATGATAAAAAGGATATGGGAAACATGCCCATGTTGGAGCCTTGTGCATTTTATTTAACATTTATCACAATTTTTGGTCTTCCATGAAAGGGGTGTGGATTTTTGCAAGTGGTTTTGACACCTCCTATTTTGGTTTATCATTATGATTTTACCTCCTACATGTTCTATATATTGGAGCCATGGGATGATAGTGTAGACACCTAATTATGACTAAATGATTAAATTAATGATCATTTTCACTTCATCATAATAGTTCAATAATTTTATATTATTTTCTTAAATTCATATTATCTTTTCCTCTATAATAATTAGATAATTAACATTATTTAACTAATCTATTAATTTATCTATTCCAAAGTTCAATTAAATAATTTATTTTATTTTATTAAATCATTAATTATCCTTCTATTCTAAATTTTAATTAAATAATTCATTATTATTTAATTAATTATCCATTTCCCACTTCTGAGATTAAATAATTATTTAATTCATTCATTTCTCTCATCATTATCCTCTTTTGAAACTAAATTATTTTTTTTGTTTTATTTATTAAATTTCATCTTGAACATGTAAATAATAATTAAATTTATTTAATTATTAAATACTCATGCAATTTCACCTCACCTATTGACTGAGACATACTATTAGTCCAGTTATTAGTAAATCCACTTAACTCCCACTCACTTTTATTTCTTTGAGCAATCAATTCAATCCACTAACTATGAGTCTCAATTAACAAATCAATCAATGGACTTAACTTAATCAAGCAATCCTTTACCTAAAATTATGCATCTACTTATCTAACCCTCAATTCATCTCATCAATTCTCAACCCTTGATCTTCTCAATCTCTCCTTGAATTTTGAACATTGATCAGTTCCATCAAATTTCTATAATTGCAACCATCCTCTCCTCCATTTTTCATCTCGGATCATGCAGAAAAACTATAGTCATATTTTGCAGTTACTTTTAGGCTAACTCTACTAAATAAAAATTTGAGAGCAAAGACAACACATACCATTTCTTCCAAGGTTAAATAGCAAAGAGAAATGGACATATGCATAGGGTAAATTGTATTGTGTTTATTGATGATAATGATCACAAAATAAAAAGCACCTACTAAATCAATCAATCTCTTTCTAGGTTCAATATAGGATCATGGGGGTCCAAAAAGGGGCAATATGACAAAAATGTGGCTGACAACTTTTTTTAATCCTAATTTGATGAAATGAAAAGGGTTTATTGAGAAAATTTTCAACTTTCCAAAAATATATGGTATGTCTTATCTAGAATTAAATACATAATTATTATTAATTTTATACATACATTCTGACTAAAGCCTTGATTGATAGGCCAATTGAAAAATATATATAGTTCTTAAACAATTTCACATTTTTTAAATCTGAAAGATGCAACACATTATATTCTTCCTATACTATATGATAAGAAACATAAAAATTGAGTTTTTATAAGTTTTGACCAAGCCATGGTGGTGAGACAAACAAGTTTTAATATTTTTAAAAAGTTATAATAAAAAAATCATAACTAATTATTTACTTGCCAAAAAAATTACAAAAAAAATGCGGCACATTTGGGCATGTGTCCTCTACTTATATTGAAAGTTTCAAATAAATATATTATTTTTTCTTGTAGTTATGTTGATTAGACATACCCCTGCTTTTTAAAATAATTTAATATTATTTAATTAATTATGTATTTCCAACTTGCTAAATTAAATAATTATTTAACTAATTCATTTCTCTCATCATTATCATCTTTTGAAAATAAATAATTTTTTATTTTATTTATTAAATTTCATCTAGAACATGTTAATAATAATAAAATTTATTTAATTATTAAATACTAATGCAAGTCCACCTCATGTGTCTAGTGAGACTTATAGTCTACTCACCAATCATTTCCACTTCACTTCCACTCACTTTGATTTCTTTGAGCAATCAATTTAGTCCACTAATCATTTGATTGAGTTAATGTATCAATCAATGGAATTAACTAAATCATGAAATTAGTTAGCAAAAATCATGCATCCACTTAACTGACCCTCAATTCATCTCATCAATTCTCAACCCTTTCTCTAAGTAGCCGAATGGGCTCATTTTTTTTTTATAATTGCTTTAGTGGAAGTATTGTAAAATATTATAAATTTCACAAGTTCACTAATAGCTATTTGAAGGGAACAAAATATATTGAGGGGGGGTGAATCATTATATTCAAAAACTCAATTTCAAATCCTTAGTAGAATTTATAGATCTTAATTTATCGAGGAAGGTTGTTGAGAATCTATATGATCTTATTGTTAAGTTTTGTGTTTTAACAATTATTCGTGTATGAGTTAGGAGATCCGACAAGATGATTTTTCTATTTATTTACTCATGGTGGCCGGCTTGGTGAATGTAGCATGTTTCAGATGTATAAGGAGTAATTGTTTAATTGTTTCTTGTGTTGGAAATTTTGTTTGAGTTCCCATCATAACATTATATGAATTCGATGGGTCTAAATTAAATATAATTTCTGATTTGAGTCAACCGTTGGAGAATATTTCATGTTTTGTTGAAGCCTACATGAAGTGACTAAGTTGTTGATAGCGAATATATATATGCAAGTTTGGGTAATTCATTTTGTTGTGTGAGTGGGTGTGAAAAGAAGAGCAGATGTGTGTATGAATATTAGTAGTATAGTTGAGTGAATTTTGCTTGTGCAGAAGAGGATTTTTGTGAAGCAAATTAAGGTAGAGTAGAGCGAAGTGCAGAATCAGATAGGAGGTCCAAAATATGATATATGAACTTCACAGGAATTGATACTAGGAATTCATAGATGCTACTTTTTTAGTTCAACCTTTTTTTGTAATCCAAACATTTTTTAAGGTAGTGAGCCTTCCTTATTTTGAGCAGTGAGCTCTAGGCAGTGTGCCTAAAGGCAGGTGCATTACCCTTTTTCATACTTTTATCAAAGTATAAATTGCGGATTAATCTCCACCCTTAACAGGGTTTCCGCATAAAAATCTCGGTGTTACAGTGTCTTGATTGTTTCTTTCATGTGCTTTCTTCTTTACTTTTGTATAAATCTTATAAATGGTTTAATATTTGGATTGAAATTTATATATTCCTAAACATTGATTCACCCCCTCTCTCAATGTTCCTTGAGTCCAGTAATTGGTATTAGAGCAAGGTTCCTCTACAAAGGTTTAACAACTTTAGGTGGATCTTGGAATGCAATGGAATCTAGTGGTCTTCAATAGCAGCTTTTGGTGTCACTTCATGATCTTGATCAGTCTAAAGTAGAAGTCCTAGAATTAAAAGACAATCATTGAAGGATAAAATCAATGAGTCAAGAGAAAAGAGGAAGGGACTATGTGATCAACTGAAGTAGAAAGAAAGAAAATTCTTGGAAGATGTTCACTTGAATCAAACCTTAAAGGAAAAAACAAAAGAATGTGAAAAGCTTGCTAGAGATAATGTTGCTCTAAAGATTGAGATCGAATCTATGGTGATAAGAAAAACTAAGGAGATTGAAGAAAGGAAGAAGAATGAGAAGAATTGGGCCCAATATTTAAAAGAAAAATATGAAGAGTTGAATAGATTTAATAGTGGATTCATTCAATTGGCGATTGATCTGCAACAATCCAGAAATAATGAACAAGAGATTGAAAGACAATTAGTTATTCTCAGAGATGAACTCACTACTGCAAATGAGTACAAGGAGAAGTTTAGGATCAATTCTTCTAGGCTTGATGAGCTAACTAAAGGAAAAAAAGGATGCAAATGATAAACAAGGTCTTGGATATGAGAAGGGAGAAAGTTATGGATCTAAATTTAAGGATTCTAGAAAAAGAAATTAGATGAACAAAGACAAATGTATTTGGTAAGACAACCCAATGCTAAAAAGTTTAATGTTGACTAATTTGCTTGTAATAAATTTGGTCATATGGCTTCTAAATGTAGAAGTAAAATAAATTCAAGTAGTCCATCATTTCCTAATCAATATTTTAGTTGCAACATGTTTGGTCATAAGTCAATTAAATGTAGAATTATGTCTGTCAGTGTAAGGAATCTTAAATGCTACACTTGTGGAAGATTTTGGAATATTGCTAATCAATGTACATCAAGAGGAAATCAATGGAATGTGTGGTCTAGACAAAGAAGCCTTGTATGTTACAATTACAATAGATTTGGCCACATTGCAAGATTCTGTAGGAACAAAAACATGGATAGAAAAGGTCTGACATACAAAGGTAAAATTTCACAAATATATAATAAATGAAAAGGGAAAATTATTGTGGAAGAGATAAGAGATTAGATGAAGAAAACAAGGGTGGGGAAAAATGAATCTGATGAAATAAATAAGCCCACACTAGAAGCGGGTTCTAGTAATTCCTCTAGAAATTAAGCTCAAGCCATTGGCTTAGGGAGATATTTTCAAGAAAACCCTTTGCTCCCCTATCGGTAGTCATGTAGGAATGCAAGAAATTGTCAATAGTTGTGCTATTATTCTACAAGTGTATCCAGTGATCACTTGTGCAAAAACTTGAAAACTAGAAGGTCCATAGATGAATTCTTCTCTTGTTGTCTGTGAAAGTAGAGTATCCAAAACACCTAGGGAAAAAAATTTAATGCGATAAAAAGAGTAGGTGTGTGAGTTATAAAAGGGTATTTAGAGTTCTCATTTGTTACCTTTCATTGGAGAAGAACAAAAGGAGAGCCTATATAGAAAAAAATTGAAGGATTCAAGTCAATTCGATGGTGATTTCATTAGGTATTTTAGTTGCTTGTAAAATTCTCACTTAATTTGGTGCCTGGTAGAACTTGTTTGGTACAAAAAAGAAAATGAAGAAAATTAGAGGAATGGTCAATTTGGATGAATATAGTAGTAAAAAGATTAGGGATGTGAGAATTTTTTTTCTAGCCAATAAATTGAAGTGGCTTAAAGGTGTGAAGAATAAAATTTTGGACATTTGCAATGAGTTTCCTTATTTTGATAACACATAAGTCATTAGGTTTATCTTGAACAGATTAAATGATGACATTATCACTCAAGATAAACCCTATCTCATATTGAAGAAGGTGATTAAGAATCTAACTAGATTATGCAATGTTGGGGATATTCCAAAAAAGAAGTCGATTCAGAACAAGGAGGTCAAAACCCTAACTAGAGTAACTAGAGATCAAAGGGCTTTGATAATTTTGATGATCAAAGATTCAATATCAAGGTACATTGTGCATGTAATTTCATACAAAATGTTCTTTAGAAATAGGGAAGGCACAACTTCGAAAGGTGTAGTTTACATCTCTTATAAAATGATAATGGAGGATCAAGACTTTGACCTATGCAATTTGCTAAAAGATCAATTGATGGAAAATGTGCTACTAACAAAGGAGGAATATTACCCCTTCAAGTTTGGTAATTTGGTCATATGTATCATGATGTATTTTTTGAATTGCTTTCCTCAGATCGATAATGTGGTATGGAAGGAAAATGAACCAGTCTGTAAGTAGATTTTTGAACATTCTAATGCTTTGGAAAATTGTGAACAAGAGTATGCAAATTTCTTTAAAGATTTGCTAGGGAAGTTTGGAGAAATTACCATTTTCATTCCAGTAAAAGAGCTTGAAGTTAGATCTTCTTCTAGTGAGATGATGAGGAAGCATAAAAGAGCACTAGGGTTTTCTTATGACACTCCTCTAGCACACAAAACTCCAAAAATTGAAGGAAAAGGAAAAGAAAAAGCAATTGTGGGAATTCTAGATGAGGAATCTAATGAGTACACTCCAAGGGATGAACCAAAATAAATTGAACCAGATGTAGTAATGGCAAAAGGAAGAGAAGAAGAAGGTGTTTTATCCAAAGAAAAGATAGTGTAGCTCGTTCAGGAGAAAGATGGGATGCAAAAGATTGCAGACATTGGTTTGATAGACCATCATATGAGCAGGACCTAATCGAGAGTACACTAAGTACTTATTTTGTACATAATAGTTACATTGGTTTGGAGAGTTTGTAGGATGTGTTTCCTGAAGAGATGATCGAATGCATTAAGGAAGACATGGTCACAGAGTCTAAGGATAGAAAAGAGGATGAAATAATTCTACATCTAAAAGAATAATTTAGGCTATCTCTTACCAAATTAAAAAGGTAGATGAATGTGTTGAGGAAATGCATAAATACAACCAATAACATCTACAACTATTGTCTTTGATGGCCTCATGTAGCTGGAAAATACAAAGATAAGCTGGAGTAGACTGAATATGAGTTGAACAAGATTGATCAGGATTACATGTGTTAGGATTAGGATGGCACAGTCAAGAAAAGGATTCAAGAATTGCAGTCTAAGCATGCAAAAGTTCATTTTTCTAGAAACACCCTTGTGGACACCTTTTGGAAAGTGAAGGATTTAACCAAATGTAGATTAGAGTAGTTGATTGAGGTTCTGAGGAAAGGAGAGAAATTAGACGAGGCAATAACAACTCTGAAATCTCTCATCCGGATTATCAACCAGAAATATAAGAACAATAGCATGATAATAATCATTCAGATTGCAATGGAAGCTTAGAAGAAATTTCTTCCAAAACTGAAAGATAAGTACAAGATAATTTTCTGACTCAAGTAACAATTGTATTCCTTCAAATTTTTAATTAGCAAAGGGGGAGATCCAAAAAAAAAATTCATTGATGTCAAATGGGGAGAGAGAGTAGTGAAAAATTCTTTATCATTCTAAGGGGGAGTTGTGTTTTGAAATTTTGAAAATTTGAACTTTGGGAGCATAATCGTATTGGTTCTGACACTTAGTCATTTTTCACTAAGTGTTGCCATCAATTCCAAAGGGGGAGATTGTTGGCATATGGCTTCTAGTGTTATCATTGATGGCAACCTAAGTCATTATTCTAGTCCATGGATTATGATTTTTTCATACTAGCAGGCAGAGTGAAGAATAGAGTTTTACCAGATGTGAGAATGAAGAATAGGGTATCCAGTTAGTATGTCGATCGGTATGCTTCACAAAATTATCATTTTAGGTTGTAGATCTCGAGGAATGTTTTTTAGCATCTATATTATCTTATTGTTAAGTTTTGTGCTATTGCAATTATCGGTGTATGAGTTAGGAGATCCGATAGGATGATTTTTCTATTTTTCTGCTCATGGTTCCTAACTTGGTGAATGTAGCATGTTGCGGATGTATAAGGAGTAATTATTTAATTATTTCTTGTTTTGAAAATTTTGTTTTAGGTCCTAGCATAACATTAGCCAACTTTGATGGGTGTGCATTAAATATAATTTGTGATTTGAGCTGACCGTTGGAGAATATTTCATGTTTTGCTAAAGCCAACTTGAAGCGACTAAATCCTTGATAGAGGATATAAGTATGAGTTTTTGTAATTCATTTTTTTTTGTGAGTGGGTGTAAAGAGAAGAGTAGATGTGTGTAAAAATATCAAAAGATCAGTTGACCAAATTTTTCTTGTGCAAAAGAGTATTTTTTGTGAAGCGAATTAAGGCAAAGAAAAGTGAAGTGTAGAATCAGATAGAAGGTCAAGAATTTGATATATGAGCTTCACCAGAATTGATATCAAGAATTTGTAGATGCTACTTTCTCAGTTCAACCTTTTGTTGTAATCCAAACATTTTGTAAGGTAGCGATCCTTATTTTGAGCAATGAGTTCTAGGAAATGTGCCTAAATGCAAGTGCATTCCCCTTTTTCAAACTCTTAACAAAGTATAAATTGTGGATTAATGTCCACCATGGTCTTTCCTCTAACAGGGTTTCCACATAAAAAATTTGGTGTTACAGTGTCTTTATTGTTTCTTTCATGTGCTTGCATCTTTAATTTTGTTTAAATCCTATTAATGGTTTAATATATTGATTGAAATTTATATATTCCTGGACACTAATTCACCCCCCTCTTAGTGTTCCTTGAGTCCAACATATATATATATATATACATACATATATCTACAATATATACATACATAAATATATACATATACACGTATAGCATTAGAGTGAAATTTGAGTGCGTTAACAAAAAAAATTAAAGTATATTAAACTATCGACTTACATTAAATTACTGATATTGTAAATTTGGACCATTTATCATTACGTCTCTGATCTAATGGTGGATATTTTGTTAGCTTATCATTTCCTAGAAGGTAACCATCTTTTATGAGGATTTTTTATCATGACTACAATATTGTGACTTATTCTAAGAGTTTGATAGCAGTCATGTTCTCTCTAGATCCTTGGTTAGTGATACTCCTATGAGAAGCTTTCTCTACAAGTATAAATTATAATATGTATGATTTATGTATAATATATTGGGTGCATTTTCAAGAGAGTGTGGGTTTTCTCTCCCAAAAGGGGTTTTGCCACATAAATCAGTATATTGTGGTATACATACAATTTATGTTAAGTTTATGTAATTGGTTTAAAGGTCTGTAATGTTTTGCATTATTCTCCTCTCAAGATTAGTGTAGGCAGTTGTTCTACTACCTTAGCTTCCTTACAAGTGGTATTAGATCCTTGTCACCTTTGTTTTAAGTTGTGCATTATTGGGTTTTATGAACTAATCCAAATTTGAGTGGGAGCTTATGTATAAAAAAATTCGTTATCCTATTACAACAATTTTAAGATGGAAAATTTATCCTGTATAAGATAATTTTTTTGGAAATGTGGAAACTAAAAATGGAGGATATGTTGATAGATGGATATCTATGGGATGTTGTTGATGAGAAGCTTTTGAGCTCTGTAGATCCTTCTTTGGCTACTCCATATGATGTTATGGACTGTAAATCCAAGGGTCTAATCAGATTGTGCTTAGAAAACTATGTTTTAATCAATTTCTATTAAGATACCTTTGCACAAAAACTATGGAAGAAACTTAGTGAGATGTATCAAGAAAAATATTCAGTAAACAAGATTTTACTAAGGACTTAGATATTGTATTCCTTGAGAATAGAAGAGGGTAGATGAATTAGAGACCACATAGAAGAATTCAATATGTTGGTGGATAAATTGGCATTAGTTGGTGTCAAAATGGATGAGGAGGATAAATTTTAGGTCATGCTTTGTTCTTTGCCTAATCTATGGGATTCTCTTGTTATGGCTATTGGAAGTACTTCTATTATATTGAAGACTGAAGATGTGGTGGGTTCTTTTATTTTTAAAGAGATGAGGAGGAAGGTATCCATAAGTGCCAAGAAATTCCTAAATTTTTGTGGAAGACCTAAGGAAAAATGCAAGAAAAATGAGAAGCATTATAAATCCAAGTCTAAGGGGAGATCCAAATATCCTAGAAAGACCAAAGTTATTTAGAACTATAGTAAGCCTAGCCATATTTGCAAGGACTGCAAAGATGAAAAGATGACTCATTTCAATGGATTATGGGTTTGGTCAAGGATAGATTGACTCACTTTTTGGACACTTGCATTATCAATAACACAATCATAAATTGAGAAAATTCTAGAAAACTATTCACTAGCACACCTATATGCACACAAAAGTAGGAACTTCAAACAATATTGTACATAGTCATATTTTGAAATTTGCAAAAATCTAATTAGGACATAGTCACCCTAGGTGCCCTTGTCTAATCATCTTGGGCTATAATTTTATGTGCAAATCCTTGTCTGTTTCCTTTGTTCAGATCTAGTTTTTATTTTTTACTTCTATTTCAAGACCTATCTAATTTTTCAAATTTGATCCATATGGCATGTAACAACATGTTTCCTTTCGAAGGATGTGGTTTTGATATGGTAACACATGACTTTTATAATTAAAAATTTTCTACTTATCAACACTATCTAAGGAAACAAAATGAAAACATTAACAATCATGTTAGTTCTTCTCCTAATAATTTGTTTACTTGTAAGAAGGTTTTGGTGCAAGAGGATGCAATCATGGACACTCATGGAAATCATGGTTGTTCTTCTCACAATACCTTAGCTACTTGTGAAGAAGGGATCTTGATCTTAGAGGATCCAATCATTGAGCATCATGAGAGTCTTATTTAATCCTTTCCCAACACCTCTCCCACTTGGAAAGATATTGTGGCACAAGAGGATAAAATCATTGATACATTTATTTAAAAATACAATAAGATGGATTATATAGATGAATATTCAATGGTGATATTAGACCCCATTGATAGAATATCATCAACAATTATTTAACTCAGTTGATATTTTAGTGTAGAGAATTGTACACTCTTGAAAGAGAGACAATATCACACTTAATTTGGGCCTATTTTGGCACCCTTGCATTAATTATCCTTTAAAAAAATCATTAAAATAGGACCCTAAGACCCATTCTTTTGGATCTTGAGGCTTATTTCACCTAAATATCCTATAAAATCACTTAAAACAATGAAAATAATGAAAAACCACCTCAAAAATCTAAGGTGGGACTCATTCGTCACCTTTGGTGAATGAATCCCCTTTTGTGGGACCCATTTTCCAAGGGTGGTAAATGAGTCTCATTTGGGGTGATTTTAAATTTGTAGTGGGAAATTCACCATTTTAATTTAAATTTTTGGTGTATTTTGGCCTTTGAGATCCAAATAATGGTCAATTACATATTAATGCCTACATAAGCAAGTTTTCAAGTCATTTTTATCAATCTAAGCAATTTGAGCAAGCATTTTCAAGAGAAAATTCAGGAGACAAGTGTTGAGAATCTTTCAAAAGAGCATTAAAGTTTCAAGAGAAATTTGATTTGAAGTCTTGGAGCAACATTAAAGTGTTTTTGCAGGTCTTCAAGCTCAATTTCACTCAAGATATAGCATTTTCAAGGGTTGATCATGTTTTTGTATGGTGAATCATGATGGATTCTACGTTGGGGAGATGCAACTAGCCATCAATCCAAGCCTAAAGAATTGTTTCCTAAGTGATTCCATCCTCCATTATCACTCTAAATTTAGCCTAAGGAAGGTACACACATCATTAGGGTCCATTCGGGGTAATTAGAGATCTTTTCAAGTGAGTCATTCATCTTTACATTTCAATTCTTGCATCATATTCTTACATATTAGAATAGGATTGCATCATGTTTCATATTTCTTAGTCTTAGAAACACTTAAGCCTAGGGTTTGCATGCACATTTCATTATTTCTATGAAGGTTTAATTATCAATCTAGGGGTTTGAAAAAGGAAAACCCCCCATTAGCAAATCAACTCTATCTTCTTTTTTGTAGGTGTTTTTTATAGACTTAGATCCAAAAATCAAGTTGGAAGAAAACAATAGATGTTGAAGTGCATATCAAAACTTTAAATTCATGGAAAAGAATAATAGGATTTATTTTCCACAAGTGGTGAATGAGTTCTATTGCATGTGTTTTCTATACGTGTTTGCAAATTCAAATACCCATTTTCCTAAACTAGAATTTTGTGTAGAAATTTAGATCTGTGACTAATTCGCCTAGAATGGTTAATGAGTCCCAGTAGGTCAAAAGGTCAAATTTTCTAGTGTTTCAGATTTTCTTCTAGTCACATCCAAATTTCTAAGTGCACAACATTCATCTCACTACTTTTTTATTATATTTTCTTTGCACTTATATGTCATTTTATAGGTCATTATATTGAATTAGGGTTTTACATTTCATGTTTCATTTCATTATCTTTTCAAAGTATAAAGTTAGTGGTGAGCCCCTCATTAGATCACATTCATCCCCTATAACAATCCTCTTGCAAGATCTCTTTCTCTTTTGCATTGAGATCTCAAGGGTTTGTTCTTGAGTGAAAGTGAAAGTTTCCCTTTTAGGTCCTACTAAAGGGGAAGCAAAATATTTTTCTTCCTTTCATTTTGGTGAGCCTACATTTAGAACATTTCATTTTCTGATTTGGAGTGCATTATCATCCTAGATTTATCTTGCATTCACATTGTATTAGGACATTCATTTGTTAACTTGCATTCTAGGGTTTCAAATATTGCATTAGTGAAAGATCATATAGATTGTATTTTTATATCTCATTTTACTAAAAATCATTCCAAATCTACATTTTCACTTAAGATCTACATTATACAACATAGAAAGCACAAAAATCTACTAATTTTTTTGAAGATTTTGGAAAAAAATCCCTATTGGGACTCATTCTCCACCTTGGGCGAATTAGTCCCTTTCCAAATTTTGAACGACATTTTACAAAGTTAAATTTCCTATTTTTAAACTTCTATTTTTTTTGTTGCTTTTATGTTTTAGTTTACCTTCTTTCTGTTACATTCAAATTATTAGGAGTAGCATAATTTACATTCATTGTAATTATGGATAGAATTAGAATTTTTTATTCCTCATTTTCAGCATCTAGATTAGATTACATTATATATAGACCATAAAACAAAACCAAAAACAAGACCAAAACATCCAAGCCACTTGGAGAAAGTATAGTTATTTGACTATGTAAAATATCTCTTTCCAAGTTAAGCTAACCCTCAAGCCTTTTAGTAGCGATGACTTTGACATGTTACATGAAGCCCTTCAAGATTTCATCTCACAAAGTACATCCACTAAGGATTGTTATGAAAAACCAAAACCAAGAAAAGTTAATCTGATTCAACCTCAACTCATTCTTTACCCACCTTCGCACAAACCTCAACCTAAAAACAAGCCTAAATTTACCCTTTTATCCACCTAAGAACAATGTTTTGTAGCAATCAAGTAATAATATCATTTCTCATACATACAACACTCAAAATAATCCACAACCAAGGCAAGAAACCCTGAAAAACTTACCTTTTCCTAATCCCATTTTTCCTAGTGCTGCTCATTTAACTTCGCATAGTGGGAAGGAGTATGATCTTGTTGAACAACTTAGAAATACTCTTGCAAAGATATCCCTATGGGACTTAATTCATAATTCACATAACTATCACACTATGCTTCAAACAACCTTTCAAGTTTTGATCCCTCCTAATAAAAAGGAAAATGATGTGGCAACTTTTATACAAGGAATAAATACAGTTAGTGTAGATATCACCTTTCATCAACATGAGCTGCCTCCTTTGGAATTTAGAAATAAAAATTATGCCTTCATGATAATAGCCAAATTCAATAAAATAGGAAGAAAGAGGACCCTTGTTGATAATGGCTTAGCTCTTAATGTGTTTCATGTGAAACTTTTAGATAGATTATGCATGGAAAATAAAAAGTGGAACTTGACTCCTTATCAATTCGAGGATTTGACAATGTAGGAAAGCAGCCTCTCGGTGTGATTACATTACCCATTATAGTTGGAAAGGCTACCTTACAAACTTCTCTTCCTGTTATGCCTCATGACCTTTCATACAATCTTCTTTTGGGAAGACCATGGATTGACGAGATGCATGTGATGCCTTCGACTCTTCATCATATCATGAAATATGTCTATAACAACAAGGTATACCAAGTTGAAATAGACCTCAAGCCTAAAGTTGCTTACAAATTTAAAAAGGAATGATAAGCCTTCTAAACACATTGATTCCAAAATCACACATATAACCTATAGAAGAAAACAAGCAAGAGAAAAAAAAGTTTCAACCAATGGTTATGTCAACTTAGAACTTGGAAGAAAATTTACAAGCATCTACCTCATCTACTCTTGAAGAAGATACAAGCTATAAAAATTTTTGTTATGAGATTGAGTATCAATAACCACCAAACTTGAAAGAAATGGAAAGAATTTATGGGAGAGGATTTGAACTTATGAAACAATTGGGTTATAGTGGAAAAGGATGTGGAAGGAAATAATAAGGAATTCATGTTCCTATTGAGCCTAACATGCAAGAGATAAAAAGGGTTTGGTGTATTACCCTTATAAGATCACACAAGTGACAAAGATACCATCATTAAATATTAACATCATCTGCAAACCAAAAATCAATCTCACCTTGAAACATCCTGAATTGCTTGATATGAATTCTAAACCATCATGGGAATACTTTGAGGATGATGAAGCCTTGAAGCAAATGATAGGTGTTTATTAAATATCATATACAACCCCTCAAAATTAAAATGTCACATGTGCTAAGATTAACACTAAAAAAAAAGATGTAGGGGAGGAAAATAATGGAAAAAATATGAGTAAGGAAGAATACAACCCTAAATTTTTGAAACCAAGTGCATTTCCTCTAGGTGATACAATTGACATACAAATGGACATCAATGATAAGGAGATAGTCATTAAGATAGGAAAGTTCATTTATGATGAAGAACAAGAAGATCACACAATTTTACTCCATGAATTTCTTGAATTTTTTACTTGGAAATATTTGGAGATGTGAGGAATCGATACTAAGATAGTGACACACAACATAGTCCTTACTGAAAATGCTAAGCCAATTAGACAAAAGATATGAAAGATGAATCCTAAGATAGTCTTGCAAGTATTAAAGGATAGATTGAAAAACTCCTTGAGGCTATTTTTATAAGACCTATATATTATTCTCGTTGGATCTCAAACATTGTCAGAGTCACAAAACTTGACAATCATATTAGGATGTGTATGGATTTTCATGATTTGAATGAAGCATCTTTAAAAGATGATTTTCCCCTTCCTAATATCGACATGATAGTGGATTTGATTGTTGGACATGCTTCATTGTCATTCATGCATGGATTTTCTTGACACAATCAAATCTTTATCAACCCTCAAGACCAATACAATATAGAACTTACAATTGTTTGGGGAACAATCTATTAGGTCATGATGCCTTTTGTATTGAAGAATGCAGGTGCAACATATCAATGAGCTATGACATTAATATTTCACGATTACTTACTTTACCATATAAAAATGGCCCCTTGGACATTTTCATGGTATTTTAGGCCTTTCTTCATGATGCTTGGTCCATTTTTCTTTGATTTAATGTTTTAATGTGGCTTAAAAATTCACATTAGGTCCTAAAAATTCAAATTATGGCATCTCTTTAAGGTGTTGTGAACTGTTGTAAAACATTTCTACATTTTTTTAGAAAATATTCATTACAATTCACCTAAAAATCACCTTTTCTTCCCTTATCAAGTCCTATTTTGAAGTGTTGTAAAGTATTGTAAGAAGATTTCATGCTTTTCTAGGCTTAACTTCACTATTTACCCCTTTCTTATGCTTTATTTGACCCTATTATGCCCTTATAAGGTTTAATTAAGTGTAATTTTTAATGTAAACCCAACAAAGAAAATTAAATGTGACTTAATTCTCCACACCCACTTTCAAGTCAAAGGTGGAACCCATTCGCCATGGGTGGTGAATGAGTCCCTCTTGGCTCTAAATTCAAAATATTTCAAATTGTATTTCAGGTTTTTATTAAAAAATTAATTATGTTGGCCTGTGATGAGGTATCATTGGGTTACTAAGCCACAAGTGTGTATAAATATGTGTTTTTCTCCTCAGTTTACATCTCCTACAATCTTCTAATCTCATAGTTCATTCAAGCATCAATTTCGAGCATTCAAGCATTTTACATCATTCAATCAAGCATCAATCAAGTATCTTGGAGTAGACTTGTGTGTGTAGATTTATTAAGGAATTAGGTGTTGAAAGGAGGTCAAGAAGTTAACAAAGTGTTTCAATTCAAATCAACCCTATGTCAAGCTTGGAGACAACCTATAGTGCATTTTCTACAAGTTTGACTCCGTCAACCTAACAAGGAGACAAGCTCAAATTTGGTGCTACAGAATTGGTCCTTGATTTCACAAAATTTTGGAAGAGGTATGATTCGCCATCAATGGTGAATGAGTCCCACCTTAAGGCTAGAAATCCAAATTTTGTCAGATTCTGGATCCGAACACTTAGAAACCACTTTCCAAAAGTTTTCACCAGAAGCAAGATTGATTTGCCATCAGTGGTGAATGAGTCGTACTGGTGATTTTCAATTATTTATGTTAGCATTCATAACACTCTAGATTTATCATTCTTTACCCATGTTCACTCTGATTTAGCCTTCTACATTTCTATTTTGCATTCATTCATGTTTTAGTTCATGTTTTCATATCACACTATGCTTTCAAACATGACACATTTCCTAGGTTTTGTATACATAATCAATCAAATAGTTCAATTAGTTTCACTTAGATCATCTCATTTATCCTTATTAACATCATACATTTCGTAATTTGAGTGAACCATAGTGATTTTTCATGAGGTTTCTCTCTCCTTTTAGGTGAAACATCCTAAGAGTGCAGGAGTAGCCTATAAGCCTCATGACTCAAAAATATATGGTTCATTTTGGTGAGCGTGCATATTGAGCACTTTATCTTTCTAATTTCAATTGCATCTTGCATCCTAGGTTTCATTTGCATTGACATTCACTTAGCATATTGTTTTGTTTTTGTATCCTAGGGTTTCACAAATTGCATTAGTGAAAGACTCATCTAGACTTCATTTTTGCATAACATATCATTGGGAAAATAAAAATATGAATTTTCATCCTTAGTTTGCACCTAAAAAGCATTGAAATCAATTTAATATTTTTGAAAAACACAAAAAAAATCTCATAACTAGACTCATTTGCAACGCTGGGCGAATTAGTCCACCTGGACATTTTATATTGCATTTTAAGGTTTTTTTTGGGTATTCTTGCATTTATGTTCTCTATTGTTATTTCCTTGTTTCAATTTGCATAATTTATAGAACTATTTACATTTTTCACTCCTAGATTACATTTCATTTGTATTCACCCCATCTTTTGTGGTACTTGTATGAGTGTTTGGTGCCCCATTGATAATACTTTAGTGAGACAAAGTTATAAACTCATGGCTTCCCACAATAGCATTTTCATTGTGGACCTTGGGATCTCAAGAGCTCCTACTCCTAGTATGGAAAATGGTGCATTATGCATAGATACTACCACTACTATGCCTTCACTTTTCCATCCAATGAATGTTGACACACAAAACAATTTCATTTTGCTAGAAAAATTCATTAGTATTTATGAGGATTTTTCACACTTACAACATGACTTATCCCTTGAAAACATTTCCACAACTTCCATACCTGCAATAGAAAACCTCCATCATTTGATTGAAAGTGACAATGGCTTACAAGTTATGAAAATAATTGTTGAGATATATGATAAACATGCTCCTTCTACTTCCCAATCTACAAACATTGTTGTGAGCCAAGGATGACCTCACATTCCTCCTCCTTCAACTATATCATCCATACCAACTTATACAACTCCTCAAGTTACAACAACTATGCAATAGGCTAGTCATGTGACTCCTCCTTTCAGTGTTCCAACTAGCATTCCTAGTTCTCTCAAGTGGCATCGCATATTCCTTCTTCCACATTCACCCCTCTTAGTGTCCCTTTCATTTCCCCTAAGATTACATACACTCCATCACCAATTTCCCTTCCACCTCATACCACTTACACCAATCCCATCATTACACAACTCCTTAACACCGTTTCATCCATGCAACAACAAATATCCACCATTAGCCAAATTCACAATGCTCCAACCACATATCATGTTCATAGTAGTCCATTATCCTTAGAGATCTTACACAGACAGATGCCACAAGGAATTGAAATGCCTAGTTTTGAGAAATACAGAGGTAAAGGAGACCCTACTAATCATGTCAATGCTTATACAACCTTTTGCAGTGACTTTGTCCTTGATGATAAGTTAGCCAAAAAATTTCCTAGGACCTTGAAGGACATTGTATTGGAGTGGTTTTCAAACTTACCCAATCGTTTAATATGATCATTCAATAAACTTTTGGATTCCTTCATACATCATTTCCAAGTCCATATGACTCCAAAAAAGACAATGGTTGATTTAATGTGATGTAAACAAAATTCAGATGAAAATGTAACTGATTTCATTTCATGTTATCAGTCATTGTATGCTCAAATTGATGTCAACATTCCTGATTCACATCTATAAAAGATGTTTATCAAAAACTTGCACATGCACCTTGAGTATAAGTTAACTATGATGAAATTTCCTTCATTTATGCATTTATACATAACCCTTTGTGACTATCACAACTCGGTTCCAAGTCATGATTCACATCCCACTTCTAATCAAGCTGAGAAGTCTAACCAAAATAATGCGCCAAACTTTAGAAAACCAAATAGAGGCTTTTTATAGTTTAATCTACCTTCTCCACAACCAACCCAACCTATTCAAAGTGAAGTGGCAATTATCAAAGCAGCGGTGCCCTATACCTATGGGGACCCAAAGAGATAATTCACTCCCTTACCTGATACCCTCCATAATGCAATAAACCAATTGCTCCAACAACAAATCATCACTTTTCCTACCATTAAACCTTTACCTGATACTTTCCTGTGTCTAGCATCCCAAAGATGCTTGCCGAGAAAGACTCTAACATGTAACTGTAGCCTTAGATTTGAATGGAACCCGTAATAAAGATTACCCCATAAGAGGAATCGACAGCAGGACCTGAGTGAGTTTAATGAAAATTTTTGGTTCTCAAACATTGTTATAATGTGAAGTCAAGGTAATCTCCTCCTACTTGGGAACCTTGTCACAACAATTTAATATGCCCTTATTACATCAACAAGAAACATATGCCACGTAAGCCATGTTATTGAACCCGATTTCACAAGCTTGTAGAAAAAGCACACTCAATCCTTTGTTCCTATTGAACTACCTACAACCTAGCTTTAAAGGGCCTCTTGGCTTTCAGATCCTTCTTCAATGAATCATTGACACATTGTCTAGGGTTTATGGTTCTCATGGTTTGTCAGTAGCATGAGCAGATGACTGCATGCTTAGCCTTGAATTTTCTTCCACTCTAGAGAATACTATGCAAAAAAATCTCTAAAATTTAAATATAAAAGATAGCAGGGTCTCAAAAAAAAAGGAATAATCAAAAAATAAGTTAAAGAAAAAGGTAGTCTGCTACAATTAAGTTGAGAAATTAATTTTATTGGTGAGTGAATAGTGCATAAATTTAAATAAATTTAATTTATTATTTAAATTTAGCAAAAGAGGAATAAATAATTCAATAAATCAAACTATAGGGTTTGTTTTATTAAATTAAAAGGAGAATGATAATTAAAATAAAGATTTTTTTAGCGATCTTTATTTAATTAAGAAGAAATGTGATTTTAAATAACACAAATCAGTTGCTTGGTCACCAAGAGGCAACAACTTCTCACCCTCCATTTCATGATGACTCCTCTCTTACCAGGAGCAAGTGGCTTTGTAGATTTGGGTTTACTAAGGAATTTGGTCATGATGTTTAAGGAATAAGGTACAAGGTAAATGGAAAACAATACCCTTGAATGCTTCCATGAGGAAAGTCTCATACACCAAATTAGTATCCCACATGGTGCTGATCTATAAAAATATCTTTAACTTTCTCCCAATGAAGGGATATGAGATAAGTAATTAGAAAGAAAAAGGACAGTTTGGTTGTATCCTCTAGAAGGGTTCTTTAAGCTAAATTTTGATGGTGTCTAAAGGTAATCCAAGATTGGCAGGACAAGGGGTAGTGATTAGAAATTATGGTGGTCATTTTTTTAGATTGTCAAACTAATAATGAGGCTGAGTGGGAAGCTATCTTTTCTAGGATGGCATTAGCCTCTTCTCTTGGTTGTGAATGGCTAGTAGTGGAAGGTGATTTGATTGAATTTGTGGTTATAACTTATAAATAGTCTTCAAAATAGCCATTGTCCAAATTGAAAAAAATTGAAAGCTTTTAGAGGAAGCCGAGGAATTAAGACTTTCTTTAGATGAGATTCTATATTCACACTGTTTTAGAGGCGTCAAGCCTCTTAGCTAATAAGTGGGTAGATCAGGATCCTCTTATGGCCTTGTTCAGTGAGCATGTTGACTCTTAGTTGGATTTGGAGGAATAGTCGGCTTCTGAGCCATTTTAAATTTTTCACACTGCCTTCTCCTTGGGCCACACAGAGGTCCATTGTTGGTGACCTTTTAGGCTTCAACCCTATAATGTATGAGACAAGCTTGATTTTGTTTTCTCTTTTTGCAGCCCCCTCCACTCAAGCTTGCATTATATTTGCTGCAACTTCAACTTAGCCACTTGGGTTGTATGCCTCTCATACATGTCTTACATACCACTCAGACACTTATTCCATTGTTTTCCTGTATGATCCTTCAAATTTGATCCATAATAAAAGATTGAGTGCGTATTTAACACTCGTAGCCTTGAACAAACCATCATAAAGGTGCATCCCTATAACCCTGCAATCTAGATCAAAGATACTACTCTATCCATATTTTTGAATTTCCTCTAACATTTGTAAATACTTTCCTATCCAAAATCTCAGGTTGCAAACCCTTTTCACTTGTTTTCTTGAGTGTATGAGATGCCTCCCTCACTGTCACTTCGTCCTTTGAAGGTTTGATTTCCCTTGACTATTTTTCATAAAGACATTTCTTTCACTGAATGCCATCTTCTTTATCCTCAAATTTGGAAGAGAAGTTGCCTTTCTTCTAGCTCTAATAGTCCCATTTTGAGAAAGTTCCACTAAGTCTTTATATACAACAAGTTGTAATGCTTTTAAACTCAATGCAAGTTGTAACTTCTGCAAGTCAACCTCATGGATCACCTAATCATAAGCCCTTTGTAGGAATGAGGAGTCAATCACACAAAATGGTTTTAGGCCTTCATATGCTAAACCAACAGCAAAAGTAACTGTATATTGTTCAATAGAAATCTCTTTGCATAAGTACCTAGACCTATGTAATCTTCCATTGGTGCATTGACAACAACATCCCATCATTAATTTGTAAACTAAAAAGGATGCCTCTTAATGAACCAAAGAAATATGATGATAAAGAGCTAAAAGACCTAAAGAAGTACACTAATAGACTTGTAGTTTTCTATTTTTTGCATGAAATTTTAAGAGTTTTTTCTAGCAGAATTTTTTCTTATTAAATCCAAGAGACATAATAGTATGAAGAGAAACAATAATAAGACTTAAAATGTGTATACATTGAATTTTTATCAATTGATTGAAATATAGCCAGCTCCCTATTTTTAAATTAACAGCATTCCCTCAATCTCTATCTGCAATCTCTGGATAATTATGGTTTATAAATTAAATGTTTATGTGACAATAATGTTTATTAAATATCGATATAATTAATCTTTGTTTTTGTTGACATCTATTTCAATATTTTAAAATGTCAATTTTTAATTTTTTAAGCATAATGGCAATTTACATTCTTTGAAGTTGCATATCCAGACTAATTATTTTTTCAAAATTTAAATTATTTATAAATATTTTTCTATTTTTGCCATCTCCAAGTACGATCTCCAAATTTTATTCAAATAAACACATAGGTACAAATCCCAGACTCCCATACCACTTCCCATCCCCTCATAACTATGATATTAAAATAAGAGGTTCACTATACTAATCATATTGACAAAAAAATATCACTAACCTCATCATTAGTCTTTTCATATTTAAGCCAATGGTATTTCTTTTTCTCCCAATGGTGTTTTCCTTTCTACCATATGACTCAATCTCTTAACTTGCACATTCAAGACTGAATTTGTTGTGCAAAATGCCAAAATACCTATTAATATGGCCAGCAGCAATAACACCATCATTTGAACCCATCTTGACCCAATGCAACTAAGATCTACTTTAGATTGAAAAGGTCAACCCCACACTTTGGCAATTGCCCTTTTAGATATTAGATATTAGAACACAATTGAGGCATACAACATTAAATTAGCTAGACTTTTAGAAATACCTTTTTCACATTTTGTATTGAGGTTAGTTAGTTCAACACTAAACTGAGATCTGGAAGAGAATGATGATTTGACATATGTTGTTCACATTTCGTATTTGCTGTTAAAATACTTTCTAGTACATTGATTTGATGCTTTACACATAATGAGTGAAGTTGCAATTTCTCTTCCAAGGGATTTGATTCTCATGCCATTGATTTGCTTCTCTACAGCCAACATTACAGCTGTATTTGGACAACAATAAAGTTGAGGTTCTTTCCATCATTGACTATAGTATAGTGATGGAAAATTGTACAAACTAAGATTTGAACAAAGACCTACAATAGGTTGATGGCCTGCTCTATACTGAGCTACTATCCAATTTGTTAATGGACTTTCCAACATCTCCCAAGAAGCTCCTTACCAGTTCCAAGGCTGAACCATATTGACAAATCTGCAACACCTTTGCACTTGCAAGGTGAACAAAAAACAAAGAGGATACAAAGGACAACCCTTAATATTAATATTGTGACTTTGTAACATGTTTAGACTTTAGAGAGATACAGGATATTGTAATATTTTATTTTTCACTCTGTAACTGACGGTGGTTGATGATTAAAATTAATAATGTTCTTAGCATGTATTGATAGTTAATAGTCAAATGAATTTTGCACTGAATAGGGAGTTTTGAAAAGAAAAATGTAACAACTTGCATAGAGAGCATTGTAGATGTTGCACAAGAATAGTTGCAGTCGAAAAAGTGTGTTTGGCTGCCTTTTAGCGATCCCAGGAATGGCAGCTAGCCCTCTCTATATTTTATTTCTGAATAATTTACAAGGAGATCTCCTCTCTACTGCTACAAATAATTGTATTCTTTGTATGTTAGTATAGCCAAGGTACTCTCTGAATTCTAGTTATCAGCTAACATCTCCGAATTCTTGTAGTTGTGGTTCCTTTTGAACATGATTTTCCAAATGAAATTTTTTGAATTTGTACTGACAAGAAAGCCTGATATGCACAACATTAGTCCCCTAAAAATATTTTGGTAACAAAAATTTCTTGGTTGGATGTAATGTACAAGGCATTCGTTGCAGAAGTTGTATGGTTATTTTGTGAATTGCTTTATGATGATCAGGTTATGAGTAAATTTACCTGTTTGTTTTAGATAGGGATTTTTATTGAAATTCAAAATATTATTTTCTACAGGAATTCGGTGAAATATATGAAGCTAAAGAAAATTTGGAACTGGCTTTGGAATAGTTTGAGCGAGTTGCAGAGCTCTATCGAGGTGGAGAAGTTAAGAAGTTACTAGTACAGCTAACCAATGCCAACTTAAAGTTGCACAGTTTGCAGCCCAGCTTGAGCAGTAAGTTAATATGAAAGAAAATATTTGTAAAAGTTTTTTGGGATCACATATTTTCACTTTTGGGCTATCAAATAACCATAGCGTAGTGGCTACATATAATTGGATTTTTTTGGGGTTTGATTTGTAGATTTATTATTTTTAGTTCATGTGTATAGACATGTGGATTTGTGGTTCTTTAAACAAATAATGCAAATGGATTTACTTGTTAAATCTAATATTGTTTGCCTACAGGAATTTTTTTCTTTCACCCTATTGATTATCTTAAAAGAAAAATTCAACTCTCTATAAAATTGTGTCAAAATCTTGAAAGGTTGTGCTATGCTCAAAGATGATTTGGAAATCCTATCATTCATCAATAACAAAGTACATGATTTAGTGGATTGTTACAATAAAAGGTTATCAGCCTTTGAGAGGACCAGACAAAGGCACGTAAGAAGAAGAAAGTTCCCACTCTGAAGCAAAATTGTCTAGTCCAGACAATTGAGTCAACTCTTTGTCAAGCTACCTTGCCATGCTTGAAAGAGTTATGCCGGTAGTTAATATTAACATTTTCTCTTTCCTAGAAATGAATCATTATCTCACGCCATGTTATGATGTACGTGTTGCTCATGATTGTATGAACAATTTTGTAAACTATAAATAAAAAAATACTTATTGGCATTAACTTTATGAATTTGGATTATGATGTATTATTTTCTTTTTTCTTTATGAACATTATACTTTGTGTATTCGACAACTGTACATTGCTCCTAGCTTCAAAATTGTTGATAATTTATGTCATATTTCCATCACATTTGGAAAAATAAAAATAAAAACTCCAACCAATAAGAGAACGACGAGAATTTGAAAACATTGAATGTTGTAAACCACACTAAAAAATATTTAAAATAAATTGTTTATTTTTTTAATACATTTTTACATATTGTCTCTCAGAGACAATGTCTTTAATCCCAACTATTGTCTCTAAAAAGACAAAAGTGAAATTGTCTCTAAAGAAACAAAAATGTCTAATTCATATTGTCTTTATAAAGACAATTTTTAAGACAATACTTTAAGACACTTGCTTAAAGACAATACTTGAGACAATACACAATTTATTTTTTTTGTCTCAAGTTAAGACAATTTATTAAAAATTGTTTTAAAAATTATTTTAAACCACCCCTCTATGTAGTAATGACTCTCAAAGAGCTCTTGTTTATATACTATTTCTTTGAGTGACATAACTCAAAGTATATTCCAAAAACCGAAACATCTCGTTGCACCAAATTTCACCATAATAAAAATGTCCACAGCCGCGACGGATATCCAAGTAATGGTCTTCTAATGCATTAGTTTCTGTGGTAGATACTCTTATCGTTTGCACTTTGAACTCTGTCTTGATAAAGCTATCTTCCTCTGCCATGACAAGTTGAACCTTTGAGCAACCATACACTCTTATCTTCTCCACACTCTTCAAACTCCAGTAACACTCTGGTATCCTCTCCAGTGCCTCGCATTTCATTACTGTTAATAGTTTGAGTGAAGGCAGTGCTCCATCTTCTACTGTTGGTAGCTGCTTTAACTTCTCCAACTTTACCATTGAAAATACCTCTAGCTTTGGAAATGCCCCCCCTCTGCCAAATTCTTCTGGGAACTTCTCTATGGCGGGGCAATTAACTATGTCTAGGTGCTTTAGTCTCGGAAGTTTGTGCAAGGCAGGTAGCTGCTTAAGCTTGCCACACTGGATCAACTTAATGTAGCTTAGATGCTGAAATTCACAAAATGAATTTTCTATCTGGAGTAGATGAGGACATGTAAGATATAGTTCCCTCAATTTTGACATGGCAGTCATGTCATTGGGTAGGCTTTCCATACATGTGAGATGCAAATAAAGAAACTCCATCTGCTTCATCATTCCCAGCACTCCTCCTGGAATTATTTTACTATTGTTTGTAAACCCAAAACTTTTGAGTTGGTTAAGGGTGCCCAAATCACTAATTGAGAGCCTATCTCTTCTGCATTTATTCCACCGTATATTTGGAGAATTACTTGTACTCAGGTGCTGCAAATTCGTGAGGTGTGCGAGACCATAAGGTATGCACTGCAGATGTTCACAGAATCTAACGTCTAAAAGTTTTAGGGAAATCAACTTAGAAATGCCGGCCGGGAGTTCATTAATATCAGATCCTCCAAGATCTAATATTTGAAGGTTTCTGAGAGCGACGATAGAGTTGGGCAGTCTCTTGATTGGCACATAGCCTAACCTGAGGCAAACTAAATGCTTCAAGCATCCCACGCTTTTCGGCAACGACTGGAGAGCAGTCCGTGACAAATCCAGGACTCTGAGAGCGGTCATACTCCCAATCACCTGTTTTGAAATTTCTGTCAAAGAAGGATTATAAGAGAGTAGCAAGGAGCGGATATGGGGAGCTCTGAATGCCTTTGGAACGCTACTCAAACTATTGCCCATCAATGAAATTCTGATGTACCCCGAACAGTCATGCACTGGAAACTCAGATAAACCTCTGCCTGCCTCAAAGAAGCATTTTTCTTCCTTTGCAGCGATTTGACGTGCTAAATCGCGCAAGACGTCATGCACCCTGAAATAGAACACGCTTCCGTCGTAATTCTTCTCGACTGGTTCAATAAGGCATCTGTCAGCTAACAAATTGACGTACATCTCTGCAATCTGTCGAGGATCCGGCCCGGCTACCAACCCTTCTCCAGTCCAGTAGAAAGTGGCAGATGCAGAAGATATGATATTGTCTTCTGGGTAAGAAGCGAGGCAGAGGAAGCACAACTGCAAGGAAATGCCATGGTCAGCGACGTCGGCCAAAGCGTCGTAGCTGAGCTTCAACCTGCCATAAAGCGAGTGTTTATCATCTTTCTGCAACCTCTTGACTGCCAATTCCCAGTTATTGGACTGACTGATGCCTGCCATTGCCTGCCCAATTACTTTGAGGGCTAAAGGAAGGCCCCCGCACTCGTTGCATACACGCCTCGCTATTTCTTGGTCGATGCTCATAGGCAAAACTCCGTCGCTGTGTGAAAAAGCATGGGAAGAAAATAATCTCCAGCTGTCATCCTCTGTCAATTCTTGCATTTCGACGATTGATGGAGGTGGAACACCCAACTGTGAGAGCACACTCCTACTTCTGGAAGTGGCAATGATGATGTTCGAGTTGTGGTATGAAGAGTGAGGTACACACAGCTCCTCTAACAACGAGGTTGCACTTGTTTCCCAAACATCATCTAGAACCAGGGCAAATTTGTGTTTTCTCATACTTTCATTCAACCAAGTTTTAACATACTCTTCCTCTCCACTATCCAATCTTTCATTTAATTTTAGAGCTATTTGTCTGTAAAGATCATATCTGAGAGCATTGAAAGATGGATTTTGTGAAACAGTAAGCCAAAGCATCAAGTCATTGGAAAAAAGACTCTGTATCTGGTTACTGTTGAATACTTGTTTGAGTAGTAGAGTCTTACCGGCCCCGCCCTTCCCAACTATGCCGAAACGAGACATATTCTTGTGCTGCTGTGAATGAATAAGCTCCACAAGTCTGTTTGATGCAGAATCTTGTCCGACAATGAGTACCTCCTCAATATACTTCTTGTTGGAAGTAGCCGAAGAAGTGGATGGAAAGAGATCTCCGGATGTGCCGGCAAGTGCTGAAGTACGAAGACTAAGAGAATTCACCCTCTCTTTAATCTCCTCAAGCACTTGCTGATTGGCCACATGCTGCTGCAGTTGGTGCAGAAAAGCAATGGAAGGTGTAGAGGCTAAATGCTTTTCTATATTTTCAATGAGTAGCCTGATCTTTCTGCTCATTCTGTAACGAGAAAAGAGATGAGAGTGTGAGGGTACAGTGCAGTGCTGGGTCAAATCAGATGCTTCCTCCAGAAGAGCATTCAAATCATTCAACCAGCTGTTGACGGTGGAGGGCAAAGGATGGTGAGGGGATGCACTCACTTTTCGAGAGCTCAAAGCCTTTCGAAATTCCTGCAATTCCATATTCATTGTTTGAATTCTGGGAAGCAGAACTTTGAGGGCATCCAGCTCTTTCCTGCATCGGATGGCAACGTTGATGTGATGAATGATCTGATCTCCAGCCAATTGAATGGCATAACCAAGAAATCCAGGAATGAAGCCAGGATCGCCCATTTTGGGGGCACTTGAGGAGAAAACAGGGGAAGTATTAACAAATAGCAGCTAATCTGCTGGCTGGTCTCAACAGCAAACGCTATCTTAGCATCTGATATGAAATGCTTTCATTTATAGTTTAACAGAGACCTCGTTAGACAAAAATCTTATTTACTTAGAAAGAGTAGAAAGATCTTAACAAAAAAAAGTTTAAAAGCACTTTTACCAGGTAGAAGGATTTCTTGCTAACGCCTAAATTATAGCAAAATTAACTTCACAACTTTTCCTCTTTTATTTCCACTAATTATAATGGAATATAATTTGTTTCAAGCTGAAACCATAATTGTATTTGATTGAAAAGTAAATTTGATTTAGCAAAAAATTCTTAGTAAATTTGATTATCGTTTTGAGTATTATGGTTGTATTTAAAAAATAAAAAATTATTAGTCTAAAGTAAAATTTATTTATGAGATAGGTAAGTGGAAGAAAATATGTGGTCTTGGTTTCTAAGACATTAAATAAAATAAGAGATATTTTACTAAGAATTAATTTGGTTGTTTTTTTGTCTTTAAAGTGTTAAATTTAATGAATGTAAAATAATATGGAGATAGTTGTAAATTAAATGGAGCCAACACTTGTGTGAGGATTGTGTTTGCAAATGTGTGAACAAGGTTGTGCTCTTAAGCCAAAAGTCAAATGTGAGGTCAAGGTTTGGAAGGGTTTCAAGCTTTGCATGTTCACACTTGTGTAAGCAAAGAGTAGGGAGAATAGGCATGCTCACATATTTGGGGAGCATGGAGAGAGGGAATGTATGTTGGGGATGTTGAGTTTAGATTTTAATTTATGTGGGGAGATTAAATGATCATGATAGAAAGTTAGAAGATTAAGGTGATGTGAAATTTAAAAATTAAAAAAATGTTAATTATAATTAATTAGTCTCAACTAATTAATTATCAAATTACTAACTAATAAGTTGAGTTGAAGGAATTAAGAAATATAATTATAATTCAATTAATCTTATTATAAAATATATTAAATTAATGAGAAAAATAAATAAATTAAATAGTTTATAGAATATCCCTGAAAAGGCATAGCTGAATTTATCGTGAATGTTCACATTTGACCAAGAAAACATCCAAAAAAAAAAATGTTCAAACTTGAATGTTCACATTTGACCAAGAAATCATCCAAAAAGAAAAAAGAAAAACATAATCTTCATTTGTCTCAAACGCTTCCTCACACACTGCTGAGCCAATAATCCACTCAAAGATATGTTCAAACTTAAATAAGATGGCCAATTTTAATGTAAAATCATAAGCAATGGACATGGTCATAGACCTTCATTTTCATCTTACCTTTTCAAAGTCTTCGACCATATCAAATTAAATTTTCTGGCACATTTTGTTTTCATTATTAAAGTTAAATTCCGACTTGTGAGCAAACGACAATAAAGGTGTCCATGCTCACCGCGAAAGGGAAATAATGGGAGGAATCTTGCCTTGTAAAATGCCAAGAGTTGATCCCCACACTGAGCTCTTATCTTCCCATTGAACGCTATTCGTATTACTTTCATTTCTAGTCATCTCAAAGTTTAAATGTATATGGAGTAATATAATTTTAAAGATTATATAGGATTGGAAATTTAAAAGCGGAAATTTAGAATGTATAAAAGTTTATGATCTGAATTTAAGATTTGGATCATGAATTTGATGATCAAATTTTGAAAGGGTATTTGATTTATATAATGTGTAATTTGTATGTCAATTTATTAGAATTCTATTAATTCATATATGATCATATAATTTTAAACTAAATTAATTTGTACATTACGATAAAATATTCTTCATTATGTACAAAATTAGTATTTGTATATTTCTTTTAGAAAATTTTAATATACTTTGGATTAATTATAAAGAGGTTAAATATAATTCCAACTTACCTTTTGCATTAATTAGTCTGCATATCTCAAACGATGTGTTTTCTTACCCTTTAGTTATATTCAAAGTTTGTACCAAATTATAAGATTTGACATCTTTTTTTTTTAAAGTAATTTTAAAATATGTATTTTATTGAAAAATAATTGTACATACCATATTGATCATTCAACCTTGAATGTTTGTTTGTGGCTTACAATAAAGTATGTGGTTGATCGGTAAACATAACCAAAACAACACACATCTTCAAATGGATTACAAAATCAACCATAAAAACAAGAAAACACCTAGCAAATACAACAACACCAATAATACTTTACAAAATTAACCATGAAGGCTTCTATAGTAGAGGATAGGGAAACTCCCACCAATCTCGAGCATATCAAAAGGAAATGGAAATTAGAATTCTCCACTAGAGTAGTATAAGCATAACCATATTCTCAATGCCACCATAAAAAAAATTGGATGCATTGATGCACATATAATTCGACTATCCCTACAACTATTATTGAGGAAAAGAGAAGTAGCTCTTACTATTGAAGTGTCTACACCTACATAAAGAAAGAGAATGGCTAGCTTGAACACTAGCATTTCATTAATCCAATCCTCCATATGTTGGAATTCAATAACAATAGGGTTTCAACTTAAGTTCAAATATTTAATTGTCATAGGAGAATTTTTTGTGTATGTTAGCTTAATTTAATTTAACTTAGTTTATTTTCATACACCAAGTTTAGCTTTCTAAGATGCTAGTAAAAGCATGATTCATAAGATGTTAGGTGACATACTCTTCACTCAAAGTTACTTTTTTCATTATTGCAAATTTAGGAGTTATAATTCCTATTATATGAGGTGTGTAGACCTACTCTCCCTTTAAATTTATTATAAATCCACTCATCCTCTTTATATTTTATAGCCTGATTAATGGAATAACATTATTCAACCATTTTTATTCTCAAATTCTCGGTGTAGAGAAAGAATTGTAGATGATTTATAGGTATTGGATCTTTATTTTTATTTTTATTACAAAATATATAATGGAATTGGTGCTACTATTTTCATAGATTTTATTATAAAATCAATAATAGCATTGATCCTATTTTAGTCCATACGCAATTTTAAGAGCACTAGGTTTAGGAGTGATTAGAGCAGAGTTGATATTTGATGAATGTTGTATATGTTTGTGGTCTCTCCTCGAGGACCCAATGTATCCTTGTAGGTACTTGGATATAGGGAAAACAATATGTCATATACTTCTTTTATTTGTATCATCATTCTTCTCTTTTTAGTGCTTTGTTTTTTGACATTTGGGGACAATACAGAGTGTTGGGGGTATTTAAGTCTTCATCCATGTTGACCCAAAATTTTAATTTTCACTTTTTTTTTAAGTCTTCCTTCTTAATGATTTGAAATATTTGAGGATATGATCATGATTCATACATAGTTATATACAAAATTATTGACATGAATCATGCTGACCCCAAATACTATGATTTGCTATCTATCTTATGCCTCTATTATGCAAGAATCTTCAATAAAATGTGTTCCTTTGCATAGAACAAGCTATTCTAAAGAGGTGGACTATCACATTCATATTGCAAATATTTTATCTTATGATTCTTTTTGAAATGTGTCTACATCCAAAGGTCTTATCTATCATCTAGCATGGGGGAAATCCACTAGACTTTCTCTTTTTGATTGTTTATTTCTCTTTTATGTGGTTTTTGTACGATGCAAATTTGTAGTAGTCGCAGTCATATTGAATTTTCATATGCTTCCCACACATATTGGTGCCCTCTTATTTCTACATAATTCTTGATGTCTAATTTTTTTTCTTTTCACCTAACATGTTTTTCTACAACTAACATGTGTTTGTGGTGATGCAACTTAATCATTTTGTGCAGAATTGATTGGGATGTCTTCCCTCGAGGAAACTCTACATGGATAGAATACTCTACTTCCCCTTCACATCCTATGTAAAATACTCTCCTTTTACTTTAGCTGCATTCTCTTGAACATATATGATTTGCTAAAGTAGGGGAAAATTATAATGTCATAAATTGCATCCTATCCAATTTCATGTTATATGCATCTCCTCTTTAAATAAATTAAGATAATTATTCTTTCTTTCACCCTAAAACCATCTTTCGCTATTCGACATGCCCATTTTCTTGACTATTGAGTCGAATTTTCTCATGAACCTATGCATGTCATGAAAACGTCTATCAACTATGCTCATGTCCTACAAAAATACATGACTAAGATGATCATTGAGACATTGCATCTATCATTTCTTGGTAGTGTGATTCCTTTTCCAACTTGGAACCTTATTAGGAGTCACTCGAGGAGGTTGTTTAGACCAAAAATGTACCTCTCTCTTGAGGATTCAAATCATTCAATCTTTCTCTCTTGGGAAAATACACATGGCTCTCTTATTTTCTCATTCTTCACTATTCTACAATACATCTTTCATTCATCTAGCATTATCCTTTTCTCTTTAAGCATATATTTAAAGAAACTCTTATACAACTTCCAGAGTATATTCCATTGTTGTAAACATGAGGTCATCTTACAAAGAAGCCACAATCACCTTGTATACTCCTATCCCTTCCTCATTGCACCAACAAGCTACCTATCTTCTATTCTTGGGAGTGGTAATTATTCAAGTCTTTTCATTCAAGCATATTAGCTTTATTTGATAACATATTATTCTCTTTATCATTTTCTATCTATTTCCATTATCTTGTCTGAGCTTCTTCATGGAGGTGGGAAAACCAATATGATAGTTTGACTAAGGAAAAATCCTATAAATCCACTCAAACATTTCCCTTTGGTCTTGTGTGTATCAATGTAGGTGGAAGAACTACTTGGAGAAAGCTTGGAATTTTTCAAACATTTTTGGTGATATCTTAAACCTCTCCTTGTCATTTTCATCTAATTTTCACTTAATATATTTATTTATGTCACCTTATATTTGTTGCACATAAATATATTTTGCACCTCTTTCACATCCAAAACCTTGTGTGGGGTATTTTGAGTTTTCCTATAATGACTTGTGCTTTTTTTCCATATGGGACACTAGGGTAGTGTGCTAGATCATCTGGAAACCACACATTCATCCTAGACTTAGAGTTTGTCAAGATGTCCAAAAGACCTTTGTACCCCACACTTTTCATTTTTTACATTTGAAAGGCCTAGATAATTTTGGTAATCTATTAAATCTCACATTCCTCCATTTCTATTTCACTTGAGTAGTGTCAATTGAGGTAGTTGTGTAACATAATAACCCTAATTGAAGTAAAAATTTATAATTTTTCACCTTACAAGTAAATAAACTATGTAACAAGCCATTACAATAATTTTTTTCTTTTCTTTATTGAGAAAATATGAACAAAGATGCATAGCATAATACAATACAAATTCCTTGTATTTTCATCAATTTAGAAGTTGCATCAATACTAGTATCTAATTCATACATTTACATACATAGCTCAATGATCTTTAGAAAAAAATAGTTGTAAGAAGGTCCAACAGCCTTCCTTTCAAATTGTGGTCCTTATGTTGCCTGTTGTGGAGGAGAAGCATCACTTGGGTAGTTTTTTACCAACCACAGACTCTTAATGTGATCCCCCATACATCTATAATTTGATGAATGGACCTTCCATTCAATGAAGATATTGGTAGAGTAACTGATAATGACAACCAATTGAGCATAGTGTTGTGTCCTACATAACTAGAACTTTGTAGTCCCACAATCTCAAACTAGCATGTAATACTAGATCATGGTAAACTGACAGTGGAGCCAAAGGTCATCACACTACTTTGGCCAAAGTATTTTATTTAGTATTTCTACTGAGGGTCATCTATCACATACACTACTTAGGGCCGATTTTACTTAGGGCCTTCTTAAACTATGCATATGTATTTCCTCCAATGGATAATCTATCACCCCAGAGATAACCTATCACCATTTTAATCTTCTTGGAATAACCTACTTAACAAATAAGTACCCAAGCTCCTTGGCATACTAGATTAACTATCCTAGGAATAAACACAAGATAGTCTTGTTAAATAAATAACTTAGCTAAGTGTATCCCATGAGCCTCACATGTTAAATCAATCCTAGTATATAAGTCTTATGAAAAACATCAAATCCTATTATGGAGTACTTTAAAAGCACATCACAAAATCAACATAATAGCTTCAATTTACTTTCTCAAAGACATTCTAATTTCTCTAATGCACATTTTGGAAAAGATAACTCAAGAAAACATGGAAAAAAAACTATTCATAAGTAAGACAATAGAGAAGAAGGTCCTCATACCTATTATCACTTATCCAAATATTTGTCACCAATGCATCATTTTCAAAAAAATATCAAGGTTGATAACAACTTCTCTAGAACATCAAAAATATCTCTAACTCTCTAGTTGATAGTTCACTTCACTCAAGTAAAAAATATCCCTCAAATATATAGATTTAATTTTCTCTTTCCCACAATAAAAATAGAGGAAATAATGCAATAAAAAGACTTGCAAGTGAAATACAGAGAAGTGCAATCTTGTGAAAGAATGCATCCCCTCAAATGAAATGGCTCAACTATTTATAGAGCATCTTGGTAATATAATAGCCTATATTTTAGTTATGATAATGGACCTCAAGCTCCATGCAAAGCAACACATGAAACACAATAGAAAGGTGGTGACTTCAAAGTTCATACTCAACAAAATTACCTATAGGTCAACTTGCAACATTGACAACAATCAAATACTCATTCAAATATTCACATGCTCAATTTGAATTATCACATGAGATAGACATCTACAACAATTGGATTTCTAGAGGTGGTGCTAAATTCATCCACACTCCTCTCTTTTGGCATAGTTTCCATGCCTTTAAAAACAATCAACTACTAATTTGTAACACCAAGCACTATCGACTTGCTTTACGGAATGAGTCAACTAAGATGTTAAATGTGTTTTACAAAGTCATCAACAGATATATAAAACATGGTGATATTCATACTAAGCCAAAGTTTTCTTTATCAAAGGCATCAACCAGGTCCATGCTTGTATCAATATAAGATAGCAACTCAAAATGCATTACCTATGTTTCATAATGTGTTACATATATACATATACATATATATATATATGTATGTATGTATGTATGTATGTATGTATGTATGTATATATGTATGTATATGTATAATATATACATATACATACATACATACATACATACATATATATATATATATATGTATATATATGTGTATATGTATATGTATATATATATATACCATTTATATAGATATGGGTGCTACCACATTAGTGGTTTACACTTTTTGGGATATCCCCTAAAATGAAATGGCTCAACTATTTATAGAGCATCTTGGTAATATAATAGCCTATATTTTAGTTATGATAATGGACCTCAAGCTCCATGCAAAGCAATAGATGAAGCAGAACTAAAAGGTGGTGACTTCCAAGTTCATACTCAACAAAATTACCTACAGGTCAACTTGCAACATTGACAACAATCAAATACTCATTCAAATATTCACATGCTCAATTTGAATTATCACATGAGATAGACATCTACAACAATTGGATTTCTAGAGGTGGTGCTAAATTCATCCACACTCCTCTCTTTTGGCATAGTTTCCATGCCTTTAAAAAAAATCAACTGCTAATTTGTAACACCAAGCACTATCGACTTGCTTTAGGGAATGAGTCATCTAAAATGTTAAATGCGTTTTACAAAGTCATCAACATATATATAAAATCTGGTGATATTCTTACTAAGCCAAAGTTTTCTTTATCAAAAGCATCAACCAAGTCCATGCTTGTATCAATATAAGATAGCAACTCAAAATGCATTACCTATGTATCATAATGTGTTATATATATATATATATATATATATATATATATATATATATATATATATATATATATATATATATATATATATATATATACAAATATATATATATACAAATATATATGTATATATATATATATATACAAATACATACATATATATATATGTATACCATTTATATAGATATGGGTGCTACCACAATAGTGGTTTACACTTTTTGGGATATCCTGAGTTTTGCTGAAATAAAATTTTTTTAGAAAATATAATAATTTAAGCCTTGAAAAGTTCCATTCAAAGGAATCCAATTGAAGAGGGTTTGATCAAACCACCTTAGACCAAGCCCCCTTGAATAGAACCCTGCTAGTTTTAAACCATACCTATAACATAGTCTCCTTTACACCCATCCAAATGCTGATAAATAACCACTTTTGGTTTACCTTTTGGGGGATCAAATGAATTGATTTAATTTTTTATTTTTTTTAAGTATGTATTCCTTATTGTAAGCTTCCAAAAAAGTAAAATTTTAATTAAATTTAATTTTATTATTATATTTATTTTTTTATTTCTTGTGAATGTAGGATATTTATTGAAAATCAAACTCTCTATTCTACACATGTAGAAAAATAGTAGATTATGAAAAAAAATTTGAAAAATATATGAGTTCACTAGATATTGATTTCCTTAATCCAATATAAAAAGAAAAATTGAATTTTGGTACATACAAAATAAGTGACGCATTATACAATCTGCCTATGTTTGAATTGTAATTGGTTTGACTTTGAAACTTGATTAAGGACAAAATTTTCAATAAAACACAATGAAACCAATTGGAAACACTAGATACTATAGTCACATATCTAAATTTGAAAAAAAATAGAATTTTATCATTCATGAAAAAAAAATTACATACGGTGAGCGTCACTCCTTGAAAATGTTGTTTACTGAAAAAAACTAGTTTTCAAAGGTGATGGAAAAAGAAATGCAATCTAATTCCAATTTTTTTGAAACAAATATATTTAGAATCCATAGAAAAAATATCAGAAATCACTAGTTTGAATCATCTTCAAATTCCTCATGGTTTAGTCGCTATAGGTGCCCAAAATGAAAATTTAGTTAGAAAAAACTATTTCAATGTCCAGTTTGGCCAAAAATTGTAAACCAATATTGTGGGATCACACATAAGTATATGTATGTATATACATATATATATGTATATATGTATATACATATATATAGGGTATGTGTAGGATCATCATGGAAAAAATAGGCCCTTAAGTGGCAAAAAATTCAAAAAAATTAGAGTTGGGAAACTTGACGTAAATTTTTTAATAAGTTATCTATATTATTTCAAAAATATGTAAAAATAGAATCTATAGAAAATTGAATATAGTTTCTAAACTACAAGGTTTATTTATTTAAAAAAAAATATATTTGGTGAAAATCTAAAATTTCAATGCAATAGTACTTAAATTTCAAGGAAAAAATAAGGTGTCCTTCTGACCACCCTAACCACAATAAAATGATAATAATTTTTTATAAGATTTTAGATATAAGTAGAGGACTCATGTCCTGATGTGATGCATATTCTTTTGTAAATTTTTTCCAAGTAAATTATTAAGTATGATTTTTTTATTACAAATTAAAAAAAATTAAAAACTCATATGTCTGACCACCTTAACTTCATTAAAACTTCATGAAATTCATTTTTTTTAATTCTATAGTATGCAAAACATAGAATGTGACACATGTTTCAGAGGCAAAAAATGTGATACCATTTGAAAGTTATAGATGTTTCTCAATCAACCTATCAATCAGGAATTTAGTCATAATTCAAATAGGAAATGAATAATAATTATTTATTAAACTTAAAGTAAAGCATAATTTTGATTGGTGGAAAGTTGAGAATCTCCTTTAAAAACTTTTTTCATTTCATCAATTTTGGGTTAAAAAAAAGCCGTCAGCTACATACCCTACACATACCCATCATATGGCCACTTTTTTGCCCCATCATGATCCTACACATACCCTATAACATTAATATATATATATATATATATGTATGTATGTATGTATGTATGTATGTATGTATGTATGTATAAAAGTATATGTCTCTATGTACATGTATATGTAGGTATATCTATATCGATGCGTCTGTATGAGTATGTCCATCCGCCAACATACATGTATATGATCAATACACATATACATATGGATACATGTATATACCATACATATATATATGTTCACATTTGATTCACATATATCCATTCATAATTTCCATCATATTGATAAGTATTTATGTGTAGTACATCTATACATGTGCATTTACATTTTGTTAGATCCCATTGATGTGAATGTGCATATATACACTTCACATACGTCCCACTTATCAATACAATTGTAATAGTACAAGAAAGATCTCCAAATCTCAATTAGATAAACATCACCTAATAATGCATGCTCAAAGTAGTAAACAAGATTCTATCAATGTAGACATATCAACTAAGGATGACTTACCAACTTCCCACAAATTGGCTTAACTAAATCATTCTAATGTGGTGCGTGTATACTTAGATAGTTTACATTACCAGTTACTCAACCAAGATCTTCTCCTGAGTGATAAGTTTCCCCTTTTCCTAGAGGAATGGAACATATACCTACATCCACTAACATATGCACATGATAGTCAATTGTTCACAACACATGCAATATACATAAAACATTTCTAAAGTTGGAATAATAATTCAACAACCATCCATTCACATAAATGCAGTACTCTTCCATGAGATAACACCATATGATAGCAAGGTACAAGCATAATTTATTCATCTCTAAAATTCACTTTACATTCATATTTACCCTATGTAATAATAGTAAATAGTAATTACACAATTGAGGTGTAACATACCCCGCCTTGTGAATCATCATCCCTAATGAATTTAGGTAGCATTATAAAGCATAAAAACAAACAACATATTGTTTCAAACATCCTCTTAAGCATTAAGAATATGAGGAAACTTTTGTTGAATTTCAGCATAGTCCTCCCAAGTAGATGTGTTTTCTGCATACTGGTCCTATTGGACTTTGCATTGAAAGACTTCTTTGTTATGCAAGCATAGCTTACATTTTCTAAGCACCTTTATGGCCTTGATAGTAACTACTTTGGGGTCCCATACTCGTAAATCAGTCCAATCAATCACATGATTATCACGGGGTATATACTTTTCAAGGTAGGACACATGGAAGGCATTATGCATTTTGGCAAGAGTTGGTGGCAATGTGATCCAATAAGCTACTGGATTCACTTCCTTAAGAATCTGAAAAGGTCCAACATAGTGCATGGCTAACTTAGAAGAATTTCTAAATTTAATGGAGCTCTTGTGGGGTTTCACTCTCAACAACACTTTTTCACCTACAAAAAAATTATGAGGCACTCTCTTAGCATCAACATAGTTTTTTTTGTCTATTGTAAGCTTCAACTAACCTTTTCTTAGCAATATTAACTTGCTCATCCATTTCATCCAACATCTTTGGCCAAAGAATCACTTGATCCTCAAGTTTATCCCAAGTTATAGGAGTTTGACACTTTCAGCCATACAAAGCTTTGAAAGGAGCCATCTTTATCACAGAATGATAAGAATTATTGTAAGAAAATTCTACTAAGGGCAAGTACTCTTCCCACTTGTACTTCTGATCCATGTAATACATCCTAAGTAGGTCTTCCAATATCGATTCACCCTTTCAGTTTTCCCATCCATTTCTAGATGATAAGTTGATATAATGTTCAATTGAGTCCCTAGTGAAAAAAACAAGGTTTGTCAAAACCTAGAATTTACCTGTGCATCTCTATCCAAGATAAAAATTTCAGGAATCCCATGCAACCTAAACACTTCTTTCACAAGTTTTCTTTCTATGAAATGTGCTCCATTAGTTAGATTCCCTTGTATAAAATGTGTGACTTTGGTAATCTTATCTACTACCACAAGAATGGCATTATGATCATTCGTTGACAAAGGAAATCCTTGCACAAAGTCCATAATTATGAAGTTTTCCACTTCCTCTCTAGTATGTCATATGGGTATAACAAGGCTAGAGGATGATGATACTCTGATTTCACCCTTTGACACTCAAGACACTTAGCCACAAAACTAGTGGCAACTCCTTTCATACCTTTGTAGAAGCATAATGGCTTTACATCTACCATCATTTTTGTCACTATAGGATGTACAAAGTATGGTGCTTCATGCACTTCCTTCCATACCAAATTTCATAATTCCTTTATGTCAGGTACATATATTCTACCTTTATATCTAAGTAATCCATTAGGTTCAAAATGAAAACCTTCATACCTAGAATCTTGCGAATTTCTAGTAAGTGCTTGTTTGAATTGAAAGTAATACTCATCCTCATATTTCTACAACAATTTTCCTTTGAAATAAATTTGAATCATTACTATAGAAGCAATATGACGTCTTCTACTTAGAGTTTCAACAACCTAATTTTTTTAACCTTTAATATCATAGTAAGCTATTAACTCTAACTATCTTCTTTATCTAGCATTTAGATTAGGTTGATTAAAAGGTACTTTAACCCATTATGACCAATTTTCATCTCAAAGGGATTTCCTAATAGGTAATTCCTCCACATTTGCAATGTGTGAACCACAAATCCTAATTCTAAATCATATGGTACATAATTCATTTCATATGGTTTTAGCTTCCTAGATTCATAAGCAATTACTTTCCCATCTTGCATTAATACCCCCCTAACCCTTCACTGCATGCCTCCATGATAACCATAAAGTTACCCTTAGAATTTGGTACTTTTAAGATTGGTGCAGTGGTTAATTTCTCTTTGAGTAGGTCAAAAGCTTCTTGACACTTCTCAGTGCATTGAAATTTATTTTCTTTCTTTTGTAAAGAAGTTATTAAGAAAGAAATCTTAGAAAATTTTGCAACAAACTTCCTATAATAACCTACTAGACCCATGAAACTTCATACCTCTAACACATTCTTAGGTGTAGGCCACTCTAGTACTACCTTGATCTTAGTTGGATCTACATAAATTCCATATGCTAAGATCACATGACCTAGATAATGTACCCTCTTTTGGAAGAATGTACATTGAGAAAGTTTACCATACAACTTATGATCTCTTAAAAATTGTAGGACCATTTCTAAATGCTTGCAATGTTTTTCCTCATTTCTAGAATAAACCAAGATATCATCTAGAAAAAATAATACAAATTTATCAAGGCAATCCCTAAATACACTATTCATCAGGTTCATCAATGTTGCATGTGCATTTATTAAACTGAAAGGTAAAATGGTAAACTCATAGTGTCCATACATGGTGTTCTTCACATGTAGTTCTAAATATATCTTCATCTTTAATATTCAATTGGTGATATTCAGATCTCATATCTATTTTAGATTATATAGTGGCTCCCCTCATTTGATTGAAAAGGTCATCAATTTGTTGAAACAAATACTTTTTCTTAACTGTAGCTTTGTTAAGCATACAATAGTCGATGCATAAACACAAGGTACCATAATTCTTTTTAACAAAGATGACTAGTGCTCCCTAAGGTGAAATACTCGGTCTTATAAGTCCTTTAGACAAAAAATCATCCAATTGTACCTTAAATTATATAAGTTTAGTGGTTGACATCCTATAGGGTACCTTAGAAATAGGTTCTAACCTTGGTATTATATCAATAGAGAAATCAAATATTCTTTTTGGAGGTAACCCTAGTAACTCATTTGGAAATACACCCAAAAAATTTCTCAATATTGGATATTTCTCCATATCCGACTTTCCAGTTTCATCTATTTCACCATCTTCTAACTCTTGAAAAGTTTGGATCTCCAAATCATCACTATCCTTTCCAAGTTCTTCAATCTTTAAAACAAAGATTTTACAAACTTTCTTCTTAGCTCTTATAATTTGCATTGTCATGATTTGTCGAATCCTAAACTCTCTAGGAATCCCTTGGAATTTTATTTGATTTACAAAATCATCTAGGAATTCTACAGTTTTTGCATGGCAAACTACTTTAGCTCTATGTATCCACAACCAATTCATACCTAAGATAACATCATATGATCCTAGAGGTGTGACATAAAGGTTTACTTCTATAGAAAATTTGGGTAGTTCTATCCTAGCCTTGATTAGACATTGATCCACCTTTCCTTTTGTTTGGTTTGCATACTCTACATCCCAAGACATTGCTATGTATCCTACCTTCTTAGATAATTGTTTAGCTATTTTAGTTGAAATGAAATTCTCAGTTGCACTAGTATCAATAAGAATAGAAATAGGTAAGCCAAACAAAATACATGGCATTTCAACTAGAGTTACTTAGTACTCTTCCTGACAATCATCCACATCGGCATGTATATTTTGTTGAAACATCACTTGTAGGGTGGGTAATGAATTAACATATGGTCATGATCCAAAAGTTTTATTGGGACACTCATTAGTGTAGTGATCCCCTCTACATATAAAACATCCTATAGGCGGCCCTCTTTTCCCTATGGTTTCTCCAGACTTATTGACATTTTCACTAGCTTTATTGGTATTACCCATGTTAGAGTCATTCCTTTTACTCTCTCTTTTAGAGTATTTTCCATCATTGTAGAGCCTCTTTCCCTTTTTTCTTGGAACATTTTGCATAGGTTCCACCTTCTTGAGAACTATCTCATCAGGAATTTCCACATCCATCTTTTTCTCTCTTCTTTCTTGATGAGTGGAATTAGCCCTAAGCTTTTGCTCCTACTTAATTTTTTTCGCATATACAAGATCCATTGTTGCTAAACCATGCATATCCACTTCACCTCTAATCTAACTATTAAGTCCCATTATAAATTTTCTAATGTAGAAGTGGTCATCTTTGTGATATATGTGAACATAGCACATAAGTCGGGTAAAAATCTCCCAATATTCATTGAATGTCAGGTTACCTTGTTTCAACTCTTGGAAATCCAAGAGTTTTTAGTCATAGTATATAGGTGGCAACCATCTCTTACAAAAAAACTCTATGAATTCCCCTCATGTTAATTTCCACTAGTTAATACTAAGCTCCAACTTCTTGTTCACCACCAATTAGAGGCTTCTCCCACTAACCAATATGCACCCCATGCAACTTTAGTAACCTCATCATAGTTTCGTATTTCAAAATACTTTTCCATTTGGACAAGCCACACTTCAGCCTCATCACCTCGAGCACTACCATTAAAATTGGGTGGAATAATATTCTTCATATCCTTGGAATGTTCGGAAGCCACAAGCTTCTCATTCCATTCCTTAGAAGGCATAGGTGATTTTTACCTCTCAAGATCACAGGTTTCTTCATGTTCATGAGAATATTTTTCCCCCTCATGTTCATTAATGGGAACATCATTCTCTAACCTATCCTTAACTCTTTTTTTCTCAAGATTAGCCAACCTTTCCAAGATTTGATCAAGTCGAGCCTCAACTCTAGTAGTTCCTTTTCCAACCTCTTGAATTTCACTAGGGTTAGTTCATGTCCTCACCATCCTTAGATGCTTTTTCTTTACCTGAATGTTTATCTATGTTAGACTAAATTATGTTATCAACTATCTTATAAAAAATATTAAAAATTGAATTCATATTTACACAAAGAATTACACATAAGACTAAGCACATGCATTTTTTTATAATCACATAATTTTATTCATTTCATGATTGTTTCAATATCCTTGATTATATGGAGTGACTATTCAGATAGTCAGGTTGAGATTAACCTTCATATTCACTCTCTCACACATAACTTAAAGGAGTATAACATACAAAATGAAACTATTATTTTTTCCTATCTTTCTATTCATCTCTCATTTGTTTGTACCTATCCCAAAAAGGATAATAGCCTTTGGATTTATCATTTGATACATAGCTACAAAAATAATGTCAATATAGTGTTCATCAACAATGTAGTCTACCTTTTTCACAAACATTTATTCATGAGACCATTTATTGTATGGTGGTGTCTGTGGTACATACCCCTAAGACTCATTACTCGAAGAAATTACTATTAATTTGGCCAAAGGAATAACTCTAGGGTCCCTAAAGATGAATTATAGACTAACACTTCCTTCTGAGGGAATATCCCTGGAAAGGATTAATTACTCAAACTTTTCTAGTGAGATGGTTGGTAGGTAGTTGTACTTAGCCTTCATCTTTATCTTTCTCTTGGCATCATTCATCTAAGAGAGTGCATGACTAAATGTTTCAGTGTCACTCAACCAGATGACATTGTCATAGTTAGTTCCCTCAAGTTTTCTAATGATGGCTTCCCTCTCCTTCTTGGCCTTGAGGTAGCACTCATTTCTGATTGCTGATTTTTGAGTCATTAATCTGAGATGCACCATCTTGGTACAAGAATTCACAACAATAGATAATGTTGGATGAAAGAATGATGAGCTCATAGGTTCCAAAGGTAAACCTGGTAGCTCTGATACCACATGTAACATAATAACCCTCATTGAAGTAAAAAATTATAATTTTTCACCTTATGAGTAAATAAACTATGTAACAAGCCATTGCAATAAATTTTTGTTTTCTTTATTGAGAAAATATGAAAAATGATGCATAACATAATAAAAGAAGGATTCCTTGTCATTTCAACAATTCATAAGTTATATCAATACACAAATGCATAAATTTAGATATATAGCTCAATGAATCCACAAAATGAATCCTTTGTTTAGAGTAAGTGAGGACATACTAGCTAGAGAGTCCTCATATTTTACATGGAATTCATGTCATGGGGTAGCCTTCAAATATATGTGAGATCTAAAACTAGAGATTCCATTAGCTTCATGGTTCCAAGCATTCCTTCCCCAATTATTTTTCCATTATTTGTAAGAACCAACCTTTTGAGTTGGTTTAGGGTGCCCAAATCATTAATTGAAAGCCAACTACTTATATACTTATTTCACCTTATATTCTGAGAACCACATGCACTCAAGTACTTTAGAGACATGATATGTTAGATTCCAGAAGGGATGCACTATGGGTATTGACAAGAAGAAACATTCAAAATTATTAGGGAAACAAACCTAGAAATGCTCGATGAGAATTATGTAATATCAAATTGATAAAGATCTAATACTTGAAGGTTTTTGAGAGTAGTGACACAGTAGGGAAGTCTTTTGATTGGCACAGAGCTTAACCTAAGGCAAACTAAGTGCTTCAAACTTCCCAAGATTTTCAACAATGACTGGAGGGTAGTTCATGACAAATATTGGACCCTAAGAGTAGTCGTACTCCCAATCACTTCTTTTGGAATTTCTGTCAGAAATGTATTACCAACTAGTAGCAAGAAGTGAACATAGGGAGCTCCAAATGCCTTCAAAACCTTAGTCAAATTGTTGTCCTTTAAGTAAATTCTGGTGTGTCCCACACAGTCATCAACAAGAAACTCTCCTAATCCTATGCATGCCTAAAAGAAGCATTTTTCATCATTTTCAATGATTTGGTGTGCTAAAAATGGTAAAATACATCATGCACCTTGAATTAATCACCTTTCTATCTTGATCCTTATGGATTGGTTGAATAAGTCATCAGTCTATGAATAAATTAAGGTATAACTCTCCAATGTGGCAAGGATCCGATTTGACCACCGACCCTTCTCCAATCCAATACTTCATAGCAATTGCAGTATGGATGACCTCATTTTCCAAGAAAGAAATCAGGCAAAAGAAGCACAACTACAAGGAAATTCCATAGCTAGGTATTTCAACCAAAGCATTGTAGCTTAATCTCAACCTACTTGAAATAGGCTCTATAACATCATTATGCAACCTTTGGAGTGCAAATTCCCATTCATTTCATTTTGAGATGCTTGCCATTGCCCACCCAACTACTTTTATGGCTAATAGAAGCGCTCTGCACTCTTACAAATGCATCTCACTATTCCTTGATCAATGATCATGGGAAAAAAATCTAGCACTATTTGGAAAAGCATGGGAAGAAAACAATCTCTAGCTATCATTATTAGTCAATTCTTGCATTTGGATGATTGATGAAGGTGGAACTGTTGGGAAATGAGGAGTCTTAACCTTGATGCATATTTCCTCTAATAGTTATTTTAATTTAATATTTTCCTATAGTTGTTACACTTTATTAGTGCATTGAAAATTGGTCTATTAGATGTCAAAAGATTCCCATGTGATAGTTGTCATGGAAGGACTATTTTTAGAGACTCTATGATAGATTTTATGACATCTATAAGGGTCAAAAATAGGGGATTTCTTTTTTGACGTGAGAGATTTTTTTTAGACTAGAATCTTGGCTAAGAAATTTTGTACATGGTTTTTTAAAACCACCAATGGTTTCTTGTATAGAAAGAAGTCTATAAATTGGATGCTTGAGGAGTAGTTTGTGTGTATTGAATTTGTAGGTATTGTTATGCTATCAAAATTTCGTCATAATTCTTCTAGAGAATTTTACTAGTGATACTCCTATAACAAACTTGCTCTGCAAGTGTATGTAATCTTGGTATTGGATTTGGAATACCTTGAGCAAGCTTTTGGAGTGTGTGGTTTTTCACCCAAAAGGGTTTTACCCACATATATTTGGTGTTTTGTATTTCACTATTTATTTCATATTTTGAATGTGCTTCTGGATTTTTTGTAATTGTTAGATCAGTTTTAAAAAAATTTGCTTTATGTTTCTCCTCAAGATTGGCATTGGAAGTTGTTTTCACTACTCTAATTTATTTACAAGTGGTATTAGAGCTTGATCACCTTTTGTTTCAGTTGTGGTTTGTTGGTTTTTTTGTGCTAATCAAGGTTTGAGTGGGAGCTTGTGCAGAGGATATTTTGTGATGTTGTTGGAGATATTTTTTGAGATGGTGAGTACATCTAGGAGGATTGAGGTAGAGAAGTTTTTTGGCATGAATTTTGAAAGGTGGAAGCTAAAGAGTGAAGATCTTTTGATTGATCGGGATCTATGGGATGCAATGGATGAAAATTTCCAGAGGCCTACGGATCCAAATTTGGCTGCAAAATATGATATAATGGATACAAAAGCTAAACGTATCACTAGACTATGTCTTGCAAATTTAGTCTTGATAAATGTCCTTGAAGAACTAACTTCGAAGAATCTTTAAAAGAAGTTGGGTGAGATATACCAAGCCAAATCTATAGTAAATAAGATTTTCTTGAGGAAGAAGTTGTATTCCTTCAGGGTAAAAGCAAAAAGTTGTGTCACACTTTATAAAGAAAATGGCCAACACTGATCCAAATTTTAAACTTGAATCACTAAAAAGTGGCATATATGTTTTGAATTTTGAAATGATGTAAACTAGTAAAAAATGTATTTTTTAGTATATATATATATATATATATATATATATATATTTTTAAATAAAAAATTTATTTTAAACTAGTTTTTAATAAATTAACACTATAGTTTAGTTGTTGATAAATGTTGAAAAATGAAGTTGCAAGAGACGTCAAACTTTTTATAGAAAATCCTTTTTTTTTTCTTTCTAATTTTTTGTGTGTATTTATAACTTTAAACTTTAGAGAATGGATATATTTTTTTCCAATTTTGATAAATACATATTTTTAAATAAATATTAAAATGTGCATGAATCCAAAATAGTTGTTTCCATGGGACGTCAACTTTTATATTAATTTTTTATCTAAAATGAAAAAAAATTTATACCATCTTGAAATAGATTCTTTTATCTAGTGCATCATATTTTTTGAATTTTTTTTAATAAGTTTTAGTATTTTTCCTTGGCATGGTAATCAACCTAATATTTTATGCTGATAACCTACTTTTAGTAAACATATAAAAAAAAATATAAATAATAATTAAACTATTAAAATAAATATATTTTAAAAAACTACACTTATGGATCTACAAAAGGGTATTTTTTAATTTTTTTAAAACTATTTTTTACATTAGTAGGATTTAGTGAAACTTCAAGTTTTTCAAATAATTTTACTTTTTTAGTAAATTGGACTCAAAGTGGTCCTCCATTTATTTTTAGTCAACAAGTTTAGTTGACAAACTTGTGGAAGTATCTAACTTAGCTATAATCAATCTTATTAGATCATATGTTTGAACAAAACTAATTTTTAGTCAGAAATGCTTAAATTTAATTGTGTTGATAAGTTAGCTAAAAGTGTGACACAACTTTGTGCTTTTACCCTTCAGAATGGAAGAAGGTGGACGAATTTTTGAGCATTTGGAAGCATTCAATATATTGGTGACTCGTTTGACCTTAGTTGGGGTTAAGATGGATGAAGAAGAAAGGTAACAAACTTTTTTTTGTTTTCTACCAGACTCATGGGATAGTGTAGTCATGGCCACTGTGAGCACTTCTGTCATATTGAAAATGGAGGATGTTGTTGCTTCTCTACTCTTCAAAGAGATGAGAAGGAATGTGTCTATGAATGCCAAAGAGGCTTTGAGTGTTCGAGGAAGACAAAAAGAATGAGGAAAATATGAGAAGCAATGTGGTTGTTTCATGTCCAAAAATAAGGGGAGATCATCAAAATATCCTAGTAAGTCCAAGGCAATATGCTAGAACTAAGCAAACCTAGACACTTCTGAAAGGACTGTAAAGAAGAGAAGAAAAAGAAGAAGAGGAAGAAAGATTCTAATTTTGAGTCTGAAAAGGAGGTTGGAGATGGATTTATTGCATTCTTGGCCACTCGTTGAGGTGATAATGTATGGTTAATAGACTCAGGTGCATCTTTCCACATGACTCTTAATAGAAACTAGTTTAGTAGGTATGAAAACTATGATGGTGGTAAGATATATTTGGGTAATGAATCCTTCCTTGATATTATTGGTTGTGGTAATATTCATGTGAAATATTTGGATGGTAGAGTTAGATGATTTGATAGTGTCTTGCATATCCTAGGACTAGCAATAAATTTATTATATGTTAGCAAGTTAATAGATGCAGGTGTGCATGTACAATTTTCTAAAGCAAGTGTGAAAATGGTGAGAGGTTCTATGGTGATAGCGAGAGAAAGTAGATTGGGTACATTATACCATCTCGATGAATGCACATTTGAATGTAATAGTACTTCTAATAAGATTAAGCAAAAAACTACTTCATTAAAAAAGGAGATGGTCTCCTCTTCTACGGATGGTCATGGCTTCTAGGTACCCAAGGGTGCTCTATATACCAAATCAAAGTTTCTTGTAGAAAAGACCATGTTATGGTACCAAAGGATTTTCCACATTGGAGATAATGGTTTAAAAGCCCCGAAAAATAAGAACCTTGTTGAGGGGTTGAATAATTGCAATCTAGAGTTTGATTTATGTGAACATTGTATTTATGGAAAATAGAACCATGTTCAATTTTATTTGTCTTCTCATAAGTCTTCATGTATCCTATATCTGATTCACTTTGATGTACTTTGTCCTATTTATGTTTCTTCTATTGGTAAATCAATTTATTTTGTTACTTTTCTTAATGAATTTTGTAGGAGGACATGGGTGTAATTTTTAGAGAGTAAATTTGAACTTTTTAGTCATTTTAAGGAATTCAAGGCTATGGTAGAAATTTAGACTTGAAAGGAAATAATTTTTTTGAGGAATAACAATGGAAATGATTACTATTTTGTAAACTTTGATAGATTATATACAAATTGCAGGATTAAAAGACAAAAGATAACTTTGTATTCTCCATATTAGAATGGAGTTGCAGAAAGAATGAACACAACGTTGATGGAGAAGGCTAGGAGCATGTTGAGTGTGTTGGAATAATGAAGAAGAATGGATAACTATATAGTTTTTGTGTTGTCATTTAGGTCACTATGTTATATGAGTTGTGACTGCAAGACTAGGTTATTGTTTGATCTAGTATTCTGGTCTAGTATCTAAACCTATATACAGTTTATATCCTTTGGTATTTTGGTATGCAATCCTTTGTTGTTGATTGTTGTTTCTTGTAGTTCTGGGAAATAGATTATGGAACTTAGAAGTATGTATGTTTTGAATCTCTTGTGCATAGGTGCTTGTATTGAGTATCAAAATTACTCTATTGATTGCATTTTGGTATTTACCCTATCTTTGGTTGACCTCATGGATAATTGGTGTTATGGTGAATTAATTTTCTATACAGATGTTTGTGTGACCTATCTTAGGTCTATGCCAACATAATGAAGCATGATACACATGTTGATTTATTGTTTGAAAGATTTTGTGAATGCTTGAAGCTGACAGTTAGTCCTTTTTGGTTGGTTCTAATTAGGCCAACCTAATGGATTCTTGTGGATGAATCAGATATATATGTCAAATAGTTTTGAATATTTTGGAGTGAGACATTTTGTGAGGTTATAAATGTGAAGAAGTGTAAAGATGATGAAGTGTGTTAAGTAAGTTTATTGAGCATCACTAGAATTGAATCAACATTTTTTTGGTGCACTCTTACTAGTCCATTTTGGCTATAAAGACAATTTAATTTTGTAATGTTTTTGTAGGTAGTGAGCCTCCTTGTGTAAGTAGTGAGATTTTGTATGTAGATAGTGGGTCTTATTCTAGGTAGTAAGCCCTTTGGCAGTGAGCCTCTTATATTCATTTTTTTCTATCATTTTAGATTGTGAGCTAATCCTCACCATGTTTTTTCCCTTATCGGGTTTTCCACTTAAATCTAGTGTTCATTGTGTTAATATTTCTTTCTGTGAGATTTGCATTTCATGTTCATACTTGATAACAAAATTATATGGTTGTGAAGCTGATAAGTATTTCAGATTTGATCTTGCATTTGGTGACAACTAATTCACCCCACCTCTTAGTTGTCTTGTAGCTTTCAACAATTGGTATTAGAGCCTTGGTTTGTTGGTGAAAAGCTTAACTGCTTGAGGAGGATCCTAAAGGTTGAACAAATGGATGATAAATAAGAACTCTAGGCTACACTTGAAGCTCTTGATAAGGCTAGAAATGAAAAGAAAGATTTGAAAGAAAATTTTGATGAGGAAATTTAATGTTTCTAGAAATTAAAAGAGAAATTAAGGAAGTTCAAAAAAATACACAGAGAAGTAAGTAGCAGAAACAAGAGATCATTGGATTGAAATTGCTAGTAGAAGAAAAGAAGAGAATTGAAGAATGTCTAAATAGAATGGTGTAGATCAAGACTCATGAATATAGTAGACTAGAACAAGAGGTGGTGAACTTAAAAGTATAACTAGAGTAAGCAAAACTCTATGAAAATAATTTCAAATCCATCTCCAACAAACTTGATGAGTTGATTTCAGGACAAAAACCAAGTAAAGAAAAAGGTGGCTTGGGAAATAAAATAGGTGAAAGCTCAAAAGGATAATCAAAAGACTCAATGAAAAGGGAAGAAGAAAATAAACTCAAGGAACTTTGTTGGAAGATGACCTGTTAGAGAGCCAAATGCTCAAAGGTACCCATCTTTCAATGGTTTCTATATTTCATGTAACAAATTTGGTCACAGGGCAACTGAGTGCAAAAGTAAAATGAATCAGTTTTATGGTTCCTTCTCTAGAAAAAATTTTTCATTCAAGAAAATTGGACATAAAGCTACTAAATGCAGATCTCAGGTGAGAATGATTAGTTGGGTGATGATGAATAAGTTTAGTGGAGGTAGAATGAATCAATTTTTTTTTGGATATTTCTATACATACAACAAGTTTGGACACAAAACAAATCAATGTAGATCAAGGGTTAATAGAGGTAAAACAAATTAGAAAAGTGTTGTCTACTATAACTGCAACAAACCTGAACATATCTCAAGAGGTTGTAGAAGTAAGAAGGGAAAGCAGTTTTCTCTGGTAGAGAAGAACGAGCCAGTGAAGAAAATTGACAAAGATGAGGTGAAGCAAGAAATGAATAAGATATGGAGGAAGAAAAAATAAGAGCTAGAGATGAAAAATGTGTCTACTTCGTCATTTGGTGTAGACAATTCCTCTAGGAATTAGACCTAGCATGGTTTTAGGGGGAGCATTAATAGACAACTATACAAACCCCCTAGATGAATGGTGTGTTAGATGTTGGCACAAGGATATGTTGTAAAGAATGAGTAGATATAGGTTATGGAAAAGGAATCGAAAGATATGTTGCAGGCATGTTCTTTTGTGGATCAATTTAAGGTTTCTTAATGCAGAGAAATAAGGATTATTATCATCTTTTTGAAGACTATAGCATTTAACATGAATTAGGGAAAACTGATGATGTAAAAAGTAGAATTCATAAGTCTTTTTGATCATTTGTGCAAATCAAGAGTTTGAAAAATGACTTGGAGCATCCCTTGAAGCGATCTCAAAGTGATTTGAAGTAATTATAAGGTAATTTGAAGGAATTAATTAGGAATAAGAGACATAAGCTTTCAAAATTATTTCTCAGTTTACAACGTCAGGAAAAGGGGAAAAGGAAGAAGTTTTGATTGAATAATAAAGAATTCAAGGAAGATAAGCACAACGATGGATAGAGGATCATGTGGCAATATTCCACTAAAGTTGAAGGGTGTCAAATTGGAAGAATTTGATTACCAGAAGATGAAGGAAATAGAACTAGGGTTGAAGAAAAATGAATTGTAGAGTGTAAAAACCCTAGGTATGGATTTATGGGGAGAATTTCATTGGTTTTTATACAAAGAATCTATCATGTTCTTGTTAAATTGATTCAAGGAGGACAACATCATTTTGGAAAAACCCTACCTAATCACAAAAGAGGCAATCAAAGCTATTACTTGTTTATGAAGTATTGAGGACCTCCTTGGGAAGAAAACCATGAAATATAGAGACATGGAGGAACTTATTGGTATCAACAAAGATCCTTGAGCTCTATTGATAAATACTATTGCCAATCTTGTTGTAAGGTATGGTGTGTACACCATCTCTTATAAAATCTATTTTAGAAATAATGAAGGTTTGAATTCAACTATTGTTGTATATCTTGCACACATGATGATTAAGGAAAACGAGAAATTTGATTTGTGTAGCCTATTACTAGAAAACCTAATTGAGAATGTTAAAATTTCTTTGGTCAAGGGTTATCCATTTTCATTTGGATAATTTCTCATATGTTTGATATTTTACTTTATGAGCTCACTATTGAGAAGAGAGAATGTTGAGTGGGAATTCGACATTTCTATTAGAAAAAAAGTTTACAGGTATTTGGAATCAATGGAGGAAAATGCAAGCGTTTGCAGATCCTATTTCACATCCTTGAAGATGAATCTATGCTCTAGCATGTTAGTTCCTAGTTAGTTTGAAGTGGGTTCGTCCTCCGGTAAGAAAGAATTGGAATTTGTCATTGGTGAGTCCCCTTCAAAATCCGAAAGGAAAAAAACTATCACAAAATATGTTATCACTATCTTGGAAGAAAAAAAGAATGAAGAAATTTTTTTGTTTCGATCAAACTCCTCTGATCTAGAGGATATTCAAACAATGTTAGATAAAGGTGATATGAAGCAAATTGGTGAAATGTGGAGTGCATTCTCTTTGATCTAGAGACTTAAAATTGATGATGTACTAATTCATTATTTTCTCAATAGGGGTATCTCAGTTTTAGATTTGTCTAACTCATTACCGTATAATCTAGTAGAGGTTATTGAGGAAAAAACACTATTGGAAGGACTTGAAGGTCATAAGTTTGAAGCTATGATTGAGAGAAGATGTACCAAAGCCAAAAAAAGTTATCTAAATACATTAATGATATAAGATAATGTATTAAGGAAATATTTGACATCTATAGGAATTGTCTTCTGTGGCCTACAACTATTGACAATTTTAGAAGTAGAATTGAAGCCATTGAATCTGAGATAAATTGTATTGGAAAGAGTTTTGATTTCTTTAAAGAAAAAAATGGAAAATAGAGAATAAGAGTTGGTGAATTGTAAGTGGAGTTTCTAATTGGTCAGAGACAAAGAGAAGACATGGTTAAAACCTTCTGGTTGGTTAAAGAAACTATTGAGGTTTTGTTGGATCATCTCTTTGAAATATTCTCTGATGCTGAAGATTTTGAATGACTATGTATGTATTCAGACCAAACATCATCTTTTACACAGTTATATTTATTGGATAGTATGAGTGCCATGATGAATTTGGCTATGCTTTCTTGGAAAAGGATTCTTCCGATCATAAGAGAAAGGTACAAGAAAATATTTAAAGTAAAAAGCGTTATTTTCACTTGAATGTTTGAAATAGGGAAATGGAGTTCCTTTGTATATACAATGTTACCATGTACATACGTTTACATCCTACTTTTTTGTTTCCCTTTGCCATTAATTTCAAAGGGGAAGAGATTCATGTGAAGAACTCTAAAAGGGAAAAGTATACCGGTGATAGGAAGAGAATATTGTGGCACATGTTGCCATCAATGAAAAAGGGGGAGATTAATGGAAAAATGAGGAATAATGAATAACTATACAATTTTTGTGTTGTCATTGATGTCACCATGTTATATGAGTTGTGACTAAAAGACTAAATCATTTTTTGATTTGGTATTCTAGTCTAGTATCTAAATCAGTATATAGTCTACATCCTCTGGTATTTTGGTTTGTAATCCTTTGTTGTTGATTTTCGTTGCTTGTGGTTTTGGGAAATAGTTCGTGGATGTTAGAAGCATGTATGTTGTGAATATTTTATGCAAAGGTGCTCGTACGGAGTATCAACATTACTCTGTTGATTTCATTTTTCTATTTAGCCTATCTCTATCCAACATCATGGATAATTGGTGTTATGGTGAATTAATTTTGTTATGCGGATGCATGTGTGACTTATGTTGACATGATGAAGCATGCTACACATGTTGATTTATTTTTTGGAAATATTTTGTGAATGCTTGAAGCTAATAGTCGGTTCTTTTGGTTGCATCTAATTAGGCTAACGTAGTTGATGCTTGTGAATGAGCCAAATATATATGTTAGACATTTTTGAATATTGTGGAGAGAGACATTTTGCAAGGTTATGAATGTGAAGAAGTATAAATATGATGAAACGTGTTAAGTCAGTTTAGTGAGATTCATCGAAATTGAATCAACACTTGTTAGGTGCACTCCTACCATTTCATTCTAGCTATAAAGCCATTTTTTTTTTAATCTTCTTTTAGGTAATGAGCCTCCTTATGTAAGCAATGAGCTTTTCTATCTAGACAATGGGTCCTATTATGAGAAATGAGCCCTTTGGTAGTGAGCCTCTTGTATTCAGTTTTTTCTATCACTTTATATTGTGAGCTAATCCTCACCATGGTTTTTCCCTTTTTGGGTTTTCCAAGTAAATCTGGTGTTCATTGTATTAATATTGCTTTATGTTATCTGCATTTCATGCTCATACTTAATAGCATAATCATATGGTTGTGAAGTTAAGTATTTGAGATTTGAATTTACATTTGGTGACAACCGATTCAACCCCCTCTCAATTTTCTTATGCCTTTCAACAGAGTGGAGGTAGTCTAGAACAAAAATTTTGGGATAAAGCTATTGCCACTGCTTGTTATTTGGTAAATAGATCTCTTACATCATTGATTGTTGATAAAACACCAATGGAGGCATGGTTAGGGAAAAACCATTCAGTTAGACATTTGAGAGTTTTTGGTTGTGAGGCATATGCACATGTGCCTAGGGAGAAAAGAAAAAAAATGGATTCTAAGGCTATCAAATGTATCTTCGTTGGCTATAGCTATGGTGTGGAAGGATACAAGATTTGGGACCCTATTGCATAAAATGTAATTTATTCTAAAAGTGATATTTTAGAGAGACTAAATCTTCTCCTATTAATTTTCAGCCAAAACAACATAAAGAAATTGAACACAAAAAGGATCTAGTTCAAATTGCTTCCATTCCTAAGGTAGTTTAATTGAGACCTAAAAGAAAACAAGAAGTTGAGGAGAGCTCATCAAGCTCTGAATCTTTAGAAGAGAAGGAAGAAGTGGAAGAACCTCCACCTTGGCTTGTTCAAAGGTCAACAAGGAAAAGGAAACCACCTCAAAGGTATGGGTATTCACCTAGTGATTGGAAGTGTATATTTTCTTTGAGTACTTATGTTCATCAATCAAGATCTATGCAAGAGGCTTTGGGTATGAATGATTTAGAATCTTTGAAAATATCCATGGATGAAGAGATGGCAACTCTTAAAAGGAATGATACATGGGACCTTGTACCATTGCCTGAAAGTTGGAAACCTGTTGGATGTAAAGGGGTGTTTAACAAAAATATTGGTTCAAATGGAAATGTTGAAAAGTATAAGTCACAGTTGGTTGCAAAAGGATACTCTCAAGTTGAGGGTATTGATTATGGTGAGATCTTTTCTCCTATTGCTAAAATGACATCCATTCAATTTTTATTATGTATTGTAGCAACCTATGATCTAGAGGTGGAACAAATGGATGTGAAAATTGTATTCCTTCATGGTTATTTGGAGGAATAAATTTAGATGACACAACTAGAGCACTATGTGGTAAAAAGAAAACACATACGTGGTATGGAGATTAGAAGACATCGTGAGAACATAATTCTATTGTTTGGCTAGAGTAAGTATGTTTGTTCAATTTTACAAAGGTTCATCATGTACAATTGCAAACCACTTTGTTTTATTGTTAGATTGGGAACAAATCTCTCTATTTCACAATGTCATACATCCCCATTGGAGATGGAAGAAATAAGTAGAGGGCCTTACCAAAGTGTAGTTGGAAGCTTAATGTATGCTATGGTTTGTATAAGAATAGACATCGCCCAAGCAGTGGGAGTTATTTCCCGTTTTATGTCTAATCCTGGAAGAGCACATTGGGATGTAGTTAAGAGGGTCTTCAAATATTTCTAGGGTACCATAAAGGACTCAAAAAAAAAATCATGGTACAAGAGATCATCTTTCCCTAAGTATTCATGGTTTTGTTGATTCAGATTGGACCGGTGATGTCAATAGTAGAAGGTCCACTAGTGCATATGTATCTACTCTTAATGGTGGTACAATTATTTGGATGAGAAAGTGACAAGCTATGGTCACTTTTTCCACTATTGAGGAAGAGTATATGGAAGCTACACATGCTTGTAAAGAAGCCATTTGGATGAAGTGTTTGTGCTCAAACATTGGATTGGAACAAGGTGCAGTTACAATTTATTGCAATAGTCAAAGTACAATCTCTCTTGTGAGGAACCTGACTTTTCATGCCAAGACCAAACACATTGATGTTCAATATCACTTCATGAGAGATATGGTCGAGGATGGCAGGGTGAAGCTAGAAAAGGTAGAGATAGTGGCGAATGTTGTAGATGCATTAACTAAGCCCATGAGCACATTGAAATTTAGGTGGTGTTCCAATTCTATGGGACTTTTGGCCCATAGTAGTTGATCAATGATGGTTTTTTCCCTCTAGCTCTTACAAGGTATTCGACAAGTGGGAGAATGTTGGGAAATGAGGTGTCTCAACCTTGCTGCATATTTCACGTAATAGTTATTTTTATTTAATATTTTCCTATAGTTGTTACACTTTGTCGGTGCATTGAAAATTGGTTTATTAGATGTCAAAAGAAGCCCATGTGATAGTATATCATGGAAGGACTATTTTTAGATATTCTATGATAGATTATATGACATATGTAAGGGTCAAAAATAGGGGATTTCATTTTGGACGTGAGAGCTTATTTTTAGAATAGAATCTTGGCTGCAACATTTTGCACATGGTTTTGTAAAACCACAAATGGTTTCTTGTATAGCCAAAAGTTTGTAAATTGGAGGCTTGAGGAGTAGTTTGTGTGTGTTGAATTTCTAGTTATTATTATGTTGTTAGAATGTTGTGGAATTCTTCCAGAGTTGTTTACTGGTGATACTCCTATAATAAACTTGTTCTGCAAGTGTATGTAATCTTGGTATTGGATTTGGAATACATTGAGCAAACTTTTGGACTGGGGTTTTTCACCCAAAAGAGTTTTCCCCACGCATATCTAGTGTTTTGTGTTTCACTGTTTATTCCATGTTTTGAATGTGCTTCTAGATTTTCTATAATTGTTAGATCAATTTTAAAAAGTTTTGCATAACGTTTCTCCTCAAGATTAGCGTAGGAAGTTGTTTGTGCTACTCTAATTTCCTTAGAAGAACACCCAATTGTGAGAGCACACTTTTACTCTTGAAAGTGGAAAAACAGATGTTCAAGTTGTGGCATGGAGAGTGAGGAACACACAACTCCTCTAACAAGGATGTTGTGCTTATTTCCCAAACATTGTCTAAAAGTAGGGAAAACTTGAGTTCTATCATGCTTTCATTCAACCAATTTTTCACATGGTCTTCATCTCTTTTGTTTAATATTTCATTTACTGTAAGAGCTATTTTTTTGACAAGGTCATTTATAAGAACAGTGAAAGATGGAATTTTTTGAAATAGTAAGCCAAAGCATCAAGTCATTGCCAAAGAGAATCTATACCTGGTCACTATTGAGGAATTGGTTTGAGTTGTAGAGTTTTACCGGCCCCACCTTTTCCAACAAGGCCTAAACAAGACACATTTTTGTGCTTGTCTAAATCAATCATCTCCACAAGTTTATTTGATGCAAAATCTTGTCAAAAAATTAGTGCCTCCTCAATATAATTTGTGTTAGGAGGAGTTGAATAAGTAGATGGGAAGAATGTCCAAATGTGTTGGAAAGTGTTGAAGTATTTAGATTAAGAGAATCCATCCTCCCATTAATTTGATCAAGTGCTTGTTGATTAGTCACATGCTGATGTAGTTGATGCAGAAAAGAAATGGAAAGCATGGAAGCTACATGCTTTTCCACATTTTCAATGAGTTGTCTGATCTTTCTGCTCATTCTGTAATGAGGAAAGAGATGAGAGAATGAGGGTACAGTACAGTGCTAGGCCAAATCAGATGCTTCCTCCATAAGAGCATTCAATTCGTTCAACCAACTATTGACCATGAAGGGTGAAGGAGGGTCAGAGGATGCACTCAGTTTGCCAAAGTTTAAAGATTTTATGTATTGTTACATTTCCATGTTCATTGATTAAATTTTGGGAAACAATATTTTGAGGGCATCCAAATCCTTCCTACATTTTATGGAAACACTGATGTATTGAATAACCTAACTTCAGCCAATTGAATGGTGTAACCAACCATTCTAGGGATGAAGCCAAGATCACCCATTTTTGGGATCACCTTAGATAGAAAATTGAAATTCTATTGAAAGTTTCTTTCTTGAGGAAATACAAGAAAACAACAACTAAAGCTCTTATGGGAGAAGCTACTAATTTCTAGTTTCATGGATACTTTATAGAAAAGAACCTTATTTACTTAGGAAAAAGTAGGAAGATCTTACAAAATAACCTAAAGAAACAAGTCAACTTAAATAGATAGATCATCAGCCAACATGTGATCATGGTCACAAGTTGAGGGCATAGTACATAGAACTCTTTGAAAACCAAATTTGATTTCACATAGAGATATCTAGTAAATTTGTCTCCCACATTTTATGGACAATTCATTTATTTCAAATGTTTTTATTCTTTGGTTAAAGTCGAAACGAAAATAAATGTCAATCTTGATAAATTCAACTTGATGAATATCAAGTTCTCTACTATGTTTGACTCCCTTTATTTATTGACTATTACCTTTTAAACTTTTCTTCCACTAAAATAATAGTTATATTTTTCCAACTCTCCTTCAATGTGCATGCCTATGATTTAGAACTTTGTAGGTTAGTAACTTCCCCTACTTCCCACGAGTGAGGTGACACGGTCAAATAGAAAAAGTTAGAAGGAAGAAAAATTTAGTTTGTCAATCAAAATTACATCAATGCACAATCTTGAACATTACATTCACGCATAAAATTCACTTTTTATCTCTTACATTGTAACCATGTATACTAATGTACTTCTTTCCACTAGGGCATCCAAAAAAAATAGAAAATTTTTGAACTTTGTTCGCGGCAAGTTTATTCTTTGAACCAACGCAGCAATTACATTGCTTCAAAGAGGGGAAAATGGTAGACACGCAAAATATGCATACATTTCAATCCACTAGTTTAATTAAATAACCTTCATTTAATCAAATCTAACATGTCATCCTTCAATTAATTAAATTCACTTCATCATTACCTCACTTAAATAAATCAATCAAATCCTAACATTTCATCTTTCATAAGCCATCTTCTAAGTTCATCTCCTTCAAATTAATCAACCTTTATCTTACATCCCCTTTTAATTAAATAAACCAAAATTTATTTAATTAAATCCCAAATGCATTTTCCATCCCTTTTGATTTAAATAAATCAAAGTATTTAAATCAAATTGGTCAAAAACAACTAAACATGTCATCTAAATTAGTCTAATCCTCATTAAACTAATCTAACCACCCATCACATCCTCTAGCTTTTCCCACTTGCACCAATACATCATTTTAATTTATTTATAAAAATCATCATTTTCTCTCAACAAGGTATCTTTGGAAGAATATTCCTCAAGTTTGAATATGAAGGCAAGTTGACTTGTCCCTTCCAACATGGCAATAACTTCTCTCTTACATGGTTTATGAAAGATGAAATGTTAGGATTTGATTGGTTTATTTAAATGAGATAATGATGAAGTGAATTTATTTAATTAAAGGATGACATGTTAGATTTGATTAAATGAAGGTTATTTAATTAAACTAGTGGATTGAAATGTATACATATTTTGCAAGTCTACATTTTTCCCCTCTTTGAAGCAATGTACTTGTTGCATTGGTTCAAAGAATAAACTTGTTGCGAACAAAGTTCAAAAATTGTCTAATTTTTTTGGATGCCCTAGTGGAAAGAAGTACATTAGTACATTTCCCCCTCGAGAGATCGAGCGAAAATATTCAATTTGAGGGTCGATCTTGTGATAAAGAGGTTCAAAATGGATGGTTATGATGATGATGAAAATGCGATTATTTTAAGATGCTTAGAATATCCAATCTATATTATCCTAAACAACTTAAATGATGATAAAATGCATGTGAGATGGATGATGCAATGATGCCTATATGATCGTACAATAGATGTTTATGCAAATGTATGATTTTATGAGATGCTTAGACTAACAGATCTATATTATGATGATGATTATGGATGTGAGATGATATGCAGAATGCTGATGGTTTGTCGATATAGGATGGATGCACTGGTGATGATGATTAACTATTCATGACGTGATGTTAGTGCGGAAAAGAAGAAATGAGAAACAAGGATCTAAGAAGCCAAATTTATGAGAGATGATGATGAGAAATGGATGATATGCTTATCAAGGATTTGGATTTTAAAAGGGTCACTTACCTTAAATGTTTGATAACATGCATAAGCACGATGCATCAAGGTATGAAGCACCAGGATGGCGTTGTACTTAGTGTGATGGACTTTGACTTAACAAATAGATAGGTGTATTCTTGTTCACACCTGATATACAAAAACCTTGCTAGGATGCACTTTAGAAATTTCAAACATCTCGGACCAAAACATTGAAAGGTATAACCAATCAATGCAATAGTCAACAAGCTGTCCAAAACACCCTCTATACATATCTAACAAAACAATTATTCACCAAGTTATATTACAAGAACATCCAACAAGGATAGCAGACAAGATAATGATTGTTGCCCCATTCCTATTTCTCTAAATCCTCTATTCGCATATCATCAAGAAGTTCGTGGAATGAGCATAATAAGATAAGTCAAAAGACACAAATAAAGTAAACAATAAAACCAATGTTCTTCAATACCGCTAACCCAAAGGGAAGTGTTTTCAAGGATAGGAACCAAAACTATTGCCAAAAGATAATGTCCATTTTAGGAAGGATGCATCCTAGGACATGTTAGTGGATGGTGGCACGTCATTTTGTTTATCCAAAGTGTTCTTTCTGATATATAATGCCCATTGTAGGAATGATACATCCTAGGACATGATGTTATCAAATGATTCATATGGAACTGATTAGATGATAGGTTATCGACACAAAGAGTTGACCAACTTGTTTACGAACTAACTTACATCTGAGACTTGACATTTTGAGTTTTAATTTGGCACCTACTAGACTTGTTTCTAACTGTTTCACCAAAGGTTGAGGATGATGATCGTTTATTATGAGTGGTGTTTATTGCAGGTGGAAGAGAGATGAGATGGATGGATTTTTTCAAATATTTGGATGTTTTTGGAGTTTTACAATGTTTTGAGGCTATTTTTGGTGTCTTCGGAGATCTTCAAATGTTTTGATTTTTGAATTTTCTAATGTTTTTGGGGTTTTCTGAGATTCTTTACCAATAGACTAATCTAAAGACCTATCCTAGGGGCTGGCCTCAGGGGTTGATCAACAGATTAGCCTTGCCTACGTTTTACACATAGAGACCATGTAGTTGGACTGATGAGTTGACTAATTTACAGATGATGATAGACATGATGAAATGTCAGTTTATTATGACAGACGCCTAAAGGACTTACCTAAGTGTCTTGGGGGATTATCAAAGATCAACCTTTCCTACGTTCAAGGCTAAGAGACCCATAGTTTGACAAGACAAATTTGTTTGACCTTTTGACTAAATTTTTGACTTGTTTTGAATTTTTTTTGGATTTTGTGCTTTTTTTGATGTTTTTTGGATTTTCTAATATTTTGATGTTTTTAGATTTTCTAATGTTTAGGAATTTAAGAATATACACAAATCTGATCTGATGAGAACATGGCCCTTGCATGATGCATATAGACTACTTCAATAAAGGCAAGAAAAATTGAACTTGAGGATGGGCTGAGTAGTATTAGGAGGGATCATCATACAAACATAGGACCAAGCTATGGTGCAGATGCTAGTTGATGAGTGATGGATGGAGATCTGAATGTGATGGATGATGAAAATGTAATGGGTGGATGATATAGAACAAGCCATAAAGATCCTGGTGGATGGAAAGTGCTTATTTACACAAGGCACCTATTTTCTAGGTTTTCACCAAGGTACTTGTCCAAAGTGCCACCGAACTAGTTTTCACTAGAGGATGATTTTTTCTCTTTACTATTTTTTAATTCTTTCTCTAATTTTTTTGGATTTTTTTCTTTTCTTATTTTTTTGTTGTCACCAAGATGCCTATTTGCCAGGTTTTTGCCAAAGTAACCATTTTTTTAGGAAATTTTCTGATGTTTTGATATTTTTGGTTCTATGCCTTGGAAGATTTAGGCATAAAACTTTTTGAGATGAGAGTTATTCATGGGCTCTTGCAGAGGTTCCCGTTGAGGTGTTGATAACCGAGATGCCCCTGACTTATAACTTGCTATGATAATGAATGGTCCCAACCAATTGGGTTCAAATTTTCCTTTGCTACTTGGGTTTGGGACATTCTTTTGATTCTCCTTTAATACCAGTTGACCGACTTGGAAAGTTCTGCTTTTGATTTTCTTATTATAGCTCCTTTTGAGTCTATTATGATAGATTTGTAAATGATTTAAAGCATCTATATGTCATTCATCCAGTAGTTCTAGCTCATTTAGTCTTGATACTTGGTACTCTTCATCCATGATGAGGTTTTATAGTGATATCCTAAGTGATGGGAGCTCAATCTCAATGGGGAGTACTACTTCTGATCCATAGACTAGGGAGAAGGGGGTGGCACCAGTAGGTGTGTGAATTTTGGTTTGATAGGCCTAGAGGGTGGGATTAAGCTATAGATGTTAGTCACAACCTATGCCATCGACTATTTTCTTGAGGATTTTCAAAATGGTTTTATTAGTGGCTTCTGCTTGGCCATTGCCTTGGGGATAGTATGGGGTGGAGAAGCGATGTTGTATTTTGAATTTTTTGCATAAGTCACGAACCTCCTGATTCTTAAATAGTGTTCCATTATCTTAGATAATGACTTGTGGAACATAATAATGGAAAATTAGATAGTTCAGGATGAAATTTGATATCTGCTTCCCAGTTATATATGTCATGGGTATGGCTTCCATCCACTTAGTAAAGTACATTGTGGCAGTTATGATGAATTTATGGTGATTAGATGAAGTGGGAGTGATTTTTCCAATGAGATCGAGTCCCCATTGTGAAAAGGGCCTTGGTGTGATGATGGGATGAAGCTCTTGAGCTAGACCATGGATGAGGTCCCCATGCTATTGATAGTGTAGACACCTTCTGACATAGTCATGTGCTTCTCTTTCCATTGTGGGCCAATAATACCCCATCCATATCAATTTATTGGCTATAGTCATTCCACTCAAGTGTGAACTACATATATTGTTATGTACTTCAGTTAGAGTAGTCAATGCCTCCTTAGTATTTAAGTAGTGTAGTAGGGTTCCTTTTATGCTTCTACGATATAGGGTATCTCCTAGGATGATGAATTGAGATGCCTTTTTGAAAAAGGTTCATTTTAAATTTGAGGGTAAGTCGATGAGTATTACTCCTATTCAAAGGTATGTATAAATGTTGTGGTACCAAGGATCACTAGGACCAATGATTTTGCACACAAATTCTGATTCTGGTACCTCAAATGTAAGCATGAGAAGCTGCTCTATCAAGAATTGTTGCCATGGCATCTATTGCTCTATTGTTGGCTCTAGGAATCTGCTCAAATATAATTTCAATGAAGGATTCTTTGAGAGTCTCCACCAATTTCTTGTATGGAGTGAGCTTATCGTCCTTGGTCTGGTATTCATCATTCACTTGATTTATTATCAATTGGGAGTCTCTATATACTCTAAGAGTTATAATGTTCCACTGCACTGCTATTTTGAGACCTATGGTTAAAGCCTTGTATTCTACAATGTTATTGGCACAAGGAAACACTAGTTTGTAGGATCTTGGTATGTAATCCCCTTGTAGGGAAATAAAGAAGATGCCAACTCCTAATCCATGTTGTGTGTATGAGCAATCAAAGTATAGTTTTCAATGGTCAGCTATGTTGAGATTGAAAATAGATTCATCTAGAAACTCTGAGATGAGAGGATTCTCTGAATAGATTGGTGCTTCTGTAAGCTAGTCTGTGATGACTTGGCTTTTGATTGCTTTCCACTCCACATATTCAATGTCGTATTCTAATAGTATCATCACCCATTTTTCCATTCTTCCAGTCAACATTGCTTTTGACAGTACATACTTAAGGGGGTCAATTTTTGCAATGAGTTTTATTTTACATGCCATGTAATGTCTAAATTTTTGTGATGCAAACACTACTACTAGACATTCTTTCTCGATGAATCAATATTTTAGCTCATGCCCAACCATTGTTCTACTGAGTAATAGATGGCCCTTTCTATTCCATTTTCATCATGCTGAGCTAGGAGAGTTCCAAGGCCTACTATTGTTGCTGACACATTGAGAATTACTGGTTTTCTTGGGATTGGTGGCATTAAAACTGGTGGTGTAAGTAGATATTCTTTGATTTTATTGAATGCTTCTTCACACTTGTTATCCCATTTGTACACTTCTCCCTTGTGAAGTAGGTGAGAGTATAGATTTTGTTTGTCCACCAGATATGCTATGAATCTTCGAATGGATTGAAGCCTTCCTTGGAGACCTCTCATTGCTTTAATGTTTTTGGTGCCTCCATCTCAAGGATTCTTTTACCTTTGTTGGATCTACCTTGATACCTCTCATTGGCACTATATAACATAGCAAATTTCCTGATTGTATGTTGAAGACACTTCTTTGGGTTTAATCTAACCTTGTACTCCTCAGGCCTATCAAAAATGGCACTAAGGGTTGCTATGTGATCCTTTCTCCTTTTGGATTTGGCTAAAATTTCATCAACATAATCTTTGATAGTTTTGTCAATCATGTCATGGAAGATTAATGTCATGGCCCTTTGGTATGTTGCTCTTGCATTTTTCAAGCCGAATGGCATCATATTCTAGTAGTAAGTCCCCCATGGACAAGTGAAGGTTGTTTTATGTTAGTCTTCTTTTTCTATCATGATCTGATTGTACCCTAAGAATCCATCCTTTAGTGACAAAATTTCATGTTCAGCTACCATATCTACAATCATGTCAATGTTTGGATGTGGGAAGTCATCTTTCGGGCATGCTTTATTCAAGTCTTTGAAGTCTATGCAGATTCTAATGCCCCCATTGGGTTTTGAGATAGACACCAAGTTTAACACCCATTCTAGATAATCTATCAATCAGATGAATCATGCATCTAATAGCTTTTTTAGTTCCATTTTTACTAGTAGGGTGATTTGAGGGTGTAGTTTCTTGAGTTTTTGTCTAACAGGCTTTGCTTCTGGGTATACTGCTAAGTGGTGAACCACAATTTCTGGATCAAGCCCTATCATGTTAGCATAGCTCCATACAAAGTTTATCTATCTCTCTTAATAAGGTTGCTAGGAGCTCTTATTCCTTTGATACTAATGAATCTACATAAAATGTGATGTGTGAGGTTTCCTTTGTTCCTAGATTGACCAAATTTTACCTTTCTGCCAGGACTACTAATTTTTCTTGATGAAGAGATTTGAAAGGAAGATTGAATCCCCCATCCTTAGGTGCCTTTGAGAGGTTTTCACCATTGGATGCATCATTTCTTTTTACTTTTTTCTAGTCAGAAAGTGCCATAGTGTGGTTTTAACTCAAAGACTTAGATATTATTCTTAATTTTTCACTTTTGCAATTAAGGGATTCAATCATTTCCCCATAATAGGCATGTGTATCTAGCTCAATTATGAATCCTGCTTTGTGATCCCCATATGGAATGCTATCCTATAGTCCCATGAATTCTAAGATTGCCTCATCATTTTCAAATGTATCAAGAATGGGTGCTCCTCGTTGGTCATAGTCGATGAGTTAGGGGTATACTAGGAGGATTTCCTGATTTTGGTGGTTTGATTCAAAAGTTTGGTTGCTAATCATAAAAAGAGTGGTATCCTAAAATAGCCTAGGTAGGTTGGTTATGAGATCCTCTTCATCATTACTACTATAGACATCGGTGTTGTCAAATGTAAAGTTGTCTATGACTCTACCTAAAGATACTAGTAAGCATAGTTCTGTTGCAGTTTGCTAAGGAGGATTATTAACCTTTCTAACTAGAGGACCTCAGCCACGTATGGTTATTCTCAGAGGGGTACACCCAAGGCCAAGACTTCTCATTCCCATCTTCAGAATGATATGTATTATAAGCCCATTGTCATATTTTCCAAGTCTTTGATTTCTGTCATAGCCCATTGTGAGCATCATTTGTAGATCTTTGCTTCTATCATCCAATGGTAGATTGGTTGTTGGTCTATCATCTTGGTATAGGATATGAGATGGATCTTCCTCTATGACTTCTTGGCTAAGATCTCCCCAATTTGTAAAGTTGGGATAGTCTTCAAGAGATGTTTGAGATGTGGAGGTTTCATTTGATTGTGGATGTCCTCGTGATCTAGGAGATTGCGATAACTCTCCTACCAAAAAAGCATTTTTAGGGAGCATGTAGTTTCCACAACCATTATCTTGGATGATGACCTTAATGTTAGATATGGTGGGAATGGCAGGAGTGGTGGGTGTCTCTATCGCAGAAGTGGAAGCGAGAGTGGTAGGATCGATGTATGGTGTAGATGGGCCCTCATCATTTTTTGGTACTTGGGGAATTTTATAGTACCTTACTTCAAGGATTTTTTATAGGAGAATGGTTTTGGGTCTCCATGGACAGTGACATATTGTCCCTCATATGTGAATTTAACACATTGATGGAAAGTTTATGGTACTGCTTGCATTGCATGAATCCATGGATATCCTAGGAGGATTTTACATGGCAAGTCAAGGTACAGGACCTAACAAGTGGTTTCCATGATGGTTGGCCCTACTTGAATAGGGATTTTGATTGTGCCTTGGGAAACTCTTTCTTGATCATCATATGCTCTTATTGTGATACCCTTTCCTTTGTTAATAGAATCCTCTGAGATTTTTAATTGTTTGATGAGCTTGAGAGAACAAATATTCAAGCACGCACCTCCATCCACCAAGACCCTTTTGATTTTTTGTTTTTTGTACTAGGACTTCTAAGTGGAGCACACAATTATGAGATGGTTGGGCAGGAAAATCTTGGTCAAAGAATGTGAGGAGATTTGGTGTAATGATATTTTAGACCATAGCTTGGAATTGTTTTGCATCAAGATCTACGAGGACAGTGGATGAATCCAATGCTTCCTCAAGTATTTTCTTATGGGCAGATGATATTTTTAGTAACTCCATGATGGAGATTTTCATTGGTGTTCTTTTGAGATGATCAAGGAAATTATAGCCATTATGGATAGATCTAGGTGCAAGGATTCTATTTTGTTGGGATGATCCTATGATGGTAACTTTCCTGCCTCTTGTGGTGACTCCATAACTGGCATGGGCTGCTTTGATAGTGATGGTAGTATAGTAGTTATCCAAGGATGCAACGACATGGTCATACACATGATTTACATTTTTGAAGGTTTCTTTCCCCTTATCCCTATTATTGTTCCCTTTATTTCCATGGTTAGGCATCAAATTCGTATATATCTTAAGGTTTTGGTTCCTGGTTGGTTGTTCCATGTTTATAATTTTTTAGTCGATGAGATCTTGGACTATTTTTTTTAATCTCATGGAATTGTTTGTGGTATTCCCTTTGATTTTATGGAAGTCACAAAGTTGATTCTCATTATACCAAGGAGGTTTCACATCTGGTTCTTGGTAGTTCTCAAAGGTGGGAGCTTTAATGAGATTTTTGTTTATCAGTTTCTTCATAATGACTTCAAGTGGTTACCCAAGAGCTATGTATTTTCACTTGGGGTGATTCTTGTTCCATTAGGGTGGTCCCCTTTGATCATTGACATTGATAATTGCTTGATTATTACTTGGTCATTATGTTGCTTGATGATTGTTTTGGTGTTGTATTTGGATTTTTGGTGTGGGTGTATTTTGGTGAGGGGAACTGATGACCACTTTGGAGTTGATGACACCATCATTGGTGACATTTTTGTTTGTTTCCCATGTATGAGGTTTGTTGTTGTAATTGGTTGGTGGGAAAGTTTTTAGTTGTTCGTGGTATGGAGTTGATCCTCCAGGTTGTGTCATAAGGGCTCATTCGATGCTGAGTGCCTTGGAGATCAACTGGTCATACATGGCAATCCCTTGTACCTGGAGGTGGAATTCCAAGAGGCCATCAAGGTTGGATATAATGGTGCATAATTGTTGTTCCTCGGGCATGGTCCATTTACTCCGATTGGCCTTGGATCTCCATCATTGTAGGAATGAAGTGAATGATTCATTCTTATCTTGTTTCAGAGCTGAGAGTTCTTCTAGACTGACATCCATTACAATATTACATGCATAGTTTTTAATGAATACATCTATAATTTCTTAGAATGTTTTGATGCATGTAGGTAGGCAAGAGAAACATTCCATAGTGTGGCCAGCCAAACTCCTAGGAAATAGCCGCATCAGATAGGTATCATCATATGCGACTTCCATGCAATGAACCTAGAATTCCCTGATGTGATCTTCAGGATTTCCCATCCCATGATACTTGTCAAACTTAGGGATCTTGAATCCCTTTGAGAATGGTTTCATCACAAAGCTCCTATCAAATGGATAGGGACACAAGTTGCTTGGTGTCTTTTTGGTTCACCTTGATTGAAGATCAAGCACTTGTTGTTAGAGCAACTTGATTTGTGTTGTTACGTCATTTTGCAGATCAAGGGGTGGGATGAAGTTATTCTAGGGTGTTTTGATTGTGGGTTGGGTGGGTGGGTTGGTTGGTGTGTTATTTGATGGCATTTGCACATTTTGTCAATCCATGTATGCTTGTACTTGCTGATGTATGAATAATGATTGTTGTTTATCTTGTTGTTGTCCTAGGATTTCCTGCTATTGAGCCTCCTATTGTGCTTCTTGTTGTTCCAAACAATCCTTTTGTTGGGCTACCAATTGGGTTGCTTCTTGCTACTCTTGATATTGTTTTATTGCTTGCTAAAATTCTTGTAGTTGTGCTGCTTATTTTTGTGCTTGTTCATGTGCTTGTTGTGCTTGATATTGAGTGTGTGCCTGAGCTTGAGCTTGAACTTGTGCTTGTGCTTGTGCTTGAGCTTGTGCTTGCACTTGGGCTAATGCAGCTTGTGCAACTTGTGCATCTTGTTGTTGTTGCTATAAGAATGCTTGAGCTTGTGTAGCATGTTGTGCCTGTAATGCAACTTGGGCAGCTTGCGCAACTTGAGTGGCTTTCTTAGTAGCTAGTTGCATGACTTTTTTTTTGCACTTGCAGGAATCCCTTTTGATAAGCAACTTACTAAGCTACTTACAATTCCATGTTGCATTGGCTTGATATGCTAGAAGTTGTTGGTGGTGGGGGTGGTGGTGGATTCAGAATGGTGCTTTTGTTGGTGGTGAGAGGTGTTATTGTGTTAGTGATTTGGGTTTGAGTGGTAGATGACATGATTGACATGATTGGTCCTTGAGAGACCATGTTTTGAGACATTATGGGGGTGGTTGATGATGTTGTGATTGCTTGTGTAGTTGTCATCTATTGTTGCAATGTCAATGACAAGTTTTGTGTAATGTTTTGATTGATATTCGGGATGTTGGTTTGATTGATAATTGGTAAATGGGGAATCCCTAAGCCAACGAGCGGTGTGCATGATGATTTCAATGGAGGAAGTGGTGAAAATGTGAGGGGTGTAATTTCTTAAGGAAATGGCATAGTTTCAAAAATTCCCCCTGGTCCGTTTATGTCCTCTCCTTGTGAAGTTATGGGGAGAGAAGTTTGGGGTGTTGTGCTAAATGATGATGTTGATGGGTCATTTGTATTATGATAGGTGAGAGGGAGATTTTTATGCAATGGATTTATGGGTATGGTTTTCCCCAAGAAAGTGTTTGCATCCAAGTCTTGATTATTGACAAGACGGTGTGTTTGAATAACATTAAGAAATGCATTTCCCTTATTAACACTAGGTTGGGTTGGAGCAAAATATGTTGTGGTTTGTGGTATGTCTTGAGTTATGTTTTGTGATGGGAGTGTAGATGAGATGGGGATGGTGGATGAAATTGGGGGTGTGATCCCAAAATATGTCTCCACAATAGTGCTTACATCAAAATTAGAAGGGAGTTTAGCCCCTTGTTTTGCTAATTCAAGCATGTATAGTGAAGGGTTTAGTCTCATCATGATATTGACAATTTTATGGTTTTCTAGATTTTGAAGCATTTCAGTGATTTCCTCATGGGACATTCCAAAGGGGTTATTGGTAAGATCCTCCATTTGGACACCTTCCTCTTGATAGTCTTGCGAAGATGTAGGAAGGTTAATTGTGAGATTTCTAGACCCAATGAGATTCATTTCAGGAGTAGTTCAACTTAAATCACTTGTAGTAGATCTTTCTTTGTTGGCTTCCATGTTCCTCTTGTGTTGCGATCTAGTTTGCACCATAAAATAGGGATCAATCTTCAAGAATGCAGAAGATGAATTCTCTAATTCTTTGAATTGATCTAACTTTTGGTACAAAAGAGAAATTTTAGGATGAATTTAAGGATCAAAAAGGGTGATAATGATATGGATGCAAGATGGATGTTTGATGGATGATTGGAACTCTTGAGAAAATCTTGAAGGGTATGTTAAACTTTAGGACTTGATTTAGGATTCATTTTTTTTGGATTCAAATTTTGGTGGACTTATAAACTCTAAGAGGTTGGATGTTATCCTAGAGTTAAATCGTTCACAAGATGATAATTTGTCTAGGTGTGAGAAGACGGATTCATCTAAACACTCCTATCCAAACAAGATGATTTTGATAATTAACTCCTAAATCTCAAGATGTTGGATGTTATCAAGGGATGAATTTGTTCACAATTTTTGATAATTTGATCAAATATGTGTAGAAGGATGCATCAACACACATTCAATCAAACAAGGTAATTTTGGATTGTTTTCAAATGATTTTCCAAAATTTTAACATAAAGTATTTTTTGAATACTTTCAAAGAGTTGTTGATGAGATGATTTTGGTTTTGATGTTCAAGGATGGACAAAGTTTTTGTTTTTTATCCTAGGATGTATCTAAAAATACACTTGTTTACTAGACCTCGGTATTGAAGAACATGTGATACTCTAAACAAGATGTTGAAACTCTCTAAAAGGATTTGGGTTTTGGCAGTAATAGAATGAATAAAAATCGGGATTGTTTCTTCAAGCCTTTTTGTAAAAGTTAAAAAGAAATCTTTGTCTGAATTCGTATAGCGTTGAGAGACACTTTTGATGGGCTTTCAGACTAAGGGATTTTACCTTTGGTTTCTTGATCTTGATCTTGCATGAAATCATTGGAGACACATGTGTGGGGTCCAATTTTTTTTAATATTTTCTTAATGACTTGTTTAAATTACCACAAACACTTCTTGATTAGGTTTTCAAACTAGATGTCTAGTGTCTCAACTTCTTCTCATTTCACAAGGAATATTATGCGAAACTTTGATGAAATTAAGGCAAGGATTACATATTTTTTAACTTTAGTAGGAAAATTGAGATGTAAATCCAAGTGTTTAGAAACCTCTAAGGATGAAATACCAAGGGCAAGCAATAACACATGAATTAGGTCAATTGTATTTTCCTCCTAAAGGGTTTGAAATTTTAAAGATGATGTTAAGTGTTTGTTTTCAATTTAAAAAAAAAAAGGAAAGCGTTTTGTAACCAAGAACAAGTACAATCCTATGGATATGAAAAATAGTATTTGTTGAATCTCCACTTGGACAAGTCTAGCTACACTTATCTTTAGTGAATGGTTAGATGCTTGACCCCACTGGCTCCCTTCCATGACACTCACTTATATGGGGCAGCCAAGCATCAACACCCATGAAACTCCCATGGCATGCTTTCCATTTCTACTAAAGATTGTAAAAGTGTGGGGCAGCTTCAGAACAACCATTCTTGCACCAACAAATAGATCAAGGATTTTGGAAATTCTAAAACAAGGGTTTTAATTCAAAATTTTCTTTCATGGAGATTGACCCATACAGTGAGAGTCCCTTTTCAGATCCATCTTGTTGGAGCCAACTGTGTGATATTGGAATTTACTCCAATACCCACATTTCTATCCTAGTTGGAAATACTACTAGCTTTAGAGTGTTACTAGTTGAGTAGTTCCCTTGGGTGAGTAATTTTTTCCCAAGGAGGGCACTCTAAGATAGACAAAAGTGAGTAAACATATTTATAGTTTGATCAACCTTCATTTAGAAACAAAGGGAGAACACATGCAATAGGTTTACTCTCACTCACAAAGTGTTTTTTTCAATTTTAAACCCAAAATGAAGTGTGGACGTGATTAATTTATCTCAACCGAAGATCATAAAAAGGCCTTTTGATTCTAAAGATCACTGTAAAGTGCGAGAGAAGCACATACGTCCTTTTTCAATGATGTTAGTTTAAGTAAGCAATCACGAAAAAAAAAGTTGCACATGTTCATTTTAACTTTTCAAAAGCAATTGTGAGTTCTTTTTAAAGCACCAAAGGACAAGTGAGAGTTGTTTCAATTTTTAACTTCAAATGAAATCTAGTCAATTTTCCTAAAGTTCATTTTAATGCTTTCGCAATGGAAATTTGAAAGCTTTTGAAATATTTGTTTTAAAGCCCAAAACCAAATGAGTTAGCCTAAAACATAAAACTAAAGCATGTGACAAAACCTCCAAGTTTAATGCTCAAATTTCCTCCAAGTTTCTTCAAAGATCTCTTGCAAGCTTCTTGTGCAACAAAATGCTTCTCACTTTTCCTTCCTTTTCACCTACCTTGTTTTCCTATTCCATATTGGATTGGTGTCACTTGTGCAAAGTGACCCTTTCCCAATCCTTGCTAAAACTCAAATGATGCAAATGCAATGGTGATTGGAAAAAATAGTTCTCAATTGAAGAGAGTAACTTTGCATGAGGATTGTGGATGATTTATTGAAGAATCAGGCTTCCATTTATAGATTTTCAAGTTGGAAGAGTGCTAAAAAGAGAGCAATGTGGGATAATGTTTTATCCAATGAAATGGAGCCATTTGTCACCTTGTGAATGGTTGAGGAATGTGCAAGTTTTGGTCAATGTGCCAAAGAAGGGGAGATTCAAATTTGAATTTGAGAGTTAAATGCTAAGTGGGGGACATGTAAGAGAGAAGTTATTGCCATGTTGGAAGGGACAAGTCAACTTGCCTTCATATTCAAACTTGAGGAATATTCTTCCAAAGATGCCTTGTTGAGAGAAAATGATGATTTTTATAAATGAATTAAAATGCTTTATTGATGCAAGTGGGAAAAGCTAGAGGATGTGATGGGTGTTTAGATTTGTTTAATCAAGATTAGATTAACTTAGATGATTTTTAGGTTTTTTTGACCAATTTGATTTAAATACTCTGATTTATTTAAATCAAAAGGGATGGAAAATGCATTTGGGATTTAATTAAATAAATTTTTGTTTATTTAATTAAAAGGGTGATCTAAGATAAAGGTTGATTAATTTGAAGGAGATGAACTTAGAAGATGGTTTATGAAAGATGAAATGTTAGGATTCAATTGATTTATTTAAATGAGGTAATGATGAAGTGAATTTATTTAATTGAAGGATGAAATGTTAGATTTGATTAAATGAAGGTTATTTAATTAAACTAGTGGATTGAAATGTATGCATATTTTGCGTGTCTACACCATGCAAACATGATGAGTAGTTCAACATCTTGTCGTGCCATTGAAATAATTTTACGTAATATTGGTAATATGGAAAATTTCATTTTAGAAATTTTCTTCTCTTCTCATGAGTGAGTCGAGGAGGTTGAATAGAGAAATTCAGAAAGAAGGAAAATTCAGGTTTTAAATCAAACCTACATTAATGCACGATCTTGATCATTACATCTACATGGAAAATTCACTTTTTATCTCCTACATGATAACCACACAAACATGATGAGTAGTTCAACACCTTGTCATGCCATTGGAAGGCTTTTAGGAATAAAAATTCAGGTTGTCAATCAAACCTACATCAATGCACGATCTTGAACATTATATCCATGCAAAAAATTCACTTGTTATCTCCTAAATGGTAATCATGTAAACATGACAAGTAGTTCAATACCTTGTCACATCATCAGAAGGCTTTTAGGTAATACTGGTATTATGGAAATTTCATTTTCCATCATGTTTAATATATTATTTCTACCTCCATATCTGGTAATATTTTTAGTTGATTTATGTATGGGACCAACATTTTAATGAGTACATTCAATGAATTGAACATTATTAGTAATTTCACTGTGAAATATTTAAAGTGGCTTAAATAATTTTATATATGTACTTTACATATTTTTTTCGAAATGTATGTTTTAGAGTATTGAGTTATTTGAGTTCTTTCATAAAATATCAAAATTTTGTATGGTTATTATGTTTGATCAATAATTTAGTATACCTCTTGTACACATCTAAAATTGGCATATTCTCCATTATCTATTTGCTTGATCATTTGCTCTATAATTGATTAAATATATCCCTATTTATCTAATCAATTGTCCCATTTTATTCTTCTTATTAATTAAGTAATATTTCATTATCTAATTAATAAAGTCACTATTAATTAGTCACCCAATACCATTTCTAACCTAAAATCACATAATCATCATTTCTCTAAAATGTACCTTAGATGAGTGAATCTAAATATTTATTTATCTATGTCCCTCATCCTTATCCCAACAATTAAATAAGCATGCTTATTATTTAACTATCTCTTTTTTGTGCTTTTCATTAAATGGACTAAATCCAATTATCCCTATAATCCCCCACTTACACATAGTAACTTTGGTCATCCTTCCTCAAATCATGCAAAATTCTCAAATGTGTACATAGGCATGACATTTGTACACAAGGCGTGACCAAATGACCCGTTTTGTTCATATCACATGGGCTTGGTACCATGTCACATTGGAAAAAGGAATTTCCCATCCCTATAAGCTACACCCATATACACTTTGCATCTTCACCATTTTTTTTGTTTAAGGAAACTCACACCCTTAATTTTCCTTCAATCTCAAAGCCCTTCACATTGACTAAACAATTGAGGACATTTGTTGTTGGTGCAAGAGCATCTTGTTGCATTCAAGCCTTCATGAGGTCAAATTGTATAAAATAATTAAATTAGGTATTTTAATATTGTAATAAGGTTATATGATCCATTTTCTATATGTTTGAAGTCATTTCAAGTTATTGATGAAGGTTTGGTGTCATTTAGTTGAAAAATGAAAACATTGTCAAATGTTGTCATGGCAACTCTTCTTGTTAAATGCCATCTTTTTAGAAGTTTGTTAAAAGTTGTTAAATGGTAGTTTTAGGTTTTTTGGGTTATAAATTGATTGTAAAAGCATAAAAATGGGCCTCGAAGTCGAATTGGGGTTTGGAATGTAGATTGAACAAGAATTTATGAATGAAGAGATGATTTTTTCTAGAAATTTCCAATGTTTTGCCCTACTCTTTTACATGGTATGGATTTGTATGAAGGTTTAAAGATATGAAATTAATTTTTATTGATAGATAAATGAACTATATTTCATTTTAAATTTTTTTTGTATTTTTTCCTTGAGTTTGGAGAAAGTTATGATCATTTTACCATTGGCAGCACTATGGGATTATTTTCTCTTAAATTTGTAGGATGTTGCAGAGAATGGTATGGATTGTACAGAAAAAATAAATACCTCATAGCTATTGTAAATGTTATATATGTGAATATAGTTTCATTTACACTTGTTTTGATCAATTTTTATGAGGTTTTGAGTGATTTATGATGTTTTTGGTGAGGACTACTCAATTCTGAAACTAAGGTTTCCAACAGATAAGAAAAAATCATATCTTTTTATGCCACCATCAAAAAGTGATAAAAATTGGTAAAAAGTTTTTTTTTTACATTTTATAAAAACCCTTTAATGGAAAAATATTCATTTATTCATTTGGATGTGTTATTGTAGATTGTGTGTTTCATTTGGGTGGAGAGTGGTAAAAGAAACATGGTTTCCTTGATATTTGAACAAAGCTATGCATAGTTTGTTTATGGTTGGCCTTAAATAATTGTTGTCTAATATTTGGATGGTTTTAATGTAACACCCGTCATGCACAAACCAAAGGACAAAACAATGCACACCTTTTTTTTTAATAATACAAAGTAAACATGTAATGAATCATTAAAACATATTTACATTACATGATAACATCATAAACATTTATGTCCCTTGGGGCACGCGAGGTCACATCACATAAATTTTTTTACAAAAGATAATATCCATATATCCATAAGCATAAGTATAAATACATCACATGATACAAACCATAATAAATCTCATAAATCATGAATGGTTACATAGGTGCATTTATAATACATCATCTTTTAATACATTACATGTTCACAATAAAACCTCCCATACATGTGGGATAAATACATAATACAAAGAATGTCTAAAATACATGATGAATATTTGGTACAAGCTCCATTTAAAAGATACTATGAAGAATTAACATTGATGGGGAACCCAACGGGTGTAGAGCACGTTCCACCCGACCATGTGGGTTTTAGAAAAAAACCCACCCCCCGTGCTCAGAGGTGATAAGGAAGTGACTACAACCAAGAAATCCACAAGACTAACTCCAATAAAGAATATCATAGTAACAAAACTCCAAAAGCAACAAAAAAGGTTACATAGATCTTAAATGACAACAACCAAGATCCAATCATAGTAAACACAAGACCATAAAACACATCATAGATAAATCAAAGGAAAAAAAATATTAACCACTTCTAGAGGCAAGCAAGAAAGAAAAGCATATGGGCAACTAGTGGAGAGTGTCATCGCATAGTCCTACATGGATTTTTCTAGCCCTTCCTCTAACAGGAGGTGTCGACCCTCATCTATGGTTATCCTAGCCCTTCCTCCTACTTGAGGCACCGACCCCATAGGGTGACTCATTCAAAGATGCTAACCTCTCATGAGGATGAGGTAATGACTTTTCCAACCACAACCTTCTTAGTCTACCATTAGTATGCGATAGCCCTAATGGATAGACAAGGTATCCAAGATTATATTATTGTATTATTACTACCCATCCCCCTAAGTTATATTATTATGTTTTCACTTGTTAATCTAACTCTTACATGGGTTATCCTAAGCCCTTCCTCCTATTTGAGGCACCAACCCCTACAAAGAGCCACTCTTCCAGAAGACCCCAAAACATAGTCAAAATCAAGGGTTGTACCATAAAGAGCAAAGCATTAAATCTCAAAAAATGACATGTGAGGCATTAATCGTCTTCCTAAAACACAAAATCAGAGTCTCCACAAAATCCCCTACAACCCTTTCAAAATAATGATACCAAATACCTACCACATCAAGAGCACATAAAACAAGGATTATCAACCAACAACAAAATCAAGCCTCTGGAAGCCTAAGGTTCACAACATCCATAAACGGGTTCTTAAAATCAATTGGGTTCCCACATCGAAAAGCCAAAACAATAATATAATGGTAAGAAGAAAATCCAAACAAATTTTGAGGATTTCATAAATCAAAATAATATATTAATTTCTACACATTGTTTTCGCAGCACATAAATCAACAATTGTTTAATTCTATTTAATAATTTATATTTTCCTCAGTACAGTCATACAAAAATCAATATATCTTAACATTTATATTTTATATTATATATATATATATACATATAAAATATATGTATATTTAATTTTCTATTTTTTTTTAATTGGTTTCCATCAGTACAAAAATTCTATAATGATTACCTATCACATACATATAAATTTATATATATATATAAATTTATATGTATCTGATGGGTAATCATTCTAGAATTTTATTAAAAATATATATATAAATAAAATCATATAATTTTTTTTTATTAAATAGCAATAGATGTTCAGGGGTGTGTGCACAATCCCAAGGACTGCTGCAACAGTCCTCAAGATTGTTGTGTGCACCACAGGTAAGGGAGGCTTGGGCAGGGTATGGCTAAAGGCCGACCCTCCCCAGCATAAATAATAAATAGACCGGTACAAAACTTTAAAAAAATTGGCCCATCAAATAATTTTAAAATAAATTTAATATATATTCATATGTGTATATACCATTGTGTATATATATTAAATCTATATATATATATATAAATTTATATGTATATAAAATAATTTCATCTATTTCAGAGAGGAAGACATTTTCCCATAGTAAAATCATAAAAATACTAGACATTTTCAGAGACTCAAATAAATTTCTTTCCTTGGTTGGCTACCCAATAAATTTCAAATCTCAAAAAAGGTTTTTCTTTACAGAGAAACATATTTATTTTTACAGCTTCAGAAAAAATAAAAGAAATAGAATGGAACCTGAAGTCCTACGCTTGCTAAAGAATTGACAAAGTCTTTCTTGAATTCCAAACAGCCTTTTTGAAGAGCTCCACATTCTTTCTTCGTAACTTCTCCACTAGTTTCCTTGATATTCTCTGATCTAAAATTTTAATCCAGAAAAGCCTCCCCTCCAGAACAATGAAAGAGTGAAACAATTAAACAAAGAAGACCAGAGATGATCCAATTTTTCTAGAACTCATATTTTGAAGCTTCTGTCAATTTTCCTATGAATCAAAAACTCTCAATTTTGCTATTAAATAAAAAGATATCTTCTTTTTGTGAAAAATCCATAATAAGAATTAAAAGATTTTTTCTATTTCATCACCAACTTTTTAGCCAAAATCTCAACATTCATTGGTCCTTTTCTTCTTTTCTTTCTTTTCTCGATTTTTTTCTATTCAAACAACACTTTTTGTTTTAATTTTGATTTTGCAAATTATACTTGCAATTCGCACAATTTTACTTAATTATTTTATCTCATTAATTATCCTCAAAATGCTATTTTCATTAAATTATCAAAATACCCATTTTAAATAATTTAATTTACACCTTTAAATTTATTTATCCTTAATAAATTGCATGGATTTTAATTTAATACTTTTATATTTTAATATAAACTATTCTAATAACTATTATCAACATTTATTATAATCATTTAATTAATAAATTACATCGTACTACACACCAATGCAAAATAAATATCAAAAGTACACTCACACAAAACAACTATTATAAAATGCAAAAATGACAAAGGTCAAAGACACACAATACCACTAAACATAAAACAAGTTTGAAAACTTGGGACAGGGTGACTTCCTTGTCATCTCTATTTCAACTTCATGCCCATTGGGTTAATTCGATGCTCGACCTGTCCTGCCAAAGTAGGTGGAATCAAGATTCTGATTCATCAATTCTTGCATACAAATAAGGTTGTGTACAACATGTATATATATAATCAAATACATCACATCATGAGAAGGAATTGCAGCATAGCAGGGCGCTCACAAACGAGAGGTGTTACATTGTCCCCTCACCAAAACTATAATAACAATTACAACATCAAGTATAAAGTAACATTGCTAAACTAAACTAATCACATCATATCATCCTACAATGATTACTAATCCACTGCAATATACTATTGAAATCAAATTAAACATCACCAAACTATAATGTCATATCATAATATCCATGTCATCAAATAAAGTAGCATAGTCATCAAGTAGTCTAAACTATCCAATCCACCAATCCAACCAATAAATAGTAACTATCAAAGTCTCAAAGAATCAAGCAAAACCATAGAAAAATAACAAGTCCAACAACAACATGAGGGGTATTACATGCAATGATTTTTTGGGATGAATCTAAGCATGTTGAAATCATTTACCAAGTCTGATAGAGATTGAAATCCATTTGTGTAAGTTGGAGCCCATGTTTCCCAAGGTTAAAGGATTGAGATTTCCTCAAGAATGAAGAATTTGAGTTGTGTACTTGATTATTGCCAATAATATAGAAATTTGATGGTATGAACCCTCTTGCTCTGCATTAGTTGTCCTCTGATCTCCCCAAGAGTATCAACCAACTTTATTCCTTAATCTTTACTTTTGATGGTAGTATCCATTCCTATTTTAAAAAATTATAAATGGTATGTCATCCTTTTAGAACATTAAAGGGTCACACCCTTATAACATTTATATAATGTTCTAATATATAGTTATTAAATATTAAATATTATATGATTTATTAAGCATATCCCATTTTGAAATAATTATAGTATAATAACTATTAGATAATTTATTTTTTTATGATTACTTTGAATAGATGTGACTATTACAACTTAAGGTGTCATGCCACTCTTTATCATATATTTTTGGAGGTTGTCTCTCATTTGAGAGATGAAAAATTTGGAGATTTATAGTGAATTACAACATTATGCATATAAGGTATTATTGTCAATGTGGAAGTATGTAGAGGAGTGTTCCCATTTTCAATATATTAATTTAATAGACTATTTTGTAAGTGTTTTAATATAATGATGTTTTATGGTGTTTTTTATCCGAAAGTTTTTTCCCCATGTATATATCTTGTGTAATGTTTAAAATCTATTCTTGTATGATTCTAATTTTATTTATTTTATATTCTATACATAATGAATAGTATCCTAAGATCCTAATTTAGAATGTGGTATCATACCAAGTTTGGCTATAATAATCATTTTTATAGGTTATACTATAAAACATGTTAAAATTAATGGGAAACCTCTTTATGTTCAATCAACACATGTGTAGGGCCATTTTTTCGATGTATTTGGTAATGTATGATGTTTATTTAGAGTATTTGATTTCATAATCTAGATAATTCAAAATCATCCACTATAATAGAATTACATTATCATAAAAAAATAGTGTCAATTCTATAGCAAGATGTGCATTTTTTAATAAATCAATGTCCTTTATAAAAGTTAAAAAATGTATCTTTTAATGTTAGAGAAATCATCATAAGTCAAGGACTAGTTGCAAATGTCAAACGAAGATCACAATATTGGAAATTCCCTTCCATTAAAATTTGTTTGATTTAACAAATCTCATTTTCATAAGTTTGATGTAGAGTGACGAATTTCATTTGATAATAAATTATCTAGTCCATGTGCATTAAAATATTTCTTCCAAACTAATTAATGTTATGAACACAAAGACATCTTCTAGTATACATTTAAACATTGACATCATAGACATCAAATAAAATCAATAACCATGCCTAGTATAAACATATATAAGATATAAAAATAAAATATACAAAAATTAATAATTATAGACTTTCAAGATTATAATATAGTTTCTTATATCTTTATAATTTCCTATAGATAGTATAAGACCTTTTTGACATGTTACAATATTTTGATCATAACTTTTGAGTAACCCACAAAATTTTCTAATTAATTTATTTTGTTCATTTATTTTGGAATTATCTCCCTCATCTCTTTTTGTAATCTTTATTCAAAACATTCATTGATTTCCGATATTTGGAACCTAAGAAGATCTACGAGAAACAACAAAGAGAGATTGAGGGGGAGTGAACCCTCATGCGCTATAAAGTCAAGATGAATAGAGAAGACAAAGAAGAGATGGAAAATGGGTGATTAAGAGTCTAGTGCTTATGAGTTATAAGCTTTGGGGCACATAAGAGTCTATTGTTGCATATTATGAAGAGGACACTATGACTAACAATTCCTCAAAGGTGCTCAATAGAAAAAATACATCTAGTTGAAGATTATGAAGAATGCAACCAACTTCTTTTCCAAGGAAAAACTAAGTGGCTTCATAAAACCCAATAAATTATCTACTATGTTTGTATGAATAACTTGGATAATAAAATTGCATGATGTTAGAATAAAGTCCATGGTAGAACTGATGTAGGGATTAGATAACTTAAGTGCCAATAGCATTTGAGGTCACTTTATGTGCAATCTTATTGAATGTCATAAATCTTACAATAAATTCATTTCCATACACACTGATAGTTGTTTTAAATCTAGTGATTCCATTATGCATGTTCTTTCAATAGTAGAATTAATATCATTACTTTTAAAGCAACACATTCCGTATTTGCAATGGAGAGTCATCAAAACAATCAAGATTGATTTTGGAGATGGTAGTTCTTGAAGATGTTTAGGTTCTTACAATTATCATGCATAAATTCCTATAAGTTTATTCATTTTCAAAGGCAGCTATTCCATGATATTTGAAAATGTAAGGCTTTATTCCAATCAATTTCATACATCTTCGCTTTGCATCGATGTCAACCAAAGCATTTCCAGCCATAATATCTAATAAAAATTCTTCCACTATAGATGAATTGATGTCCACACCCTAATCACATTTCCTTTATTGCTAAGCATATTAATTCTCATGTGTAAACACTATCTTTCTCTAAGTCATCTCCATGCTTAGTGCAACTCAAGTGCTTCTACAATTTTTTGAGTTATAAACTTGTATCATTGCACGATTTTGACCTTTTTGTCACATTTAGGACTTAGTCGATTTTGTTGACCAAAATGGAGAGTTGCATGATTCACTAACTCTAGAGAGTTTTATCAATTGTCATCAATGTTTTTTATTCTGTTTCACAATAGAGAGTTTTATCACCTACTTCTAGAGATGGAGCAACCATGTATTACAATTTAAAATCATAATTTCATTTTTGTAAGAAACAATGATATGATAAAAAACAATTAAGTTATGGATGTAAAACAAAGATTATCTTTCACATGAAGAACAAAATAAAGAATATATTTTTCAGGTTGCAATCTTAGACTCGCAAACACATCTTACAACAGCCTAACAATTGTTCAACATCTTAAGATTTGTAAAGACAAGTGTTAGGAAATAATTTAGATGTCTCAACCTTTGATTATTCTTAACATGTTAATTTATTTAATTGTCTATTTTATTATTTTTTGGCTTTATTTGTCCGTGATAATTCAAGATAGAGTCCAAAGTGGAAATTTTTTATTACAAATGGATTTGAGCATAAAGAACATTTTATTTCATGTTAATTTTGCATGGAGTGTGAGCACTTTGGAGGTGTAGTTATATTTTGATAGGTGTAGGTTTTGTATATGTAGGTTTAGTGATAATTGGAATTTGTGATATTGCATGTGCTGACAAGTGTAGACTTACCATTATGCATATGTAGTGGTTTTGACATTGTTCATGTTACATTGTTAGTCTTTGACATTTGATTCTATAATTGTCTAATTAATACATTGTAAGCTCCTATATATTAAACACTTTTATTTTGGTTTTGTGGATTGCTATTTTGTTGGAGTACCATTATGCTACCAAAATTCATCAAGAATCAAGAACTGTAAAGACTTCTACAAAATAATAGATCTTCAATTATATTGTAGCTTGTCTGTTATTGCTAAATAATATAATTGAGTAATATTTTGGAGTGTGGGGTTTTTCTCTCGACAAGTTTATCTTCATGTAAATTTATGTGTTATGTTTTCATTATTTATCAGATGTTGATATGTATGTGAACATAATCTATAACTATTTAAGGTTTTAAAATATATTTGTATACAACTACTCTATTGTTTAGGTTGGTTTCAAAAGCATCTTCCACAAACTTGGCTTCATTTCAATTGGTACCAGATTTTTACCAACTTTATTTTCATTGTTGGGTTGTAGCGACTTTTGAACTAATCTTTGCTTTAGTGGGTGTTTTTCATAAGAATATTTCATGACCTTTTTGTAGGAAAAAGATGAAAACAACATCTGATAGAGTCAAAATGTAGAAGTTTAAGGGTTGAAACTTTGAGTTATGGAAGTTGAAAATGAAGGATATGCTCATGGATAGAGATCTAGGCAATACAATTTGATACAAAACCAACTAGCATGACCTTGGAAGGTTGGGATCTGATGGATAAAAAATCCAAGGGTATGGTAAGAACCTGTTTGGATGATTTTGTTCTCCTAAATATTCATGAAGAGAATATTAAAAAATCTCTTTGGAAGAAACTTATAGATATTTATTAGGCTAAATCCTTGGTTAAGAAGTTATTCATGTGAAAGAAATGTTATTATCTAAAGATAGAGATGGAGGGTCCATTGTAGATCACCAAAATTCATTTAATATGCTTGTAGGTTACTTGGGTTTTATTTGTGAAAAAATAGAAGATGAGGATCATTTCATTATTTTGTTATGTTCCTTGTCAAACTTGTGGAATCACCTAGTAATTATAATGGGGATTACTACCAACATTTTCAAGATGGATGAGTTGGTTGCATCACTATTATCTAGAGAGATGGAGTTGATATCTTCCTAGATGGCTAAGGATGACCTTGATGTTCATGGAAAATCTGAATAGAAAGGAAAGAAAATGGACAAGAAGTCTAAATCCAACTCTCTAAGGAGATCTAAGTCTCCTAGTAATTCTAGGTTGAAGTGTTGGAACTATGGAAAAATTGATCATTTTCACAAGGAGTGTAAGGGGGAGAAGAAAAAGAAAGGTAAAAATAATTTATTTGACTCTAAATCTAATAAAAACTCTCAGGTTGATGCAAATGCCTTTCTTATATCCTTAGCAACACATACATTAGAATATGTGTGGTTGATAGACATAAGTGCTTCTTTCCACATGACCTCACACATGGGTTGTTTCTTAGAGTAAGAAGAATGTGATGGTGTGAAGGTGTATCTAGGTGATGATTCTCATTTGAAGATTGTTGGCCACTAAAGATTAAAGATCAAATTCCATGATGGTACCATGGAGGAGATCGATTGTATTTTGCATATCCCAAGTTTGGTACAAAATCTAATTTTTATAAGTAAATTGAATGATTTGGGTGTGCATGTTATTTTGTTGAGTGGATGATTTAAGATGATGAGAGGAGATATGGTGTTGGATAAGGAAATTTGGATTGGAAACTTGTACAAGCTAGATGCATGCACAATTTAGCACAATATTTGTTATGACAGATCAAAGAAGAGACCTTTGGATTCTTCATCCTCACCATCAAATTGAGCAAAGAAGAAATCTATAGCATCTACATCTGATGTTCATGCAATTCAGGTACCTAAGGGTACACATTCCATGGAAGTGAAACTTCTTGTAGAGAAAAAAAAATTATGGCACCAAAGACTTTGTCGAATTGGCGAGAATGCTCTTAGAGTGCTGAAAAATGAAATCCCTATTAAAGGCCTTGATTTTATTTTATTTTTAGGAAAATTGCTATCAGAGAGGATAGCACTCTTTTTATTAAATCAAAGCACCCAATTACATGTTACACTTATTTCGACCCCAAATTAAAAAAAACCCCTTTCTTAGAGGATCTTAACATCATTGAATGCTTAAATTTTGTTGAAGAATTTTTATTCCTTTTCACCTCTGACCATTCTTGTTCAAATTCAGGGGGAACAATGTTATTTTGATGAGATAGGGCATCACCACATTCGCTTTCAGCCTCCATCTTAGATCATTCACTACCTTTAGAGAGAAATATAGAGTTTGTAGCCTTTGTAGGTGAATCCAAAATGCACTCTCCTCAAGGGGGAGGGGAGGAAGAAGAGATTTTATTCAAATAGATTGAGGGATGTACAAAGTCCTTGGGTGGATTGGGGGGAATGATGTAGTGTTGAGATTCAACCCCAATCCACCAAGATGGTTTGAAGTTCCCCACAACATGATCCTTTTCACATTGGGATGAGAAGTGTTCCATTGAGAAACATTTCTTGCACCTAAAAGCTATTTTTTCATAATCAATTGGTTGCCTCCTACACCTATTTCTCACCTTCAACAAAATCTCAATAGGAAGACCATTAGCAAAATCCATTTCAACATAGATTCGAGCACAATTAGAATTTTGATAGTTGATAGTTTCCTTAGAAGAGCAGTGGTACCTTCCAAGGCTATTTCCAATAGCCTTCAAAAAATCTAATTCCTAGAACTGAATAGGGAGATATGGAAGTCTTGCCCACAAAAATGCAGTTGTGAAAATTTCTGAACATGGATCAAAATCAGGAAACCATGGTTTCATGCACATAAATTCACCTTCGTAGAACCAAGGGCTGTTTTCTAACACCAACTCCTTGTATTCGTTTGAATCAAATTCTAAAATGAAGAAGCCCTTTGCACAAGGATAAATATTGATTTCATATTCTATGAATTCCTTCCATTTGTTTGATACCAAAGTGTGCAAATCACATAGTTTCAGCCAAACCTTCATGAACCTGCATATCAGAGCATGACCGAACAAAAAACCTTCCCTGTCCAAAGCCAAACTATCAAAGAATACTTCCAAAGTTATTGAAGATAGATGAACAGGGAAGTGTCGGCTAATCTTGGTGAGGGTGCCATTTGCAGTGGTGATGACATGTGGTTGATTTGAATAGGGACCCCCATCACTGGACACATCAAATGAATGATGCCCTAGCCTACACGGGCCATTGCTTACATGCCCATCCTACAAATGCAAGTAGATAGAGAAATGTGAATTCCATTTTCCATTAGCATCATTACCAGCGGTGGAGGCACATTGACGAGTACTCCCAACATTGGAAACGTGCCCTAAGCCAACTTTGGAGCACCTTTGCTTTGATTTGGATGCCCTATTCTACCCATCAAAACATGGGAAAAGTCATAATTCTTTGTGTTTATGCAAAACACCTTCCTTCTACTACGTGAGCCAACCAGATAGCCATCAAAATGTGTGGGATCATAAAAAAATGTTGTAGAGTGTGACAAATTTGTAGAGTGGGAGGCGGCTATTCATGCAGTAGTTTTCATTGTTAAAGGCCTTTATGATTGCAATCTTGAGCTTGAATTTTGTGGAAATTTTGTATATAGATTATAACACCATATTTTATTTTATTCTAGTTCTCTTAGTTCTTATGGGGTTTTAGACTATATTCATGTGGATGTTTCTGGTCCTATCAATGTACCTTCAATTTCAAAAAATGTGTATATTATTTCATTAATAGATGACTATAGTAGGACAATTTTTTATTTCCTTAGGAGTAAATTTGAAGTGTTTTTATTAGTTCAAGGAATTTAACTCATTTGTTAAAAATCAAATTGATGGAAAGATTAAATGTTTCAGGATTGAAAATGAAGGAAAGTTTTGTTTGATTTTTTCTTACAAGTTTTGTAAAGAGAATGGGATTGATAGACATAAGATAACTCAATACACCCCAAAAAAATACAGTTATTGATAGGATGAACAAGATATTTATGGAGAGGGCTAGGAGTATGCTAAGTGGTAATGACCTTGAATAGAATTTATGGGTTGGATTTGTACCCATTGCATGTTATTTGATCAACATATATTGTACATCAACTCTTATTTGTAAGACACCCATGGACGTATGGTTTAGTAAAAATCCTTTGATGAGACATCATAGTATTTAGTAGTGAAATATATGCTCATGTTCCATGTTATAAGAGTTCTAAGTTGGATAATAAGGTGATAAAATGTATCTTCATTGGCTATTGTATCATTGTGAATGGGTACAAGCAATGGGATCTAGTGGCCTAGAAGGTTTTCTATAGTAGAAGTTGTTGAACACCCAAAATATTGAAAGGTGGGAGTGAATCAGTATTCACTAAAATTCAATAATTTCATTAAATTTAAACATGCATTCACTATATCACATTAAACTTTCAGTAATTGAAAGGATCATAGAAAGAATGTGTCTCATAAAAGAACACAAGAATAGAAGAAATGTGGACTCACTATCTAGAGGAATCACTATCCAAAGAATAGAAGAAATGACTCACTTCCATAATAGAAAAGAGGATGGCTATCTACTAAAATGAATTTCTAACAATGCATTTGACTTATGTTGAAGGTACTACTCCACTAAAGCTCAAAAAACAAACTTCACACACTTCATACTTCACAATAATCATGTTTCACACCTTTCTACATTATATATCACACACACAATTATTTTTTATCTCACATCTCATACCACATCTTCACACAAGGAATTAACCATATATATACATCCAACCAAAACATAATTAATTAGGTTAACCTAATTGATGCATTGTGGAGCACCACAGCTTGTCAGCCCAAAAAACCAACACACACAAACCAAAACATATACATAGTCAAATATATGTTAGCATGATTCATAATCACTCCCATAATTCCACTCCATACTCTATCTATCTCCACATAACCCCAACATACTTAGGTTAGTCACACATAGAAAAATTGGTGTTGTAAGAATGAATGTGCCAACTATTCATCTACACCTTGACATGTGGACCACGAAAACACTTGCCACTTGGGATGTACACACCTCTAACACTCGTAAACACTTCCAAAAAAAATCATGAAAAAATATTCATTCACGGTGGAATATAGAGCATTCCAAGATACGCTCTTCACCACTAACACTACCATTAAAGAGTTTGATACTTTGTCAACATTATCTTCAACTATGGAAGACATCAAGTCATGAAAATTTGGATTTAGAGTCCTCCAACGTGCACCAAAATTACCTCATAACTACATAACTAGATTCCTCATAGTAGATTAGTGCAGACCAAAAAATTGGTTCTTTGAACACTGAAAATTATATTATGGACTTAGGCAATTATCTAGATCACCTAGTCTTCTCTAGACCAACACTTCTTCATCTCTACCATAGATTACCAACAATGACAATACCATATACTATCATCTTATCAATCCTCATCAATCTCCATCATGGTCATGTTTCTAGCCAACAATCTTCTTAATGACAAAAAAGCTTCCAACAGTTTCCATCAACAAGTCAGGTTTCCAATAATCTCACCCTTTGTCATTGGTGGCCACACACTGTCAAAGCTTAACCTCCTCAAAATCCTCCCCTGTTGACATCAAGGGAAAATGGTTCATAGTATCTGAAATTTTGAATTACTCTAATTGTTCTCCCTTTTTCCAAATATACATGTATGTACATGAGAATAGCTCCCACTTATTGATTCACTCCTATAATCAATACTTTTTCAACAATTAACTTTAGGGAAACTACTGCTAACAATATTATCTAATAAAATTGACCAAAATTTTATTACTCTATTATTTAATACTTCTAAATGTCTTCCATCTCTATTTACCCCTTTATCCTCTCTCTCTCATTATATCCCTCTCCTCTCCATGTCCCTCTCCTCCATATCCATATCCATTTCTATTTATATTTCCATCTCTATCTCTATCTCCTTATCCAATTTTCTCTCTTTCTTTCTCTTTCCCCTATATCTCTCCCTCTTCCCATCCATATTTTTGCTTGTCTCTCCCTCTCTCCCTATTTGAAGCAAAAAATAGCTTATTGGTAATGGAGCTTGATTATCTTCTTGATTTAGAGGATATTTTAGTTATGTGTAGATCCTTGTAAGTGGATGCATAATTGATTTGAAGTTGTAACTTTTCCATTGAAAGTTAAGACCTTTTTTGCACAAACAACATCACTTTCTAAATGGACTGCCAATTGACATCATGTATACTACACAAATGTATGCAAAAAATAGACCAAAATTTTCCCTAATTTACCTTCCATACATCTTCGTCATACCCATTGGACATCAAGGTGTGATTGCTAGTTAAGACAATATCAATTATTTGAGAAAAAGAATTTGGAAAACTAAGTTACTTTCTTTGACATTACTAATTTATTTTCACAAAGAAATGAATTAAAATTTATTAAAATCTATTATGAAAAAATAATAAGTTAAGACAATATTAACTAAATTGTTTCCTTTTTAAAAATACAATTATTTTGATAAATTCACTTTATGTGAATGCAATAATTAGGTCAACATCAATTCTTTTTTCAAATATATATTAAGCTAACTTTAACAATTTAAATAAATACTAACTTTAAATTTATTTTTCATTGAGTTCATGTAGTGATTAATTTAATTTATTATAGATGTGTATATATTAATAAAATCAAATAATTATCAAAAATCTTTATAATTTGGTTTTCTTTTTCTTTTCTTTTTTGTTTTCTTGACACTAGCTTTATTGCTTTAAAAAAAATTCAAGGAAATATGGAATTTTCTAATTGGGTATTTATTAAAAATAAATTTCTTTAAAAACCTAAAGTAATAAATTTCTAATTAATTTTTTGAGATAATTTTCAACCTCCTAAATAAAAGGAAGAGAATAAATTTTTGAACTTCTAATATAATTTGATCATGCTAATTCAATCGACTTAATAATGATTAAGAAAATTATTTCATATAATTTAATTAATCTTAAACTAAAATAAATTTTTCCAAGAATATAATAATAAAATTTTATATTTTATATTTTTTATGACATTAATTTTATAATGCTTAAAATGTTCATTTATTATTAAATATTTTATAACATTAAATTTATAACATTTAAAACTAATATATATATATATATAAACATTCGAAGAATTATTAAAATAAATAAATTTTAAATCTTTACTAAGGCCATCTGACCTGCTTAAAGGTCACGACCCTTTATGCAAGTTGGAGCTTGCAAAACCCCGACCTTATAAAGGATGCAATTTTTTTTTTAATTTTTATATTTATTATTACTAAAAAGAAACTTTTATAACATATTTAAATATTTTCTTGAAATAAATGCATTATTCAAATAATTAATTTATTTTGTTTGATATATATATATATATCTATGTATATATATATATATACACATATATGTATATATAGACATATCTACATGTATATATATATACCTATATATATATATATCATATATATATATATACATATACATATATATATATATACATATATATATATTTATATATATGTATGTATGTATATATATAGAAATTTATATATGTATATGTACATATGTATGTATATGTGTGTATATATATTTATATAGTTTAAATATTTACTAAGGCAATCTGACCTAAATAAGGGTCACGACCCTTTATGCAAGTTGCAGCTTGCACAACCACGACCTTATAAAGGCTACAAATTTTTTTAAATTTTTTTTTCTTTATTATTATTAAAAAAAGAATTATAACATATTTAAATATTTTTTTGAAATAAACACATTATTCAAATAATTAATTTATTTTGTTTGATATATATATAGTAGTTAATTATTTTTTATTATACATTAACATAATAAATGTTTTAAATTATTAAATTAAAGGTAGTAAAATTTAGATTGTAAAATCATTAAATGAGTAAAATAGATTTCGATCTAAAATTAAAAGAGTTCTCCAAATGATTTCAATATGGGAATTTTTGAAATCAATCTAATTTTTACATAAGATAAACAAAATAAAAGTTTCAAGAATATGAAGTTTGAATATATTTTTTACTTATTGAAGACATATTTTAATACTAATAAATAATAAAAAAGGGAGAAATTCTTTAAAGAGATTCTAGAATGATTTACAAATGAGATGACTTGTAATAAAAAATTTAGAGTCTAGAATGGATTAAAGAAGTAGATGCATATAGTAATATGTACTTCAAGGAATAGAGTTTTGGGAGGAGAAGAACCAACCTAGATGGAGAACTCCAATCCTTCCTTTTTTGAGTCAATACCATCTTAAAACACTTCTCTCTATCAACTTGAAGTCTTCCTCTTCCTCCTTCAAATACCTTCTTCTTCTTTAAATCTACAAAAGTATTCTTCCCAAAAACTCTCATATACATTCCAAAAAGCTTCTATTTAAAGGAGAAAAATCCCTTTTTGAATACTAGTGTTAAAAATATTATTTTATTTCAATTTAATCTCCACTAATATGACATGTCATAGAATATTCCTAAAACAAGACATGCAATAAGCAGCTTTCATGAAAAAACAAAAGTGTAACTCGTTTTTCATAAAAAAAATCAAATTTTTGTTTTATTTTTTCATTAACTCAAAGAGAATTTTATTGCCAAGTGTCTTCCCCTTCTTCCACAACATGAGTTTTAAAAATATATATATTCATATATTTAAATGAGTGCGGCATTATGAAATTAATTAATTATTTATTTCTAACTTGTAATTATATGTGTTTTTAAATCAAACAATATATTTGTTTGTTTCTTTTCTTTCTAATATGGGTATGTGTAGGATCATGATGGGCCAAAAAGTGGCGATATGATGGGTATGTGTAGGGTTGTGGCTGACGACTTTTTTTTACCCAAAATTGATGAAATAAAAAGTGTTTTTATAGGAGATTCTCATATTTCCACCAATATAATTATGATTTACTTTGAATTTAATAAATTATTACTATTCATTTTCTATTTGAATTACGACTAAAGTCCTGATTGATAGGCTGATTGAAAAACATCTATAGCTTTCAAACGGTATCACATTTTTTGAATTTGAAACATGTGTCACATTATATGCTTCACATACTATAGGATTAAGAAAATAAAATTGAATTTCATGAAGTTTTGACCAAGTTAAGGTGGTCAAACATATAAGCTTTTATATTTTTTAAAAGTTGTAATAAAAAAATCATAATTAATTATTTACTTGGAAAGAAATACAAAAAATAATGCATCACATTGGGACATGAGTCTCTACTTATATTTAAAATATTATAAAGAAATATTATCATTTTAGGTTAGGGTGGTCAGACAAACACCTACTTATTTTTCCCCTAAAATTTAAGTACTAGTGCATTGAAATTTCAAATTTTCACCAAATAGATTTAAAAAAAAAAAAACCTAGTAGTTTAAAAAATAAATTCAATTTTCTACAAACTATATTCTTACATATTTTTAAATAATATAGATAACTTATTGATATCCCCACCCATATCTAGCCCTATAATTAATTAATGGTTAACCCATTCCCCCCAGACCCCACCGACCTATTTGCCTTACAAAGGAGATAGATGAGAAGTGGGCAGACCCCTACCATTCTAAGGCCCTACTATTCTAATGGGGAGTGGCCCATTCTTTGAACAACCTTAAACACATTACCAAGAGCCCTACTTAACTCTAGTCAGATGGTGGTGCCAATCATGTGACATATATAGTATGGTATGGACTGCATCACGCATGGACGATGGGTTCATCAAGGTTATCCCTCGATCTATCGAGTGCTCGGACAAGCACCGTACCCGGGGTGGGGGGAATGGTAGGGGAAGGTGGGGCTGATTGACCATGTTTCCTCTCTGATCAACCAAAACCCAAAGGAATGGAGTATTCTAAAGCACCTCCCATTACCAATTCCAACTAACTAAACACATGGGTGGGATGCCTACTACACCAACTAGATATAGTTTGCAAGAAAAGAAACTCAAAGATAATCGAGCGAAGCGAGCCAACCCCCTATATCTCTAGGTGGGGAAAAGATCATCAAGTGAAGTGAGGACACTAGAAGAAAAGGCTCTCTGAGTGATATCCCCTACCAACTATCCCCTACTATTCTATGGGCAACATTACCCCACCCCCACTATAGAATAGAGGGAATTAAGTCCTAACTAGACTAGAATTGCAAAGCGAGGCAACTCCCTTAGAATAGTAGGGGCCATAGAATAGTAGGGGTCTCTTGAGATTGCCCCCCCACCCATTTCTCTCCATTATTTACATGATACCAGTCATCGGTCCTATCACGTATAGAATGGATGGATGCATCGAGGTATGTGCAGGATCATCGTGCAAAAAACAGGCCCTTAAGTGACAAAAAATTTAGAAAAATCAGTGTTAGGAAACTTGACGTAAATATTTGAATAAGTTATCTATATTATTTCAAAAATATGTAAGAATAGAATTTGTAGAAAATTGAATGTAGTTTCTAAAATACTAGGTTTATTTAAAATAAATAAAATCTATTTGGTGAAAATTTGAAATTTCAATGTAGTAGTACTTAAATTTCAAGGAAAAATAAGAAGTAGGTGTCCTGAAATTCACCCTAACCATAATAAAATGATAATATTTTTGTAATATTTTATATATAAGTAGAGGACTCATGTCTGGATGTGATGCATATTTTTTAATTTTTTCCAAGTAAATAATTAATTATGAGTTTTTATTACAAATTTTAGAAAATATAAAACTCATCTATCTGACCACCTTAACTTGGTCAAAAATTCATGAAATTTAATTTTTCTTTTTTAATCCTATAGTATGTGAAGCATAGAATGTGACATGTTTTGGATTCAAAAAATATTGATGAAAGTTATAGATGTTTTTCAATCAGCCTATTGATCAGGACTTTAGTCGTAATTCTAATAGAAAATGAATAATAATTGTTTATTAAATTCAAATTAAATCATAATTTATATTTTTGGAAAGCTGAAAATCTCCTCTAAAAACCCTTTTCGTTTCATTAATTTTGGGTGAAAAAACCTTGTCAGCCACAAACCCTCATAATATTGCCACTTTTTGGTGCACCATTATCCTGCACATACCCATCAATGCATGGATAGCTCACCCGTAGGGCAGGAGAGCACCTTGGAGATGAGCAGTGAGTGGAGTGAACCCCTCAACTCCCTCTACCGATGCAGCACTTGCCCTGGGCGGGAGAGGACTATAGGGAAGGTCGTTTTGGTTGGTTGTTGTTCAGTCCCATATAAAGAGAAAAGGGCAGTTTCTGTGGTGCCCCTACTATCTATAGGGCCGGGAGTCGGTATCGGTCTAAAGAGAGAAGGTTATTTTGTTTGGCTAGAACTATAGAAAGGTTTTACATCAAGTTGCCTAACTCTGATTTTTTTGAATTTTTTTGCCACTTAAGGGCCTATTTTTTCCACGATGATCCTGCAAATACCCATATATTTGATTAATTCATTATCTTGTTATAATTAATGCATTAATTTTTAATAGTTTTAACATTATAATTTATTTAAAATGAAACCATTATTTTAAATCCTCTCAACACAATAATAATGATAGTAATAATAAAAATAAGAGTTTCCAAATGTTTTAAGAGGGTTGTGACACATCATTCCTCTCTATCCTGCTAACTATAAAAGTAGTCTCTTTCCTTGAGTCATATTGACCAAATTATCTTAATTCAAAAGTAGTTAAAGAACAAAATAATTGATCCCTAGTACACTAATCCAAATTTTGAGCTTTTTCAATAGAAAAAACTTTAGAACTATAAAATTTGTGGATATATCTTAATACCTTTTTCACTACATCATTCTCGTCCACCATGCCACCAAGACCATTGATGGAATTTAAAAGTTCATCCACCCTATGCATGTATCTTGCAATGTCTTCATCCTTTGGCATCTTTAGTGTTTCAAATTTTCCTTGAAATTATGCATCTTTGTTGTCTTAACCTTAAAATATCCTTCATAAATAGTTTCCAGCTTCTTCCAGACCTCTTTAGAATTTTTATTTCCCATCACCTTCACAAGTTCTAAATCAGAAATTCCATTCAAAAGAACATTCCTTTCTTTTTCATTGTTCTCATATTCCTTGATCTCATCATCATTTATCAGACTAGTAGTAGGTATGGTATATCCATCTTCAACTAATTTCCAAATGCAAAACCCTAATGGGATAATAAATCCTTCCATCTTGGCCTTCCAAAAGGTATAATTTGTTCTATCAAATATAGGATATTTGACACCTTTCTCTTGCACCATTCAGATATACCTCAAGTGGTTAAGATTCTTCTAAAGAACCAAAACTTTATTACCAATTATTAGACACACAAGAGTAACTGAGAGGAGGGTGAATCAATTGTACATTAAAACCTTAAAACCCTCATTAACATTTAAAACCTTATTATCCCTCAAACCATTAATCAATATTAGAATTAACATAAACAAATGAAACAACAACACATCAACAAACATAGACAATAAAACATAAGATTTATGTGGAAAATCCTAATTAGGGAAAACCATGGTGAGGATTAACTCATATATATATGAATAACAAAACTGAATACAATAGGCTCACTATTGGAAGGGCTCACAAGGTATATGCAAGATCATGATGGACCAACAAGTGGCAATATGATAGGTATGTATAGGGTATGTGGTTGACAACCATTTTTTTACCCAAAATTGATGAAACAAAAAGGGTTTTTAAAGGAGATTCTCAACTTTACACTAAGATAAATCATGATTTACTTTGAATTTACCAATTAATTATTATTCATTTTCTATTTGAATTATAACTAAAGTCTTGATTGATAGGCTGATTGAAAAACATCTATAGATTTCAAATGGTGTCACATTTTTTTAATATGAAATATGTGTCACATTCTATGCTTCGCATAGTATAGGATTAAAAAGATAAATTGAATTTCATGAAGTTTTGACCAAGTTAAGGTGGTCAGATATACGTGTTTTTATATTTTTTAAAATTTGTGATAAAAAAATCATAATTAATTATTTACTTGGATTTTTTTTTAAATGCATCACATCGAGACATGATTCCTCTACTAATATATAAAATATTATAAAAAATATTATCATTTTATTGTGGTTGGGGTGGTCAGACAGACACCTACACCTACTTCTTATTTTTTCCCTAAAATTTAAGTACTACTGTATTTAAATTTTTCAAATTCTTACCAATATATATATATATATATATAAATAAATAAACCTAGTAGTTTAGAAACTACATTCAATTTGCTATAGATTCTATTCTTACATATTTTGAAATAATATAGATAACTTATTCAAATTTTTACATCAAGTTTCCTAAATCTAATTTTTCTAAAAAATTTGCCACTTAAGGGTTTTTTTTTTCATGATGATCCTACACATACCCCACTGCCAAAAGGACTCACTATCTAGAAAGAAAGAAAGACTTGGGCTCACTGCCAAGGGCTCACTACCTAGATAGAAAGAGAAAATAAGAATATTTTTATAGAGATATTCACTATTGTAGGGCAATAGGAGAATCCACCACAATAACTCTACACCATCAGCAACCTTCACCTCACTATCTCTAGGAACTTCAGGCACACCGAAAATGTAGACACCTTTTGTTCACTGCTTTTGGTAGCCTTAGTCATTCAAGATCATACTCAATTCACAAAATAAAATAAAAATTGTACCACTCCACTCACCACGTATTTGGCCTTGCTTATATATCAGATTTGCAACTTGAAAAACTTCTCCAAGTTGGATTTAATGAAATGTATGGACCTCAAAGATGTAACCACCAAATACGTCAGCACCAAACACCTTTGTAGTGGAAAGAAGTGTAGGTGGATCACACTAAGGGTTAAATAGGACCCAAACCTCCACTTACATGCTACATCATGCTTCCGAAAACAACGAAGCACATCCACAAATAACACTAACATGCCAGGTTGGCCAAATTGACATAACACTAATAGGAAACAATATTACCACCTCTCTAGGTCTACAAAAAACTTGCATACCACTTGGAAATAATGCACAACATTCTAGATTATTCCAACATCAAGATAATGTCCAATAACACTGACACAAACACATAACACTAAAGAATATTATCATTTTGTGCAACTAGTCAATCTACTACACACAACAACTCATGAATCCAACCTTGTAGAAAAATAAAATATCAAACCATCCAAGGTAAGATATATACAAGAAATATTAGCACATTCCCAAATCAACAAGACAAGAAACCTCAACATGGAGAAATGAAAAAAAAATCCATTTCTCCCAAACAACCTGCTTCATAGGCCAATCATTGTCAAGCACAACTTCTACTTCCGCGTGATTGAAAACCTGAAACCATGGATATAAAACATCTAAAAACATTTGATAATCATATGTAAACTACAAAAGCACAACTTCAAGACTAGAGAAATGTAGAGCATAATATAGAACACACCTTCATTACCTTGTACACTCTTTATTCAATTTTCTCAAATGAACTTGGAAACCAAGTGACTATATTGCATCTGCAACACCTGATCAACACCAAAAATACTTTCTCATCACAACCACACTTAGAGGTTGAAATCCACAAGAACATACTCATCATATCTATAGTAGAGGTTGACATCAATGGAAACAATAATGACAATATAGTGTAACAAGACCAAAGAAGATATGGATATCTTTGAGGCTATCAAACAAGAAATTTCTTAGGATCCCTCCCTTTTCAATCCCAACTATGAAAAGGAGTTCATTATTTACAAATTTGAAAGAGAAGTGTATACACTATCTTGATACAACTAAATAATGAAAATATTAACCATCCTATTATCTTCTTCACTGAAGGAATTCAAGATTCTGAGATTGAGTATATCTACATTGAGAAATAATTCCTTGATGTCAATGCATTGAAAAAATTAAGCATGTATGTTGTCTAATAGTATGATCATGTTAGTGGTCCCTCATGCCAACATAAAGCAATTTCTACTGACTAAATATATCTATGAAAAATAATTTGGCGGATCACTAAGTTGATGGATTATGATGTTAATATTAACATAATCAAGCTTGTGAGAGGAAAAGGTTTGTGTGAAAAAAATTCTTAACATTTGAGACTCTTGTAGAGGCTTTCATTGTGTTACAAGAGCACCAAATACTCATCATTGACAGTAAAATATTTGGGTGAACAATATGACTACATATTTTTAGGAAGGTAGGTATCCTCCAAGTATGGATAGGACAAAAATAAAATATTTTAAATTGCAATCCATTCCTTATGTCTTAGTGGATGACATAATTTTTAGAAAAGTCATCAATGGATTTTTATTAAGGTGCATTAAAGAAAATCAAGTCAATAGTTTGTTAAGATAATTCTATGATGGTTCTTCAAGTAACCATTTTTCTATAAGGGTCATTGCTACTAAGATAATGAGGATTTCAAATTATCAGCCATAACTATTTAATGATTCTCATAGATGGGTGATGAGTTGCAAGAAGTGTGCTTTCTTTTCTATAAAGAAAAGGTTAGTTTCCCTTCCTCTTCCTGCCATTTTGGTAGACCACCCACTTACATAGTGAGGGTTGGATTTTATTGGTATGATAAGTCCACCTTATATCATTGGTCATAAATGGACTTTATCAGGCATAAACTAATTCACTATATGGAAAAAAAGTAATTTCTTCAAAGGATTGTACAAAGAATTCAGTTTTAAAATTTCTTAATGGAATTGTGACCAAGTTTGGTGCCTCTTCCACCATCATCTTTGATAGTTTCAAAGATCTTTTTGGAACCCAAATCATTGATTGGGAAGTCAAGTATGGTGCATGTGAATATGAAATTTATCGATCTCCCTTCAGGTCTCACTTTTTCTATGTACCAGCCCATGCCTCAACTTTTGAACATCATTGGCCCCTTTTGATGAACATCGTTGACTTCCACCACATGTCTGCTCAACGCACTCCAAAGGGATTCTTACCTTTTCTTTTCAACTGGGTCCTGCCATCCTTCCACGCATCAACACGATGGGTGTTCAAAGGTTGCTTCTCTTCACTTTTAAGTTAGGCCCCATCTGCATGCCACATAGCCTCCACCTGTATTTACTTTGGCAGATCCCATAGTTGACATCAATAGGAAAAGGACACTTTCGTGTGTCTTCCCAATGCAAGCTTTCATCAAAGAAGGGAAGGAATGAACTACAGGCTGCACCATGATGCCACTTGTCTCCTTTGTGGGGACTTCATTGAGGGAAGGAGTGGCGCGAACACCAAGTTGTGACATGCTGTCACATGTGCTAATTGCCTCCACTGGGAGGCAACACTTGTCTGCACAAAGTATGCCAAGACCATTGCCATCATTCATAGAGGATGCATCTTGTTGGGGAGTGACTACATGCCATGGCCTACATCTTTTCTATTACAATGACTAAGGGGAATCATTGTTGTAGCCATCATTTCTCAAGATACAAAATAATTTTTGTTACAAGCTCACTAGGTGGTGGATTGTTGGCTATGTATACTATTTCTTGCTTTAGAAAATGAGTTTCAAAGGAGACATAATTTTTAGAGACAACAAATTTTTTAACTATTTTTTAGATTATTGCAAAAGAGCTCAGAGACTGTTGTTCAGCCTTTCTATTTTCTTAAGAGATTTGATAAACTTTATACTATTCCATTATTGTTTTTAATGGTTCATTTGTAGAACTTCTATGATTTTAATGCAAGTTTACTAGTTTAGATCATGTCCTTGACTCCTCTTTTCAATGAATGTCTGTGAAAATTATTTTATGTCATTGAATGGATTATCCAGGCTTCTATCTTTAATTTTTATCATTCTAGAACATAGAAGATTGCTGATCGAGCCCTTAAATTGAATCCTAAAAGATAGATTTATTGTGCCTATATCTACTCCATGCATCGCCTTAGTTATATTCTCATTTTTAATATCAGCTTCCTTTTCCCATTCCAAAGACCCAATTATAGAGGAAGCCGACTTCTTTAAAAATCCAGAGGTCACTTAGTTTAGCACAATTAGTCCCCCCATTAATTGAGTTTCCCATAAAGGGTTGTTACCTTGCCAATTTTTGGCATCAACAGTTTTCTATTTTTTGGCACACCCTATGGGACTGCTTAAATGAATCAAAATTTAAAGAGGTTGTATGAGCCACCAGCCTGTTACTAGGTTAATAATCCTAGTTTATTAGTGTTGCTATTATGGACAATATAAGTCGTGACCCAATTAGTGAACATTTCACTTCCCCCACCCCTTCCGCTAGTCATTTTGTCTATTGCTAATAGAAATTATGTGGCATGGGACATTGGAAGTCCTCTTGTTGCACCAATAATGCCTACCATTTTGGTTGCTATCCCAGTTTCTACTCTAAGAGCTATACCTAAATTCACTGGAGATGGCTCAAGAACACCATCCAAACATCTACAAGATGTTGCAGATGTATGTCTGGTGCACAAAGTTACATACCAAAATGTAGTGCTAAGGCTGCTTACAACCTCTTTCAAAGGCAAGGTGTTAGATTGGTACTACACATTGCCTAAAAATACCATCAGTACCTGGGATTAGCTCAGAGACCTTTTCTATGAGAGATTCCTAAATGATAGAGACAAGTCCTCGCAATATCATCAGTTGTCAATCATAAAATGAGCCCCATATGAAGCCATGACTGACTTCAATGATCAGTTCCATATAGATTGGTAGAGAATCTAGGTTGGTATCCACCCTCCAACCAAGCTGGAGTACATGTTCTACCTAAAATCTATCAACAAGATATTTTCATGATGATCCAATCTCTTGGTGGAACCATGCTACCAGATGCATACAACCTCATAGTCAAGGAAAACAACAATCTAATAGACATCAGGAAGCTTCCGCCTTGGCCCACCATTCCTATATTCCCTGAAGTATCAAATTCTACCCAGGAAATTCTATCTACCAGTGTTTCTACACCTCCCCAATCCATGTACACATATCTGAATGCGCCATAGAATATTGCTTCTACATTTGGCTCTTCAAAGGAAGAGGTGAGCAAGTTCAAGGAAATGTTGTAGACCATTTCCAATGAAATAACTGTCATCAAGCGAAACTAGGTAGCACCTTTGAAACCAACTTATCTCAATTATCAAGGTGAAAGGTCTTCTTACCAACATAACTAGTCCCAAGGAGTCACTCGCACCAGTCCGTAGGTGCCAAAACTAATCAAATAGTGCTAGTTCCTTCTCTGTTGTAGAGTGCCAATCCAAGCTCAAGTAGAGAGCTGATAGTGGGGGAAAAAATTTAGTTGATGACACCAATCCATGGTGCTTCCCTTGTTTTGACTTACATATGCCTCAAAAATACCCATGCGACAATCTACAACAAAAGGTGGTAGATCAGTGCAGTCAAGGTGCAATGCTGGACCATGGAGGTTATGTATATGCCTCTTCACAAATGGAAAGCATGGTGCTTACCAAACAAATGTAGGGGATTTCCTTGGAAAAAGAATGGATATTTCTCCTGATCACATGCTTTTCTCATGGATGAAAGAAGAAGAGGCAGACTACTCAACCCACAAATTGTCCTAGGCAAACCCGTCATCCCACAAATAGGAGATTCATGGGTGAACTAGTTGTCCCACAAATAGGAGATTCATTCAAAGGGGAGATTCACAGAAAAACCAGTCATCCTGCAAATAGTTATTCTATAGCCTGAAAGTGCTTCCGATCAAATGAATAGTACCTCTGCATTAACACAAGAATGTCTGACACAAAGGGAAATTGTTGTAACAAGAGCTAAGGAGTAGAAGCTTTCAAATCTGCCACCATTCAATGTGGTGGAACAATTAAAAAAATCATCCCCTAATGTGTCCCTATGGGATATTTTATCTATTCTAGAATCAAAAACACTGCTATAGAACACTCTCTGGAAGGATCCAATCATTGAACCAAAAGACCAATCGCTCAAAGAGAAGGCTGTTGATCAATCACCCCTTGCTAAAGTTCTCATGAATAGCACATAGGAGGCTCCTATTGAGGCTAAAGACAAGTTGAAAATGAAATAATTCTTCCTAACCCTCATTGTGGGAGAGAATTTATTGCACAATGCCATGATTGACTCTGATACTAGCACTACAGTCATGCCCAAGCAAATAGTTGAAGCACTAGGGCTTAGTTATGAGCCTTTAAAGAGAGGGGTTATGAAACTTGATGTGCACAAGGTCAAAACTGTAGGGCTCATCAAGGACCTTCCCTTGACTCTATTCACCTGCCCTAGTGTCACAATGCCACAAGATATTGTGAACATTGATGTCCCTCTTGCTGGAGCCTAAAATTTGATGAAGATTTTGACAAATTTTAAGGCTCACAAAATGTGAAAATTGATTTCAGCACTCTATGAATAGACAACAGTGGAAAAGGTTACATAACAAGGATTTGATGATATCTCAACTAAAGTAATGTTAAACATAATTTGACCAGTGGATATGTGCCTAAATTTTCATAATGTTAAGTGATAAATATGATATAAGGAATAGACACATAATAAAAGTAGAGGGAAAGCTATTTCCAGCCTGGTCATTTACCAAAGACCTAAAAGGCACAAACAATCTGAAGGGGAATTATAAAGATAAAAATATTATCATACGCTTCAAAATGTAACATCCCCAAGAATCATAATAGAGTTATACATAAAAATAAGAAAGCCCTTAAGGGCACTAGAATCAAATTTGAAGAGACCAATTATGTATGAGAGGAAGAGCATAGTAATAAGTGATCTAATAGCTAGGCAAGGGTATTATTTACCTTGGTTTATGTTTCTATGATTAGGAAATATGGTAAGCTTAATAGAGGAATTCTATATGCTATAAAAGGAGTACCTCAAGTAGATGAATTTTCATCGAGGAAGCTTGTTAGTATGGATCATGTATCTGGTTATCAAGCAAAATCAAAGATTATTACCAAGTAAAATCCAAATACATAAGGACCATTGCACTCATTATTAAAATAATCAAGATCATCAGTTTGACAAGATAGATTCCAATGGATTTAAAAAAGGTAGTTCATGTACACTAAACATATATGGAGGGATCACACTTAGTAGTGGGAAGATTAATATTGAAATGAAAACAAGGATCTCAAGAATGGGACATTGAAGATTTTAATGGCACATTATTCTACTCTCATTTTATAAATTTCAATGACACAATTTAGGAGACTTGGCTATGTGGAGTGGATGTTAGTTATGCACCATACATATGCTCAGGTTGGATTTTGAAGAGATTTGAACTCTAAGTGTTTGTGACTTCTAAATGGGAAGCAAGTCCTATGTTTAGCGTGTTGCAACATGCATCTACCAATTTTTTCAATGCACCTACGAAGCAACTTAACATACAACTGCCACAAATGTATAATTCAACATCATGTGTTTGTCATTTCTCTTGCTAAGTCTATACTTCTCCAGGGTAGCCAACTATTGATGCAGAAGGGTACCAATGCCCTAAATGCTCTTATCACTCTTATCAAAGGTGATGGTAATAAGATGATAGTTTGCATTCTTGTTACCGTGAATTGTTCCAACTTTTCCTATGATATTTGTAGATAAAAGTTCTTCATTCAAAGGCATTGTTGTGAGAATGAGTATTTTTCAGGAAGCCCTAAAATGTTGTAGCGAGTGAACACAAGAGAGAGGAAGATGTTCACCATTTGGAAGTATCATTAGAAGATCTTACAATGATAACATATTGAATAGAGGGTATGGTGGTATGTGTTTGGAGATAATGAACCAGATGGATCTAATGGAGGTGGTGGAATCAAACAGTAAGTTTTGAATATCACCATGAATCTCGATAAAGAATGAGAACCCTAAAACCATGCAATACTGAAAAGAAAAGTCCATCGGTGAGAGTATAATAGTCAGGGTGAAATTTTCAAGTTATACAGAGCTCATTAGTCTTTCCAATGAAGATTTTTTATCGGTGAGAGTGCTATATCAGCAGGAGTTATCTTGGAGCCCCCAATAATGTAATGTCACACCGACGGAACTTCATCGTTGAGAGATATGAAAAATAATGTCTCATTGATTATTCAGGTTACTCCGATGAACGAAACATATGAGGAGAAGATAAGTATGGTTCATTCACTATATTAAGAGGTGTTAGGTGAATTTGGAAGTCTTCATGACTAAATAATGGCACATTTTTAAGAAGTAAAATATTTCCACGAGAAGAGCTTAGAGAAATAATCATTTTACATATTCATGAAAGTGTGAATAAATTTAAAAGATGGAATAACATTTTAAAAAGGGGGATATGATTTTTACCTAAAATGTAAAATGCAAATGGAGAGTACTTACAATGGTGAGTAAACAAGATTTTATGAGGTGAAGTAACCAGGTAAGTGATTATCAGAATATATTTTCATCATTTAAAAGTGAAAGTAAAATATTTCACTGAAGGATCACAAGAAAGGGGTAATTATTTTACCTAGGGAATATTTTATGCTAAAATGTAAAAGTGGAGATTTTTTATCAAGGAGGTTAAAGGAAAATATACAAATCATTCAGTAGGTAATTTTTTTGGAGAAAAGTGAAAAATTTCCAGTGAAGGATCATCACCGAAATTTATTTTTTATGAAAAAGCAAAATGATGAAGATTAATTAAAATATTTAATTTTCCAAAAGGAAACTAATTAAACATTTTATTTTTTTGACGCATTGCACTGAAAGGAAGAGTTATACCAAATAGACGCTAAGAAGATTCAAAACCCTAATATAATGTATAAATATAGATGAAATAAGATTAAAGATTAGATTTAGGAGAAACATGTAGTAGGTTAGATAGTTGGTAGTTTGAGTTGTTGAAATAAAACATCATGATATGTATTGTAAAATATTTTAAAATTATATAATGGAGAAGAATATATTTATCTAGTTATCCAATTATGGTGTCAATTGTTTGTTGAATTTATTGAAAAAATAATCTGGTTGTTTCCAAGGTTATCATTTCCTAATTATTCAAATTGAAATATCAAGGATATTCTTCAATTTATCAAAGCACACTTGATGCTCTTGTGTGGTTCAATTAACTTGATCATTCAAGGAAGGATTAAACTATTTTAATTAATCATAGTAATTCTGAAAAGGACATTTGGATCAGTAAGAACTTTTATAATTGCATCATTGTATGTTTCTGCCAGACATAAACTCATAAAAATGCCAAACAATTTGAATTGTATCCAGGAATAGGACACACATATCATTTGCTTCTTGACTCCATTAGCCCAATAGGAGTAGGCATTGGTCATCCCATTCCATTTTAGAATTTCATAAAATCTTATTAAAACATCCACATCTCAAATTCAATACTAGGAGTAGGAGTAATCAACAAGCTTTCATCTATTACACTTTGTGCCATTGTAATAGATCCATCAAGTAAATCAAGTCACACAACTTTAAGTCTGCCTCATTCACATAGGTATACCTGCCTAGGTCTAGCATCACCTGAAGAGAAGAAGGTTCAAACCATTTGGCCTTGTCTGTTACCCTAAAATGTACCAAGAGTTTGGCAACCTCTTGAGGTATTTTTCCCGCATTTTTGAGAGCTAACAAATTGGTGACTCTATTGGGGACAAACATTAGAAAATTCAGTTCCATCCTTTCCATTTAAAGAGTCAATATAAATTTCACATTTGGAGTGAGGAGATTCTGCTGGAGAAAATGAAAAATAATTTCAAAAGAATCATTTTCCTACTTTTTGAAAAGTAGGTGGCGACTTTGGAAAAAAATTGATGAAAAATGCACAGAAACCTTTTGGAAATACCTTTGAATGAGCTAAGTGATGAAATAAAAAAATTGAAAATAGAAGTAGTTGAGAGAAAGAGAGCATTACTTCAAGAGCCAAGTGAGTTGGGTATCTTGCCTATTTTAGATACACCACAATATATACCACTCTGTGATGAAGAAGGATATTCAAATGCAAGTTGTCCTTCAACTCCACAAGCATCTCATAATACAATTGGGAATTTTCACAATGAAGGTAATGCACTTTATTCACAACAAAAAATTTATTCACCATAGCCATCAAAACAAATAAATGATTATCAAGTCCCCCCTGGAAAAAGACTGGTAGGCTACCAAGATTATCAACACAATGAATATCCTGAGCATTATCCATATCAATACCGAATGCCACATCAAAATGTGCAACACAATTTCACCCCTCTCAAAAGTGATCATCGAAACCTACAACAAGATGTATATTAGAATCAACAATTTGAGGAGGAAAGTGGTGAGCATTCATATATTCAAAAAACAAATCAACACTCAGAATTAGAATGTTGCATATCTCCCTTGGATGCATTTTTTTAACTTCAGAAGAAAAAAGGGAGAATCTCTAAACTATCTAATCGATCGATTTATTGTTATCCTTACACAAATACCTCTCAATTATGAGATTGATAGGTCCATGTATGTTGATCAATTTATGAGGGCATATGAGCCTGATTCAATTTACTAGCTTGAATCATTAAAACCGGTTACTTTTGAATAGGTAGGAGAACTGATAAAAAATATATAGAAAAGAAAAGGTATGAGGATGGGGAAATCACTGATGAGTATGAATAAATTTATCAGACAATGCAGCCAATAGAAGATGACACATGTGCAGGTGAAAACAATTCCTATGATAGTCTGCATGAGGAAGACAAAGATACATAAGGTCTTTCTTGCATAACAAATTGTGATAGTGCATGTTATGAGGGATCCAATGAATGTTCAGATTGTCAAGATGAACCAATAAATTTTTATTTACAACAAGGTGATTCTTGTAGTTTTTGTGATGATCAAGAAGAAGAAACAATGCAAGAAGCAAGTTCATTTGAAAGTAAACAAATAACACATCCAGTTGTAGTTGAAAGCCATGAAGACACATTTGATGAAGAAGAGGTTTGTACATCTGAAAATGGTTTTCAATTTTTTTCAAATCCATTGTATGATGAAAGATAGGTGATGTTCATATGATATCGTGTTAAGGTATTCCAAAGAAAGAATTTTCGGTATTTTCAAATCCACTTTATGGTGAGGAAGAGATATTTTCAAACAAACAAAATGATATGTCAAATTATGGAACAAATGATTGTGCTGGTAATTTTTCTGATTTTTCATTCTTTGATGATCTTGAACCTCTTTTTGATGATGACAAAAGTGAAGAATACAACTATAGTGATATAAATATAGAAACATGTTCACTCAACAGTGAGAAAATTTTAGATTTACTGGCAATAGAATATCAAAAATACATACATGAGAAAACTTCAAAAATTTCATCCCTAGCATTAATTGGTTCAAGTGTACAGAGTGATAACTACGTAGATCAGAAATCTATGTCATTGCCAATTAGTGATATAAAAAAGATAGAAAATTTTTCAGATCTAATTGTCTTAGAAAATGTTGGTTTGACTAAATTTTTAGACTTTGAAGAGAAGCATTCATATTTTCAATTTTTAGTTTTTAGTATAGCTGAGAGATCATTTTGTAGTACATGATAATGAGCAAAATAATGAGAAATGTTGCATTGAATATGCATACACATTGTATGGTGAAGATGACAAAAATTTATTTCATGATGATGGAAGATATGAACTACAGAGTGGTGAAAAGAACATGAGTCAAGCTGAACATAACGATCTCCTGAAGGTTTTCAATAATAGTGATAGGGTTGGCTGCATGAGTATTCTTAAAAATAATTTGATGAAAACAAAATAGAGCAAGGTATTTGATACGGGAAAATAGGGGCAATTATTTTTGATGCCCTTGTGCCATCAACCATGGTATGGTTTTTCAAAAAACCATGTTAGTTCATGACAAAAAAGAGTTTCAAGTCTACTGCTCAAATGAATGAAAACTTGGTATGCTCTTCCAGTGATCTGGATTCTTGCAATGATTTTACAATCATTTATCCCCAGACGAAGCCACTGTTGAAGCCTAAAATTTGATGAAGATTTTGGAAAATTTTAAGGCTCACAAAATGTGAAAATTCATTTCAGCACTCTATAAATAGACGACAATGGAAAAGGTTACATAACAAGGATTTGATCACATCTAAGCTAAAGTAATGTTAAACATAATTTCACCAGTGGATATATGCCTAAATTTTTATAATGTTAAGTGATAAATATGATATAAGGAATAGACACAGAATAAAAGCAGAGGGACAACTATTTCCAGCCTAGTCATTTACCAAAGAACTAAAAGGCACAAACAATCTGAAAGGAAATTATAAAGATAAAAATATTATCATACGCTTCAAAATGTAACATCCCCAAGAATCATAATAGAGTTATACATAAAAATAAGAAAATCCTTAAGGATACTAGAACCAAATTTGAAGATACCAATGATGTATGAGAGGAAGAGCATAGTAATAAGTGATCCAATTGCTAGGTGAGGGTATTATTTCCCTTTTTTTTTGTTTCTATGATGAGGAAATATGGTAAGCTCGATAGAGGAATTCTGTATGCTATACAAGGAGTACCTCAATTAGATGAATTTGGATCGAGGAAGCTTGTTAGTATGGATCATGTATCTGATTATCAACTAGAATCAAAGATTATTACCAGGTATGTGCAGGATCATGGTGCACCAAAAAGTGGCAATATTATGAGGGTATGTGGCTGACAACTTTTTTTTCACCCAAAATTAATGAAACGTAAATGGTTTTTAGAGGAGATTCTCAGCTTTCCAAAAATATAAATTATGATTTAATTTGAATTTAATAAATAATTATTATTCATTTTCTATTAGAATTATAACTAAAGTCTTGATCGATAGGCTGATTGAAAAACATCTATAACTTTCAAACGGTATCATATTTTTTGAATCCAAAACATGCGTCACATTCTATGCTTCACATAATATAGGATTAAAAAAAGAAAAATTAAATTTCATGAATTTTTGACCAAGTTAAGGTGGATAGACAAGGTTTTATATTTTCTAAAATTTGTAATAAAAATTCATAATTAATTATTTACTTGGAAAAAATTACAAAAAAATATGCATCACATCCGTACATGAGTCCTCTACTTATATATAAAATATTACAAGAAATATTATCATTTTATTATGGTTAGGGTGGTCAGACAAACACCTTCTTTTTATTTTTTCCCTAAAATTTAAGTACTACTGCATTGAAATTTCAATTTTTCACCAAATAGATTTAATTTATTTTTAAATAAACCTAGTATTTTAGAAACTACATTCAATTTTCTACAAATTATATTCTTACATATTTTTTAAATAATATAGATAACTTATTCAAATATTTATGTCAAGTTGCCTAACACTGATTTTTCTGAATTTTTTGCCACTTAAGGGCCTATTTTTTGCACGATGATCCTGCACATACCCTACCAGGGAAAATCCAAATACATAAGGACCACTGCATTCATTTTTAAAATAATCAAGATCATCAGTTTGATAAGTTATATTCCAGTGGATTTACAAAAGGTAGTTCGCGTACACCAAACATATATAGAGGGATCACGCTTAGCAGTGGGTAGATTAAGATTGAAATGAATACAAGGATCTCATGAATGGGACATTGAAGATTTTAATGGCACTGTATTCTCCTCCCATTTTGGAAATTTCAATGAAATAATTTAAGAGACTTGGCTATGTGGAGTGGATGTTAGTTATGCACCATACATATTCTTAGTATGGATTTCTAAGAGATTTGAACTCTCAGTGTTTGTGACTTCTAAACAGGAAGCAAGTCCTATGTTTAGCGTGTTGCAACATGCATCTACCAATGTTTTCAAGGCACCTACGAAGCAACTTAAGATATAACTGCCATGAATGTATAATTCAGCATCATGTTTTTGTCACTTCTCTTGCTAAGTCTATACTTCTCCCGGGTAGCCAACTATTGACTCAAAAGGGTACCAATGCCCTAAATGCTCTTATCACTAATATCATAGCTGATGGTAATAAGATGATAGTTTTCATTCTTGTTCCAAATTTTCCTATGATATTTCTAGATAAAATTTCTTCATCCAAAGGCATTGTTGTGAGAATGAGTATTTTTCAGGAAGCCCTAAAATGTTGCAGCGAGTGAACACAATAGAGAGGAATATGTTCACCATTTGGAAGTATCATTAGAAGATCTTACAATGATAACATATTGAATAGAGGGTACGACAATATGTTTTTGGAGATAATGAACTAGATAGATCCAATGGAGGTGGTTGAACCAAACAGAAAGTTGTGAATATCACCATGAATCTTGATAAAGAATGAGAACCCTAAAACCATGCAACGCTGGGAAGAAAAGTCCATCAGTGAGAGTATAATAGTCAAGGTGAAAATTTCAAGTTATACCAAGCTCATTAGTCTTGCTAATGAAGACTTTTTATCGGTGAGAGATGCTATATTGGAAGGAGTTATCTTGCAGGCCCCAATAATCTAATGTCACACCGATGGAACTTCATTAGTGAGAGATATGAAAAATACTATGTCTCGTCGATTATTTAGGTTACTCCAATGAACAAAACATATGAGGAGAAGATAATTATGGTTAATTCACCATATTGGGAGGTGTTAGGTGAATTTGGAAGTTTTCATGACTAAATAATGGCATATTTTTTAAGAAGTAAAATATTTCCATGGGAAGAGCTTAGAGAAATAATCATTTTACATATTCATGAAAGTGTGAAGAAATTTAAAAGATGGAATAACATTTTTAAAAGGGGGATATGATGTTTACCTAAAATGTAAAATGTAAATGGAGAGTACTTACAATGGCGAGTAAAAAAGATTTTACGAGGTGAAGTAAGCAAGTAAGTGATTATCTGAAGATATTTTCATCTTGTAAAAATGTACGTAAAACATTTCACTAAAGGGGGTAATTCTTTTACCTAGGGATTATTTTATGCCAAAATGTAAAAGTGGAGATTTTTATCAAGGAGGTTAAAAGAAAAGATACAAATCATTCAGTAGGTAATTTTTTTGGAGAGAAGTGAAAATTTCCACAGAAGGATCATCAACGAAATTGATTTTTCACGAAAGAGAAAAATGATGAAGATTAATTAAAATATTTAATTTTCCAAAAGGAAACTAATTAATTATTTTATTTTTTTTCACCGAAAGGAAGAGTTGTACTAAATAGATGTTGAGAAGAATCAAAACCCTTATATAATGTATAAATATTATATGAAATAAAATTAAAGATTAGATTTAGGAGAAATAAGTAGTAGGTTAGATAGTTGGTAGTTTGAACAGCTGCTGAAATAAAACATCATGATATGTATTGTAAAATATTTTAAAATAATATAATGGAGAAGAATATCTTTATCTGGTGATCCAATTATGGTGTCTTTTGTTTGTCAAATTTATTGAAAACATTATCTGGTTGTCTCTAAGTTTATCATTTCCTAATTATTTAAATTGAAACAGCAAGGATATTCTTCAATTTATCAAAGCACACTTGATGCTCTTGTGTGGTTCAATTAACTTGATCCTTCAAGGAAGGATTAAACTATTTTAATTAATCATAGTAATTTGGAAAAGGAAATTTAGATCAATCAGAAGAACTTTGATAATTGCATCCTTGCATGTTTATGCAAGACATAAACTCATAAAAATGCCAAACAATTTGAATTGTTTCGAGGAATAGGACACACATATCATTTACTTATTGACTCCATTAGCCCAATAGGAGTCGGCACTAGTCATCCCATTCCATTTTAGAGTTTCATAAAATGTTATTAAAACATTCACATCTCATATTCAATACTAGGAGTAGGAGTAATCAACAAGTTTTCATCTATTACACTTTGTGCCATTGTAATAGATCCATCAATTCAATCAAGTCACAGAACTTTAAGTTTGCCTCATTCACACTGGTATACCCGCCTAGGTCTAGCAACAACTAAAGAGAAGAAAGTTCAAACCATTTCACCTTGTTTGTTACCCTAAAATGTACTAAGAGTTTGGAAAGCTCTTGAGGTATTTTTCTTTTTTTTTTGAGAGCTAACACCTCCCATGTTTGGCCTCTATCTATCCCAAGAATTCACTTCATAGGTAGATAAATACCTTTCCCTAGATTGGTTGCACATGATCCTCAAGATCAAGCGTGGGGAAAAAATGAAGATAGTATCTGAAGCTCTACATTCAAAACATGTGGTCGATGAAGCTATGATCAACTTTTAGGCCACTCATACCTCTATCACCAAGCAAGAAATGTGTTGTACGAAGCTGCTAGAGGATGAAAAAGTGACCAAAGATAGAACTGATTCATAGGAAGCTCTCTTCAATGAAGACATAGACACTAATCCTTTCAGCAACTATCATGCTATCGAGTTGGGCACCTATGTCATCTATGATGAAGATCAAGTGCTTTTGAAATTCATGAAGGAATTCGAAAGAAATCAATCTTCAAAGCTATAGATGCTGCATTTTGACGGAACAAGATGCAAGATTGGTGCAAGAGCTGGGATATGTTTGACATCCTTGCATAATGAGAAGACACTCTGGTCCTTCTGCTTCCAGTTTTCTTGTTCGAATAGTGACACTAAATATGAAGGTTGAGTGCCAAGTCGAAGGCTTGTCGAGTAGATGGGAATTAAACAATTAATGGTGTTTAGAGATTTTGAACTAGTGGTCAATCAAGTCTGGGGAATTTTCATGGAAAAAAATGTCCATATGTGATCCTATAGACATTGAGTATTGGACCTAATAGAAGGTTTTGAAACCTTCAACATTTAGACAGTGCCCATAGAACAAAATAGTGACACAAACTGCATGGTAGCAATTAGATCCTAGTTTAACCCTGCCTTCAATCTCATTCACAACAAACACTCTGTACAAGTGATAGTCTAACTAGGGATTCTAGACAATGACCAAAGCTGGAAAGTGTTCAAAAGTGATGAACACATCGCCTCATTCATCCAACAATCAAGAAATTTTTTTTGACCAGTTCTAATCAAAGGTCGTCGAGGCTTATGAAGGACAAATCATTCATCTAAAGCCTAATAAGCTTCCTAAAGGATTGGTCACTCTTGAATTTACCTGTTCAATTTTGATGATGCAAGGAATGACAAGAGGAAGTTTGTAGTGGACAAAAGCGACTATGTTGACCTATAGGTCATAGATGGGAGAAAGCTCAAAGTCTGGAAAGATGTCCCACACCATGATAAAGAAAGGCTCATCAACTTTTGTGAAAGGTATGAAGGAGTGTTGACCTGGTCATATGAAGACCTCAAGGGATATGATCTTGATATCCTCCAACATACGATAGAGTTGGCGGAAGGTGCAAAACTGGTCCACCAAAAGTAGAGGTTAGTGAATCCCAAGATTAAAGTGCTAATGGCACAAGAGCTAATGAAGCTAATCCATTCATTGATTGTCTTCTCAATCAAACATAGCACATGGGTATCCAACCTAGTTCTAGTCTAAAATAAGAGTGGAAACATCCACCTATTTTTTGACTTTTGGGACCTAAATAGAGCATCACTAAAGGATCACTCCCTGCTACCTTCAATGGAGTAAATCCTACAGACAATGGCAAGATCGAAGATGTTTTATCTATTAGATGGCTTCTCTGATTACAATCAGATTTGGGTCAAATAGGAGGAACAACACAAAATGACACTCACTACCAAGTGGGGGATGTTCACATGTGCCAAGATGCACTTTGACCTCTCAAATGAAGGAGCCACCTTCCAATAGGCAATGGATATTGCTTTCAGCAAGCTGATCAACATGATCATCTTGATCTATTTAGATGATTTGACAATGTTCTCTAAGTCTAAAGATAATCATTTTGACCACCTTGAGATGGTTTTCAAAAAATTCTAGGAGTTTGGGGTATTCCTGAACCCGAAAAAATGTGTTTTTGGAGTACCATAAGGCAAGCTATTGGGACACATGGTGTCTAAGGAAGGAATTGCAATTGATCTCGAGCATGTGAAAGCAATCAAAGAGCTTCCCATTTTAGTCAAAAAGAAAGGAGTCTAGTCTATTTTGGGAAACATAAATTTTGTGAGAAAATTTATTTATGATTTTGCAGGAATTATTAGGCCAATTACCCTAATGTTGAACAAGGATCAAACATTCAAATGGACTAAAGAAGCTAGAGAAGCCTTCAAGAAGGTAAAGGACTCAATTTCTTCTATTGTTGTGCTGGTCAATCCAAAACTGTCGAAGGACTTCATAATGTATGTATTCAGTAGCAAGTCAAGCATTACTACTATCTTAACTCAAAAATATGAAGGAAAGGGAGAACATCTAAAAGCATTCCACTCTTGGACCTTGAAGGAATATGAGACAAACTACAACTTCATCGAGAGGCAAGTGTTAGGTCACAAATTTTTTTTTTGAGGAACCACAAGATGTTGCCAAGCTCTTGGTACATTTTTGGTTAACGTAGAAGGCCAAATGATGAATTTGAACCTTCTTCTCTTTAGGCTTTTGCAGACCTAGGCGGTTGTACCTATTCAAATGGAGCAGAATTAGATTTTATGTCTCCTACTTAAGAAATCTATCCATAATGGAAATTGGAGGTGGAGAGATGAAAACCTATTTGGTATAAATTGTATAAGCAATATCAAGATGAAGTTATGAATATGTTGAGTTAATAGATGTAAAATTTTGAAAATGAATTGACTAAGACTAAATGATGAGATGGATAAGAGTAGTGCCTTGTTGGGTAGATGGAGTCTAATCAAGATTTAGAATATGTGACCCATATTGGTAATAATTCAAACTATTTGGCACACTAATATTGGTTTATAACTTGCATAAACATGCAAGAATTTAATAACCAAGTTCTTCTTATTGATCCAAATGACCTTTTCTAGATTACTATGATTAATTAAAATAATTTAATCCTTGCTTGAAGGACTCAATTAACTGAACCACATAAGAACAACAAATGTGCTTTGATAAATTGAGAATATACTTGATACATCAATTTAAATAATAAGGAAATATCAGCCTTGGAGATAACCAAATGATATTTTCAATAAATTGCAACAAACAATTGATACAAGTATAAGGCCACAAAATCAAATATCTTCCATTGACTTCTTCAAAAATTATACATGCATCATCGTCTTCTGAAATGTAAGCATTTTATCTATCCCTACTCGTATGTTACTTTCTCCTATATCTAATCTAATAATTCCTTTTGTTCTTGGTCTCTCTTATTTATACTAGAGGCAATAAGCTTTAGAACAAAGGACATGTCTTTTGATAAACAAAAAATAATTATGAAATTAAGCATAACTAAAAGAAACAAACATGTTTGTTAATCCATTAATCTTTGAGTAAAAGCCCATGGTCATCTAAGACTTGTGCAAATATTTTACTATATGATAGTTTCTTTGTGTGATGGAGATGATCAATCTTCATTGAAGCCCAAATAATTCTATCACTTACTGATTGTCAAATCATTCAACCATTTGAATTCTCGTGCAGATGTGAAACTTTCGAGATGACCTTTCCATCTATTGTCTAGGATATTTCTGACATCCATTACAAAATTTATGTATCCATTGTCCACTATGATAATCCCATCAAGTAAAGTATGGAATTTGTCAGGATTGATCTCTCCATCATCTTGTACATGTGTCAAGACTTTAATGAAGTCAAATACAATTCTTATATTCTCCACTTTCTTCCCCATATCTACCAAATACTTATATTCCTCAATTACACTCTTTACCATTTCCTATGTGGGTTTGAGTCTTGGTGGGGCATTTGGATCCCTTTGTGTGGCTTTTCATAGAGTATTTAGTATGTGATAGGTTGGTTTCCACCTTTTCTGGAGCTCTTCAAGGATAGGGGAGTTAGTATTTATCTATTCCAAAGCTTTAATCAAATTGCTAAATCTTTCATATAATCCACCTATCTTCTCCTTCAATATCCCAATTCTATGATCCAATATCTTCCTTAGAGTCTCCATGATATGCTTCTTGACATCCTCTATATTATGTTTCTTCAGTTTAGAAATTTCATCTTTCAATTGTTGAATTTGTTGATCTTTTGGTTGGACAGGTTGGTGATAAACAACAATTTCATCCCCTCTCACTATTGTAGCCTAATGCAACTACTTCTTTAGCTTCACATTATCAATAAACAATTTGTTTACTTCATCATTTGACAATTTTAGTCTCTTTTCATATTCATTGATCTTCTTTTCCATATTTTCTACATCTTTAGTGAACATTACAGAATGCATAGTTATAGTTGTAGCCTCTATAGGAGTTGTGTCTTTCATCATTCTCACCATGGTTGACCCCCTCATTTCCTACACCACATCAAAGACTCTAGGTTTCCTTGTGTTCTTCTATTTTGTCCACAAAGCGAGAGTTTTGGTAGTAGGGTTGTACCCTATTCTCAAAACAACTTCCTCTGAATCAAACACTACTACTAACATTGGATCATCTTGTACTCTAATCTAATCTAAAAGAAAAAAATAGATAGCTCCATCCCAGGTATAATCTAGATCCCTTTGTGTGGCTTTACACAGAGTATTCAGTATGTGATAGGTTCATTGCCACCTTTTCGGGAGCTCTTCAAGGATAGGGGAGTTAGCATTTATCTATTCCAAAGCTTTAATCAAATTGCTAAAGCTTTCATATAATCCACCTATCTTCTCCTTCAATATCCCAATTCTATGCTTCAATATCTTCCTTAGAGTCTCCATGATATGCTTCTTGACATCCTCTATATTATGTTTCTTCAGTTTAGCAATTTCATCTTTCAATTGTTGAATTTGTTGATCTTCTACTTGGATAGGTAGGTGATAAACAACAATTTCATCCCCTCTCACTATGGTAGCCTACTACAACTGCTTCTTCAACCTCACATTCTCAATAAACAATTTGTTTACTTCATCATTTGACAATTTTAGTCTCTTTTCATATTCATTGATCTTCTTTTCCATATTTTCTACCACATCTTTAGTGAAAATTGTAGAATGCATAATTATAGTTGCAGCTTCTGTAGGAGTTGTTTCTTTCATCATTCTCACCATGGTTTACCCCCTCATTTCCTACACCACATCAAAGAGTCTAGGCTTCCTTGTGTTATTTTTTTTTATCCACAAAGTGAGATTTTGGGTAGTAGGGTTGTACCCTATTCCTAAAACACCTTCCTCTTAATCAAACTCTGCTACTAACATTGGATCACCTTGTGCTCTAATCTAACCTAAAAGAAATAACTTAGATAGCTCCATCCAAGGTATAATTTTCATATCTCTTTTGAATACTACCTCTCTTGCCTCCTAGGGGGTGACACTGATATTATCGACATTTAATTCTACAAATGTCTAGGCTTGGATTTCAGCCTTCTTTGATTCATCAACTCCTATAAGATCGATTTTCAATCTTTGATCAAATTGTTTCATCTTCATCTTAATCCAAAAGTCCTTAAATTCACTTGTATGGATGAAGTTATCATATTCTATAAACCTCAGAGAAGCAAATACCCTCTCATCATCCTAAATCTCATCATCTCCATCTTCTAATAGCCCAATCTTAGGATCATGAGGCTCTTGAATTTTTTGCTGCTCTACTACTTCCTTCATTTTAGTTAGAGCTAAAACTTCCTCTTCTTCTTCATCATCACTTGAGACATAATCAACCAATGACTCGGTCTTCTGTTTCTTGGCATGGGGTTCATGTGTAGGAGATGGAGAGGATGGATGTGTAGTTGATAGGGGTGGTGTATGCGATGTAGATGTTTCATGTGATGGCTGGTGGGGTGGTGGAAATGGAATTAACCCCTCATCTTGGGCCATTTTATAAAATTGATCAAATTTGTCAAGGATCATTTGCATCCTTTTGAGAAGATTGGGTTCATCTACAAAAAATCCATTAAAACTTATATTCTTCTCCTTCTTCTGATTCTCCCACCACATCATCATTATCCATCTCCTTCTAGTCTAAAATATGTCAGCAAAATATACCAAATTCCTTATTACATCCTCCTTAGGGTGAAATACATGAGATATGGCCCTCTTTGTTAGCAAAGTCCTTTTGATCATATTAATCTAACCCTCTGGGTCACATACTCTTTCCTTTCCAGACTTGAGGGGATAATTAACTGTCATGAACCTTTGTAATTCCTCCAACATATCAAATCTAATAGACAATTGCTCAAATAATGTTAAATCAGGTAAAAAAATTCCTTTCCTCTGATTCCTCATTATGTCATGTTCCATCCAAAGCCTCTGCCACATGAATTGTGGAAAACATACCCTTGCAGGTAAAAATTTGGTAAGATGTGTGGTGCTTGGTCACAACCGTACACTCTAATAATGGTGTGTTGTGGCATGAGGAACCAATTAGCATAATTATGAGTACATCCAAGTTATAGCTTTCACTGTACAAGCCTCATTATACTCATCAAAGATTTAGGTAGCCTTGGTGTTGGGTAACCAAGGGTGGCTATCAATCTAACAACAAATTCATCTCTAAATACAACAAAATAACATTCTGTAAACCTATTATCCCAAATGTAATTCAAATTATGTATAGAGAGTCTTACTCCATTCTCTTGTGTGTATATCTTCATTCTCCTAGTCCATTTCAATTCATTTTGGTACAAGATTAAATGACACAACAAAGAATATTTTGTAAAGGAAATGAGAGCCTTAGCCTCTCTGACCTACAACAAACCCTCATGTATTTATTCTTCAATTACAGATGAAAAAATAAAATTCCACATTTGACTCAAGGTTTTGAATAATCATAGCCATCCTCATCAATCCCACTAACATATTTTATTCTACATCTATCCCCATTACTTGAAACAATGCATGATAGGTGTTTTTGAAGTAAACCTAAAAATCTGAAACTGGGAAAGGCACTCCATTTTTGAGGAGGGATGAGGAGTATTCTGTTATTATCACCCCTCTTCATATGTGGGGGAGCCTATCACTTATATATGTTCTTCTTATGCTCTTGTACTCTTGTTCTATTTTCCCCAAATTTACATCTATTACAACTTGCTTATTTAGGTTAAAACAATTGATAATGGCCTCTCTTGAGACATTAACCAAGCACCCACCATCTAGAAGCTTGAATTATTTTTTTGGCACATGGTAGCTATGTGCCAAGGCTTTAATCAACTCAATATCAATGAACATATTTGGGACAATCAGTTTGGCTAAATCAAGAGTCCATGGGTTTAAGGCCAGAACCTTATCATTTTTGTTTTGATAGAAATACCAATACAAGTTCCAACATGACTAAGGCACAATAGGGTCTCTACATCCTTGAGATAAATCACTAAAAACCTTTTTGGGCCCTTTATCTACTGAAATAGGTAATAAAGAAAGTAATGGGGACTATAAAGAGGGTTTACTAGCTTTGACTTCATCTTTTTAGCTCTTACTTCTGCTTTCTTTGGTGCCATTGTTATAAAATTCAAAGAGTGATGAGAAAAGCTTACCCAATGAGATACTTCATCTTGAAGAATTCCCTTTACTCATGTACCTTGATCTCGTCTGCACATGGTCTCTACTGTTATGAATCAGAAATCTCAATCTACTTTGTGTATCTTCACACCAAAATGAATTAACTCTTGACTCATAAATTCACATTATTCAAATCTTTTTATCGAGCTCAATTTCATATTTTTATGTTGAATGATGTGATTGGAATGCTTTAAATGACCCAATGGCTACTTTATTGCAATGCATCATGTCACTTTTCACTCCCCTGTGGTACCGTGGTGTGTTTTATTATCCTTCTTTAGTGTGCCGCTCTATTGCACATCACATTTGGCTCTTTTGTGGTACCGTGGTGTATCCTTAATACATATATCAATATATTGCTCTATCATGGGAAACCCTTTATCTTCATGCAGTACTGTGGTATCATCCCAGTACTTCTCCTTAATATACCTCTTTACCATGGGCTATGTAATGACCCTTTGCGGTATAGCAACATCTCTTTTTATCATTACTCTTTTGTATATCTCTCTACCATGAGTTTTGTCTTGACTCCCTAAGGTATAATGGTAAAGGGGTATAGATGATAGTGTATAATAGTGGCACCTTTTACCGTCATACTATGAGCTACTTTGTAATGAGATTCATTAGAGAGGTATGAAGTGGGGGCTATATGGGGTGACTAATGCAGCAACGGTATAGCAGCAAAAGGCAATTTTGACCTTATGGATGGCAATAATGAGGTTTTTTATGGAAATAATAGTAATAGTATGAATTTTAGATTTTCACCAATAAAATCCTTAAAAAAATTATGAAATTTTTTGTTCCAATAGCAGCTCTAGTTAGGGATGAGTGATTTAACAATCACTGCAAGAATCCAAAATATCTCTAGGTGCAAACCAAGATTTCAGAAGAAATGAAAATGGAAATGTGGTGTGGATGGAATGAAAATGGATATGGAGGTGGAAATTGATGGAAATGGAAATGATCCTACACTATTGTACATGGATAAAAACTTTGTTTTAATGAGGGAATTCTAGGATCATCCATGTACATGCAAGTCATAGTCTGTTTCTGATTTCCAAAACTACTGTGCATGGAAAGAAGTTGTTTTAAGAGGTTTGTTAAGAATTGTCCATGCACTGGAAATCCTTAATCCTCTAGTACTCCTCAAGAAAATAAATACTTTAGAAATTTCCCATGTACTGGCAATTATTGCTCATCACTTGACATGTTTTACAGATAATAAGAATCTTCTCCCTCTTTATCAATGATAACAAAGGGACCTAACCATAATGCTTCAAAATTTCCATGCTTTCCATTTTCCTAACATCTAGCATTCCAGATCAACACTAAATCATTCACCTCAAATTTTCTATTTTGGGCTTTCTTGTCAAAAAGATATTTCATTTAAGATTGTAGCTTCATGTTTTGCTTTTGATCCATTCTCCTTATTTCATTAAGTTCTGTAAGTTGCTCCATTCTCTCCTCCATTAGTTATGGAACATCTAAATCTTCCTAAACGATGAAATTATAAACTGGTAAAAGGTTTTGCAATGACATCCTAGCTTATGTCCCATACACCAATTCAAATGGAGACTTTCCAATTGCCTTCTTCACAATAATTCTATCCACCCACACAACCATTCTTAACTTTGACTCCCAAGTCTTCTTATTTCGATCTAACATCCTTCTTATGATTTTCAAGAGACTTTTATTATTGGATTTTGTCTGACTATTTGCTTATGGGTTGCAGGGGGCAACATAAGAAATAATAATACCATATATGTTGTAGAATCTTTTGAATTCATCAGACATAAAACACATCCCATTTTCTATGATCAATCTTATTGGTGTACCAAAATTTGCTTATGATATTGTCCAAGAAATTTATTACCACCTTGCTTGTTGCTTGTTTAGTTGGGATTGCCTCTACCCATTTAGTGAAATAATTAGTAGCTACTAATATCCATTTATGTCCTCCACTTGACTTTTCCTATATTTCCCCAATAAAATAAATTCCCCATTGGTGGAAAGGGGCTTCTACTTGTAAAGTTCTAAGTGGTAGGGCTCCTTGATATTTCATCTCCCCTGAGAATTTCTGGCAAGCTTCACACCTCCTTACATATGAAAAAGAATCATTGAAAACCTTAGGCTAGTAATAGCCTACCCGAAGAATTTTATGTGTAGTCATTTTGGAAGAATAATGACCTCCACACACTCCTTCATGCATCTCCCTCAAGACATGTTATTCATGTGATTCATCTAGACACAATAATAGCACTCCATCCCTGTTCTTCCAAAATAGATCACCTTCTATGAATACGTGCTTGGATTCTTGTAATTTCAATAGTCTCCTCTTATTATCATCCAATTCTTCAAGGAACTTCATGTTTCTAAGATAATACACTATCTTTGTATACCAAGGAGTATGTTCAATGCTTGCAACTGCACCATCCCCATTTTCCACATTACAAATTTGGTTAGCTTCAATGTTTGCTTCTGCCATTACTTTGGCTAGACCCTGTCCCCTCACTAACTTGGTAATATAAATTTCCATATTAAATTATTGGATCTTATTGATCCATCTACATGTTTTCCCTGTCACCCATTTTTTTACTAGGATGTCCTTCATAGCTGCATGTGGTACATATGCAATTACTTTGGCTCCAACTAGATATGGCCTAAAAGATTTTGTTGCTTTGACCAATGCATAAGCTTGTTTCTCCATAATATCATATTTTAGCTCTGATCCTTGCAATGACTTGCTAAAGAAGGATACAGGTTGCTCATGGCCTTCATCATTCTTTTGTAACATAATGACTACTATGGTGTGAAATGAGGAAAATGAGAATATTTGGAAAGGTTTGGTAAAATTAGGAGATTTCAGAATGGGGGCTTCTTTGATGGCTTTCTTGATGGATATAAAAGCTTCCAAGGCTTCTACAATCCAATCTATCTTTTCTCCCTTCTTCAGCATTTTGGATATGGGTTTAATGATTTCAACATAATTTGACATGAACCTCCTAACAAAGTTAATTTTCCCAAAAAATGATTGTATGGCTTTGACAATTTTTGGAATGGGGATTTTATCTATGGCTTCTACTCTTTTAGGTTCTATTCTAGTCCATTCTTTTGATAAAATATACCCCAAAATCTTACCCTTTCTGATAGAAAAATGGCATTCCTTAGGGTTGAGACTGATACCGTATTCCAAAGCCCTGATCAATATTTTCTCCAAGTGCTCTACATGATCTTCTTACCTTTTGGAATAAGCAGTGAGGTCATCTTGGTCAACTACCATTATAGCATTAATTAAATCTACAAATTCCACATTTGTGGCCCTTTGGAAAGTTTCCCATACATTTGTGAGACCGAATGGAATTCTCACATAAACATATGTTCCCCATGGCATAGTAAAAGTTGTCTTGTATTGCTCAGAATCTTTAACCTTGACCTAATTATACCCATAAAATCCATCCATCATTAACAACAAATCACATCTTATTACTCTATGTAGTAAGGATTCCATATTTGTGAGAGGGTAATTATCTTTAAGGGAGGCAACATTTAAAATTTTGAAGTCTATATAGTCTAATATCCCCATTTTTCCTTATTACTGGGACCATGTTTGAGACCCATGTTGAATGTCTAATGGGCTTGATAATTCCTCCATCTTTGAGGTATGCCAACTCCTCTTGCATTTTAGGCTCCAAATTTGGGTTGATGGGTTTATGCTTCTATGTGAATGGTTTTGTATTTGGTTTTAGTGGAATCTCATATTGGAACAAGTCTTTTGTGTAGGCCTTAAGATCCTCATAAGACCAAGCAAAAACATGCTTGTACTTCCTCAATAATGAAATCAACATTTTTCTGATTATTGGACTTATTTTCTTTCCAATATATACCTTTTTGGGTGCTAATTTTGTCCCCATATTGACTTCTTCAACATCTTCTCTCTTTACTAGTGTCTGCTTCATGAGAGAATAATCATTCCCATCATATACCCTTTTTAGTGCCACAAGACCTTTAGGAAGTTTGTTGGTCTTGAGCTCTAGAACTTCTTTTCCAAATATAGTCTGCTTTCCATCTATTTCTTCTACAAAATCATTAAAGTCAATATACTGAGCTTCATACTGGTCTATACAATGGAGAAAATTTATGAGATCAATATGATCATTGAAAATTTTCCAACTATATATATTATCAGGGATGGAAAGCCTTGTTTTGAATTCAACTTGAGATACTCCGGCCAAGGTGATATCATCTCCTTTTAGGGCTACATTATCTAGTAAATCTACCATCAAGTTTTTGGACCTATCTATCCATTCAATGGAGAAAGCCTCAAATAGTTCAATTGTATCCCATACATCATTCCTATATTATTTTAAAATTTTTTTTTATGTAGCATATTTTGACCTAACTTATGAAATAATCAATTTAGAATATGCCATAATAGTTAGTAGTTTGATGTTATGTTTGACGGCCATATTCAAACCAATTAGTAGGGCTTCATACTCTACTATATTGTTTCTACATTCAAATGTTAGAAGGAATGAATACTTGAATGTAGTACCTTAAGGTGAAATAAATACTATCCCTACTCCATTGCCTTCTTAGCTACATGCTCCATCGAAATACATCTTCCACACAGCATGTTGATTCTTGGAAACATGTTTGTCAATTGGATCAATATTTACTAGTTTAGGATAGGAAGGCTCTATTCTGAAACTTCCTAGATCTACATCACAAAATTAGTTCAAATGATCTTAAGGAACATAATCCACAATCTGATTCATCCTTGGTTCTCTATATAATTTGACCTCTTCACCATTTATTGGTATTGTGGCATATGACAAGGAAAACTATACATTTCCTCCAACTACTTACAGTCCATTGCCTCGTCAAAAGCATTCCAAAATGAGGAGTTGTATCAATCACATTTATGTCAATATTATAACTTTCTTGTGGAAAAGTAGCCAATTTCACCTCTACATCTTTCATTATCCCTATTACTAGGACAGGCCTACTATCCATAGCATAGAATTTTCCACCATTAGTGTCTACCCACATGCCAAGTTGTTTCATAACCCCCATTGGCATGATACTGATGACAACACTTGAATCTATCATATAGTTCCTCACCAGCTTGTTATTTATGAATAATGTGGTAAAGAATGGATCCACTTGTGGATTATTTATCAATGCATCACCTAGGAAAACCTTTAGAACATTTACCTTCTCTGGCTTATTACTAATCTTAATGGCCACCTTATTCTCATAGTTTGTGTTTTGATCATTCCCACTAGATTTTAATTGAATAGCATCTTTAATTTTCATCATTTCAAGTAATTGGATAGCCATTTTTCCCTGGGATAAAGCTTGTGTGAAATTAAAAGAGACACCTTCTATTTTGATCATCTTCTTTTTCTCAAGTGACTCTCCTTTTTTCTCCTCTTTTTCTTTCTTGCTTGTTTGATCCAAATTTTTCTTGTCCTTATGCAACTCTCTATTTTCCTCCTTATGAACATGCTTTTATTCATTTTTATCAGGATGCTTATTTTTTGTTTTTCTCAGTAATCCCTGTGTTTTATCTTTCACAAATATTCTTCTTGGGACACTCTCACTTTCATTTACTGTTTTGTTTCTCAACCAATATTTTCTTTTTTCCTATTCTACTGTAGCAATGGTTAATTTCTTAATCTCTTCCTTGATTGGTCTTCTTATATTGCATTTACCTAGCTGAGATAGTGCACTAGGAGAACATTGTTCATCATTGCCTTCTTCATGATTAGAAAAGACTTGTTGTTCTACCATATGGACATTGTACCTTTGGTTATCAACATCATACTCATAGCTTTCTTCTTATAAAGATGAATATCCCTACTCAATGGGATGGAGGGTGTGGGAAGTCAAATAAATTGTATGATCCTCTTCATTATTGTCTACTGGAATTTCATCTTCTTATATTGAATAAGCTACAATACAATTATCAACGGAATGTGGCAAGTCACAAACTTGACACCAAGGATTATTATTGACCATGTATGCTTCTCTCTTCTTTAAAGGGTCAGGGGTCTCCTTACTTTTAGGCCTATCCATCATAGGCTTTCCATCCTTCCAGTTTGTATTATAAGGCATATCATGCAACCTGAGCCTTTAATTCTTGTATGTATTTTTTTCATATGCTATGGATTGTTGAAATGTTGGGGAACCCTAGGATTATCTCTCTTTCTAATCATCCCAACAACCTTTCTATTATTTTCAATAGTCAATGCTATTTTTTGAGCTTCAACCAAATTTTTGGGGAACCTATTTCTAAGCTCATATCTTGTCTTTGGATCAAATTTTGTTAGATAAATACTTGGATTTTTTTTGGTTAAATTCATAATATGACTCATTCTAATGCCTTTTTATACTTATCAATTCATGCAAGGAAAACTATGGTGCACACTAGTTCCCATACTATTCAAGAAATTGATCATGAAACTCTTGAATGGAATCAATAGAAGCTATTGGTAAACTATTAAACAAATTTCTAGCTTCATCAATTAATGACATCATAAATAGACTCATTTGTACATCTTCATACTGCATATCCAGATCTTGAATGAAAGCATTAAAACTCCTTAGGTGTTCCTTAGCAAGCACCACACTACTTCCTGTAAATTTTGGGACAAGACCTCTCTAGCTACTCTCCATAGGGTAAGGAAATATTTGGAATCCTTCTAAGTCAAATTGTCTGATCATAGTTGTGTATTTCTGATGAGGTGGGTTTTTAGGATGTTGATATTGATATAATGGATTATTATATGCACTTGGGGTGGTGGCACATATTGCTGGCCAGGGGGGCAGTTGAGCATTTGGGTGTTGTGACAGATTTCTTGGTGGAGGGTTTGATGATTTGTATTGATTCCCAAATGGATTTGGAGGTGGATTTGAAGGTTCTACATTTTTATTCCCTTTCCTTTGAGGTTATACATATTTAGGGAGGTTATCTATCTAATCATCAAATTGGGCTTTCTACAGCTTAAATCCTAGAGTTCTTTTATCACTTGGAACCTTTATTCATATTCTTCTTTTGATCTTTCCATTTCTTGTCTCTCATATTACAATTATGCATTTAATTCTTCCTTATTCATAAATTCATAATTTTCTTCAGGGGCTAAATTATCAATAGGCTCATTCTAATTCCTCCCCATTTCCTAATCATACTCATGTTGTCTTCTGATTCTTTCAACCTCAATTCCAGCCCTAAATTCTTGTTCTTTCTGAGGATCTAGCTGATATAAAGGATTCCTTTTCTCTTTAGGAGTATGAGGTTCTCTTGCTCGGCTATTTTCATTTTTCAATGTATAATAGCAATTATATGTCTCAAAGTGAGGTTTTGATGTTTTATCCTTATTTTTCATGCATATTACATTAGACACCTTCTTACCCTTATCATTCTTATGTGTCCATTTACTATTGTCACTAGGATATCCTTTATATAGGGACCATTTTCCTTGCATAGTTAGACTTATAAGGCTTATTCTATCTAATGAGAACTTTACTTTATCAGAGTCACCAATCACCTTCTAGAGAAGTGAGAAAATTATATACTTTCTTGTTCCTAGTAGAGTTTTATATAAGGTGTTGAATCTATGATGAAGGATTGAATTCAAATTTGGTTCCCCAACAGAGTCACCAAACTTTTAGGTCTCAAAAACAGTGGTTGAGGAACCAAAAGAGGTTTCCAATCTCTAGCTACATTTTTGGATAATGTACAAGGAAAAATGATGAATTTGAACCTTCTTCTCTTCATGCTCTGCCAGACCTAGGTGGATGTACCTGTTCAAATGGAGCAGACTTAGATTGTGTGTCTCCTACTTAAGCAATCTATCCACAATGGCAATTGGAGGTGGAGAGGTGAAGAGCTATTTGGTATAAATTGTATAAGAAATATCAAGATGGAGTTATGAATATGTTCAGTTAACATATGTAAAATTTTGAAATGAATTGACTAAGACTAAATGATTTAGATGGATAAGACTAGTGCCTTGTTGGGTAGATGGAGTCTAATGAATATTTAGAATATGTGACCTGTATTTGAAATAATTCAAAGTATTTGGCACACTAATATTGGTTTATAACTTGTATAAACATACAAGAATATAGTTACCAAGTTCTTATTATTCATCCAAATGACCTTTTCTAGATTATAATGATTAATTAAAAGAATTTAATTCTTTCTTGAAGGACTCAATTAACTAAACCACACAAGAACAACAAATTTGCTTTGATAAATTGAGAATATCTTTGATACAGCAATTTGAATAATAAGGAAATATTAGCCTTGGAGATAACCAGATAATATTTTCAAAAAAATCAACAAACAATTGATACTAGTATGAGGCCACAAAATCAGATATCTTCCATTGGGGCATGTGTAGGATCATGGTATGCCAAACAGGCCCTTAAGTGGCAAAAAATTCAGAAAAATCAGTGTTAGGCAACTTGACGTAAATATTTGAATAAGTTATCTATATTATTTCAAAAATATGTAAGAATAGAATTTGTATAAAATTGAATGTAGTTTCTAAAATACTAGGTTTATTTAAAAATAAATAAAATCTATTTGGTAAAATTTGAAATTTCAATGCAGTAGTACTTAAATTTTGGAAAAAATAAGAAGTAGGTGTGCTCGACCACCTAACCATAATAAAATGATACTATTTTTTGTAAGATTTTATATATAAGTAGAGGACTCATGTTGGATGTGATGCATATTTTTTGTAATTTTTTCCAAGTAAATAATTAATTATGAATTTTTATTACAAATTTTAGAAAATATAAAACTTGTCTTAACCACCTTAACTTGGTCAAAAATTCATGAAATTTAATTTTTCTTTTTTAATCATATAGTATGTAAAGCATAGAATGTGACGCATGTTTTGGATTCAAAAAATATGGTACCGTTTGAAAGTTATAGATGTTTTTCAATCAGCCTATCGATCGGACTTTAGTCATAATTCTAATAGAAAATGAATAATAATTATTTATTAAATTCAAATTAAATCATAATTTATATTTTTGGAAAGCTGAGAATCTCCTCTAAAAACCCTTTTCGTTTCATTAATTTTGGGTAAAAAAAAGTCGTCAGCCACATACCCTACAAATATTGCCACTTTTTGGCATACCATGATCCTACACATACCCATTGACTGTAACACCCTGTTGTGCGAACCCCAAAGGATAATTAATCAATAATTACAACACAAATTTTTTTTTTTAAATTAACATAACATACATGTAATACACATTAAGACATAACATGAATTTCATTTAAGCAGATTCACTAACACATACATCCCTTGGGGTACACGAAGAGTCATTACGAGACTGAGATCCACACAATGATAATAAGAATAAAATCCAAAGATATAATCCATAACAAAATAAACATTAACAAATATAACACATACATGATAATTATTGATAAGAAACCATCTGAGTACATAAATACAACATATACATGATTAACTCAACACATAGAATAATAACTGTCATGACCAATATCCAAACCAAGTTTAACATTACATTACAGTACAATGCTCAATGATACAAAAGTGTTTCCAATCATGAATGGAAACCATACAACAAGATAACATGATGAATACAAAGAATCATAACTGGCTCCAAGACAAATACAACTTGAAGTCACTGCATCCGCACCAATCCGCACCTCTCGATCCTCGACTGGGGACCCAATGGGGTGCTTAGCACGTTCCACCCAACCATGTGAGTCCGAAGACCCACCCCCCATGCTAGGAGCTAACAAGAAGAGTCCTCAACCAAGAACATCCCAACACGGAATCACAAGACTCACAACATACAAAAGTATCATAAAACTCAAGAATTGCAACAACATCCAAGAGTCAACATAATAAATTAAAATCACAACTCCCATAACCTACTTTCAGAGGAACACAATAAAGTAAAACACATGGGCAACTAGGGGAGAGTGTCATCGCATAGCCTACATGGGTTCTCCTGGCCCTTCCTCCAAACTGAGGCGCCGGCCCCCATCTATGGATCTCTTGGCCCTTCCTCCTACTTGAGGCACCGACACCATAGGGTAGCTCATGCGAAGCCGTAGAACCCTCGTGAAGACAAAGTTACGACCTTGCCAACCATGGCCTTCTCAGCCTTCCATTAGTCTGCGGAAGCACTAATGAAGACGAGGTATCCAATTTTTAAATCTTGTAATGATATTACTACCCAACCCACCTAAGTTAATTATTAGGTTTTCACTTGATTACTAACTCACTCGTGGGTTCTCCTGTGCTCTTCCCCTTACATGGGGTGCCGGCCCCCACAAGGAGCCACTCTCCCTAGAGACCCAACAACATAAAAAACCAAGGGTTGTACCATCATAATTAGAACAAAGAATCACATCATAAAAGCATGCGAGGCATTACCCATCTCGCTAACGAGTACAAAATCAGAGTCTCAACAAAGTCTCGTACAACCCTTTTCAAAATAATGATACCAATATCTTGCCATGCCAAGAGTACATAAAGAGAGAACATCAACTGACAATCATCTCAAGCCTCTGGAAGTCAAAAGAACGGCAACCCCCAAATGAGGATAAAATGAAGCAATACAGTCTCAACACAAAAAACTTATCATACGGAAATCTCCTCAACCAAAAGGACTCAAGCGGGCGACCAAAATAATAAGGATCCATCAAACCCATTCATTGATCAAATGTGAACTCAGTAAATAAAATCACCTATGAAACCCAAACAAGTCAAGAGATACATCGAGATAAATTCATCATAACAACCATTAAACACGGGGATACACTTAATAAACAACAATAAACAAACAAACACTTTCTATTCATCCGCAAGGACCAAAAATCTAATCACAACCTTATGACACAAAAGAGCTCCCTCCATAAACAAAACTCAGGTAAAATAAAATAATATACATAATCAACTTGATACAAAGCAGCCGGCTCAAACCATCAAATCAACCATGAACAAGTAAGCATCCTTATAGAGAATTTACGAAGAAGGGAATAAGGAGATAGTCATCATTTAGAAAATCATCTATTTTACATAAATCCTACATTTATCCGAATATACACAATCAACTCAATAGTAAGACATTTCTTCCACATATAAAATACGAAGTAATCACCAATACTCAAAGTATTCTAAGTTAAATAATCTATCAATTTCTTACTCACCTAAAAGGCTATATTTAACAACTACCTTTTGCTAATCCACAAAGAGTGATAACATTCCACTAGCATTTAAAGCTTACTTTATATCTTATCTCTTCCATTATTGAGGTATCATTTAAGTCGAACTGAAGAAATCCTACCACTATAGGTATCCATATATACATATAAAGACATTTCATCAATTAGCTTCTTTAGAAATATTCCAAATAAATAAATAGAGCTATTACCTCTTTTACTCACACATAACCATTACTATTGGAGAAATCCTCTAAAAATTTAATGTTTCTAATTCCATTAATTGAGAACTCAATAAATTCACCTTTAAATAATTTATCGAATACAAGCATTTAACGAAACCTTTTGATTAAGCAATTATCAATAATTATGACCTTGTCAAGCATTATTCCTTCCCTCAAGACTAATTACTCAACAATAGATATCTAAAGTAACAATATTCCCTTGGGCTCTTATAAATAAATTAATTTTCCATATTAATTATTCTCAAATTTACTCTTCTACCTTATAACCACTTAAGAAACTTCTCAAATAACTAACGTAACTCTTTAACCTAACCACACAACTTATTTAGTTAGATTCGTTAAACATTGTTTCAAGGTTTTGTAATGATACTTATTCCAAGAACTACCAAAGCGACACCTAAATATACTAAGTTAATTTATCTTCCTTGCTATTCGAATTTCTCATTATTCATCAAGGAATTACTTTGTTACAAAACAATTTTCATCAATTTCTTCATACACAACATGAATACAATATTTACTTCAATATAACTTCAGTGAGAGAAGAGAACATTTTGTTATTTATTTATATATCTATGAAGAACAGATTATTGTTTGAAATGCCTTCTACCAGATTATTACCTATATATATATATTATATTATGACTATAGGACTATACTATACTTAGATTACTGCCTATGAATCCTACTATCACCTCAACTTAATCTTTTCACTACTTAAAACTGTAACGAACTCAGCAATATCCTGGAACAGTGACTATCATCTAAAGCATATACACATACTAATCAATTCAAGAAACTGGGAGATTATTTAAACTATTAAATTTCCCATTATGACCAGGTGAGACAGCTGAGACAGATTGCAAACAGAATCAGAGAGTTTAATTAAATCTATACACTCTGCCACTGACAGGTTATCTAAGAAATCGGAGAGGTTATTAAATTTACTACACCTTTGCTGGACTAAAGTTGCAGCTGTGATGGAAAGCCAATGATATCAAAGAGATTATATAAATTTAGATTACCAGACTATGCGAAGGAGCTCATCTAAACGCTGTATCCAATAACATCAATTTCTCTCAGCTTCAATTGAATGGAGGTAATTGGCAAAAGCTTGAAACATTGCGCAGACCAAGAGAATTAAACAATCTGCTCACTGGTCCACAATTTCTTCACTTGAACAATCTGCTCAATGACAGCATCAGAGAAGACACACGAACCAAGCTTCCTCCAAGTTTGAGGTGGTTAAGATTGCACAACGTGAGAAGCCATTTTTCCTTCAGTTGTGCGGATAACATTTAATTCTATACAAAGCCTCAACACTAAGTGACAAGTTGCCAAGTATTTTAGAAAGTGAATATTGGAATTTGGAAATATCGCCATCTACTTGCATTATTATCAAATCTCAAATGTTATGAATGCCTCAGAGAAATGTGATCTCAAGAAATGCTATGATTGAAGAATTTGCACAGAACGGACTTGATGGAATAGTTCTAGACACTTTTGAAAGGAAAATTCCATAACCTTTACCAGCATCTTGCCCGCCTATGCTGACAAAATTCCATACAATAAATATGATCTCAAGGGCTCGAATGGCTTCAGGGTATGCAAAAGGAAGATTTGATGAAACAGTTTAAGAAACTTTCAAGCAAATGCAATTGGCAGGTGTAAAGCTTGATTACACAACCTTAGCTAGTATCCTCCCTGCCGCGCCAACATGGAAGCTTTGGAATAGCCAAAGATATCCATCGAAACATAAAGATGCACATGCCTGGTTAGACATGCACACAAACTGTAGAAGCGAAGACAAGGCACATGAACTGATTGACAAAATGCCTCAAGAAATGCAGTCCCATTGATACGTCATCAAAGCAGGATATGCACAAAATGGATTCACAAAGAAGCTCACAAAATATTTTGAGTTAATGAAACACATCAATAACCGTTATTGCATTACATATAAAGCTAACCATTAGGTAAGCATGATTAACCTTTGTGCACATGTTGGCTATCTGGGAAATCTCCTAAACTTTTGCATCCATCAAAGGTGGCCAAACCATTTAATGTATTCGATGTTCAAGTCTTTTGCACTAGAAAATGGGGAAACCAAGACAAAAGAAAAAAAAACAAACCAAAACAAACAATATCAATGATTGTTGTGAGCCTTATATGTGTGCATTACTGAGGAATGTAAGCATTTGGAACATGGAAAAGACCAGAAGACTCTGCACTCTATAGATTATGTTCAAGCACTAAACAATAGAATGGACAAAATATGAAAATTACAAGATCAATAATTCATCAGCAAATGCATGGCAACAATGTTGAAGAATACTTGCAGATTAAAGTCATTCGCCATTAGTGGTAGGCCTAAGAGAATAGACAAATATGTGATTACTACAAGTTAAAGATTTCAATAAACATAGACATAAATCATTCCTTATTCCAAGCAATATTCGTAAGTATTCTGAGGCAAAACTCGCGTACCTATATGGGCTCTTCCTTCATCTTTCCTTCTCCTCCCCAAAAGGTCCAGAGGCTCAAATACCTTTTTCTAGAAATCCTCATGGCAGACCCATATGCAGTCGTTACTTTCAGGACTCATGCAACCGTTTCCAAATTAAGGAGTCCTCTCCATTTTCAAGCAAATGCAGATGATAGTTGTAAAGCTGAACTCCCCCTTATTTTCTTTTTCGGTCAGTTACCATTCCCCCTCCTTCTCCCTTCATTGCATATGCTATAATTAGCCTAGTATTCATTTTTGCATGTTCTACACTGATTTTAATTTTGTAACTGCTTTCTGAAGATTCCCTGCCTTTTTCTATTTTTCTTGCTTTCACCCAAGTTCAAGACTTATCTTTTTTTAAGTTTTATTAATCTTCACTTCACCTTCCTTACTAAATCATTATCCTTCCATCAAAATAAATTACCAATATAAAAAGGAAATATTAGCCTTGGAGATAACCAGATAATATTTTCAAAAAAATCAACAAACAATTGATACCAGTATGAGGCCACAAAATCAGATATCTTCCATTGACTTCTTCAAAATTTATACATGCGTCATGGTCTTTTGAAATGTAAGCATTTTATCTATCCCTACTCACCTGTTACTTTTTCCTATATCTAATATAATAATTCCTTTTGTTCTTGGTCTCTCTTATTTATACTAGAGGCAACAAGCTTTAGAACAAAGGACATGTCTTTTGATAATAAAAAATAATTATGAAATTAAGCATAACTAAACAAAACAAACATTTGTGTTAATCCATTAATCTTTGAGTAAAATCCTATGGTCATCTAAGACCTATGCAAATATTTTACTGTATGATAGTTTCTTTGTGTGATGCAGATGATCAATATTCATTAGAGCCCAAATACTCCTCCTGCCACTTATTGATTTTCAAATCATTTAGCCATTTGAATTAAAGTGCGAATGTGAAATTTGTGAGATGACCTTTCCATCTATTGTCTAGGAGATTTTTGACATCCACTACAAACTTTGTGTATCCATTGTCCACTGTGATAATCCCATCAAGTAAAGTATGGAATTTTTCAGGATTGATCTCTCCATCATCTTGTACATGTGTCAAGACTTTTGGAACTATTTGATAAAATTATTCTTTTCACTAATCCATTCCCTTTACCTGATTATCATCTTTGAATATTGATGGGCTGAAGAGTCATTTGATGGATTCAAATGAAATAGTTCTATTATCCACTTTCTTCCCCATATCTACCAAATACTTATATTCCACAATTACACTCTTTACAATTTCCTATGTTGGTTTGAGACTTGGTGGGGCATCTAGATCCCTTTGTGTGGCTTTTCACAAAGTATTGAGTATGTGATATGTTGGTTGCCACATTTTCTGGAGCTCTTCAAGGATAGGGGAGTTAGCATTTATCTATTCCAAAGCATTAATCAAATTTCTAAAGCTTTCATATAATCCACCTATCTTCTCCTTCAATATCCTAATTCTATGGTCCAATATCTTCCTTAGAATCTCCATGATATGCTACTTGAAATACTCCATATTATGTTTGTTCAGTTTAGAAATTTCATCTTTCAATTGTTGAATTTGTGGATCTTCTACTTGGATAGGTGGGTGATAAACAACTATTTCATCCCCTCTCACTGTGGTAGCCTACTGAAACTATTACTTTAGCTTCACATTCTCAATAAACAATTTGTTTACTTCATCATTTAAAAATTTTAGTCTCTTTTCATATTCATTGATCTTTTTTTGCATATTTTCTACCACATCTTTAGTGAACATTGCATAATGCATATTTATAGTTGCAGCCACTATAGGAGTTGTGTCTTTCATCATTCTCACCTTGGTTGACCTACTCATTTCCTGCACCACATCCAAGAGTCTAGGCTTCCTTGTGTTCTTTTGTTTTGTCCATAAAGTGAGAGTTTGGGTAATAGGGTTGTACGTTGTTCCTGAAACACCTTACTCTGAATCAAACTATGCTACTAACATTGGATCATCTTGTTCTCTAATTTGATCTAAAAGAAAAACTTTGAATAGCTCCATCCTGAGTATAATCAACATATCACTTTTCAATACTAGCTCTCTTTCCTCCTAGGGGTGACACTAATATTATCAACATTTAATTCTGCAAATGTCTAGGCTAGATTTTAGCCTGCTTTGATTCATAAACTACTATAAGATTGATTTTCAATCTTTCATCAAATTGTTTCATCTTCATCTTAATCCAGAAGCCCTTAAATTCACTTGTATGGATGAAATTATCTTCTATAAACCTCAAAGAAGAAACTACCCTCTCATCATCCCTAATCTCATCAACTCCCTCTTTTGATAGCCTGATCTTAGGATCATGAGGCTCTTGGATTTTTTGCTGCTCTACTACTTCATTCTAGTCAGAGCTAAAACTACCTCTTCTTCTTCATCATCACTTGAGCCATAATCAACCATTGACTTAGTCTTCTATTTCTTGTCCTAGGGTTCATGTGTAGGACATAGAAGGGATGTGCGTGCAGGTGATGGGGGTGGTGTATGCAATTTAGATGCTTCATGTGATGCCTAATGGGGTTTTGGAAGTGAAATTAACCCCTCATCTTTGGCCATTTTATAAAATTGATCAAATTTGTCAAGTATCATTTTCATCCTTTTGATAAGATTGGGTTCATCTACAAAAAACCCTTTAAAACTTTTACTCTTCTCCTTCTTCTAATTTTTCCACCCCATCATCATTATCCATCTCTTTCTAGTCTGAAATACATCAGCAAAATATACCCAATTCCTTATTGCATCCTCCTCAGGGTCAAATACATGAGATACGGTCTTCTTTGTTAGCAAAGTCCTTCTTATAATATTAATATGACCCTCTAGGTTACATACTCTTTCCTTTCCAGACTTAAGGGGATAATTAACCCTCATGAACCTCTATAATTCCTCCAACATATCAAATCCAATAGACAATTCCCCAAATATTATTAAATCAGGCAAAAAAGTTCATTTCCTTTGATTCCTCATTAGTTCATGTTCCATCCAAAGCACCTACCACATGAATTGTAGAAAATATACCCTTGCAGGTAAAAATTTGGGCAAGATGTGTGGTGCTTGGTCACAACCGTACACTCTAATAATGGTGTGTTTTGGCATGAGGAACCAATTAGCATAATTATGAGTACATGCATCTTCTATCTTGTATTGTACAGTTCTCATTATACACATAAAATATTTAGGTAACCTTGGTGTTGGGTAACAAAGGGAAGCTATCAATATGACAACAAAGTCATCTTTAAATAAAAAAAAATCACATTTTGTACACCTGTTGTCCCAAATGTAACACCAATTTTGTAGAGGGAGTCTTACTCCATTATCTTGTGTGCATAACTTTATTCTCCTAGTCTATTTCATTTCATTTTGGTACAAGATTAAATGACACAAAAAAGAATATTTCATAAAGGAAATTGGAGACTTAGCCTCTCTGACCCGCAACAAACCCTCGTGTATTTGTTCTTCAATTATAGATGAAAAATCAAATTCTACATTTGAATTAGGGTGTTGACTAATCATAGCCATCCTCATCAATCCCACTGACATATTCTCTTATACATCTATCCCCATTACTTGACACAATGCATGATAGGTGTTTTTCAAGTAAACTTGAAAACATGAAACTCAGAAAGGGTCTATTTTTGAGGAAGGGATGGGGGGTATTCTTTTATTATCACCCCTCTTCATATGCAAGGGGAGTTCATCAATTCTATATATTCTTCTTAGCCTCTTGTACTCTTGTTGCAGTTTCCCCAAATTTACCTTTGTTACAACTTGCTTAATTAGGTTAAAACACTTGATAATGGCCTCTCTTGAGACATCAACCAGGAACCCACCATTTGGAAGCTTGAAAATTTTGGTTGGGGCATGGTAGCTATGTGCCAGGGGTTTAATCAACTCAGTATCAATGAAAATATTTGGGACAATCAATTTGGCTAAATCAAAGGTCCACGAGTTTGAGGTCGGAAGCTTATCATTTTTGTTTTGATAGAAATACCAATACAAGTTCCAACCCAACTGAGGCACAATAGGGTCTCTAAATCCCTGAGCTAAATCACTGAAAATATTTTTGGGCCCTTTATCTATTGAACTAGGTAATAAAGAAAGCAATGGGGACTGTAAAGAGGGTTTACTATCTTTGAATTTATCTTCTTAGCTCCTACTTTTTCTTTCTTTGGTTACTTTGATATGAAATTCAAAGAGTGATGAGAAGAGCTTACCTGGTGAGATACTTTGTTTCTAAGAATTCCCTTTACTCCCACACCTTGAGCTCATTTGCACTTGGTCTCTACTGTTATGAATGAGAAATCTCAATCTACTTTGTGTATCTTCACACCAAGATGCATTAACTATCGAATCATAAATTCACATAATTCAAATCTTTATATAAAGCTCAATTTCATATTTTGATGTTGACTGATATGATTGGCATGCTTTAAATGACCCAAAAATTGCTTTACCATGATACCTCATGTCACTTTTAACTCCCCTGCGGTACTGCAGTATGTTTTGTTATTGTTCTTTAGTTTACCGCCCTACTGCACATCACCTTTAGCCCTTTTGTGGTACTACAGTGTATCCTTAATGCATATATCAATATACCCTTGTACTTTGGGCTACCCTTTATCTTCCTACAGTACCGCTATATCATCCCAATACTCATCCTTAATATACCACCTTACCGTGAGCTATGTTATGACCCTTTGTGGTATAGCGTTGTCTCATTTTATCATTACTCTTATGTATACCGCTCTATCGTAGGCTATGTATTGAATACCCGAGGTACAGTGGTAGAGGGGTATAGATGATAGTGTATTATAGTGGCACCTTTTACCATCATACTGCAAGCTACTTTGTAATGAGCTGCGGTAGAGAGGTATGAAGTTGGGGATATATGGGGTGACTAATGCAACAACAGTGTAGCGATAAAAGGAAATTTTGACCTTATGGATGGCAATAATGAGGTTTTTTATGGAAATTTTAGTATGAATTTTAGATTTTCATTAATAAAATCCTTAAAAAAATTATGAAAATTTTGGTTCCAATAGCAAGCTTTTTCTATTGTTAAAGGACTCAAGAATTTCTGAAACCTAATATCTAGCAATAACGTGATTATTTATGTCACACATTCTAGTATGCGCAAATACATCATGAAAGGAGAAATCACCAAAAAGAGGGCTAGCTAGATCACTAAGATCCTTGAATATGACATTGAGGTTAAGCCTACAAAGACCATCTAAGGAAGAGGATTGTGCGAGTATTTGGCGCATGACGAGGAAATGATAGCCGAAGAAGATCAATCAGAGCTAGTTCTAATGAATGAGTATAAACTCAAAATCTTTTGGCTAGCAGATAGAGTGAGGTTCATGCACATAAGAAAATATCCATCGAGCTTTCCTTCTCATAAGAGAATATTCTACTACCTACAGAACAATGAATATGTACTCATCGAAGAGGTCCTTTTCAAGAGGAACTTCAACGGCATTTTGTTGTGGTGTCACCATAGAGTAGGAAAAAATAATCCTCAACACTTTCCACATCAGTGCTATAGATGGAAACTTCTCTGATAAGACTACTACCATCAAAATCATGTGTGCTAGGTACTTCTAGCTGATGCTATTCAATGACTCTTACTCATTGGTTAAAGCTTGCAAAGAGTGCAAATTCTTTTCTGGAAGAAGGAATTTTTTTGTAATGCCCCTCAACCCAATAGTGGTTGATGAGCCATTTACACAATGGAGCCTTGAATTCATCGAAATGATCAATCCTACCTCTAGTGCTAGACACAAGTAGATTCTAACGATCATGGACTACTTCACTAGGTGGACTGAAGCCATGCTGCTAAAGAATGTGATGGAGACAAAGATAGTGGACTTCCTTGAGGAACTAGTGACATGATTCGGCTCACCTAAAACCATCATCTTTGACAATTCCAAGGCCTTCCTAAGCTCTAAGGTATGTCAATTCATGCTTTTGCATGAAATTTTCCTAAAAAATTCATCAAACTACTACCCGCAGGGGAACAACCTTGCCAAGTCAATGAATAATAATTTGGTCTGACTCCTCAAAAGGAATGGTATAAAAACCTTAGGGTAGTGCTCTAGACATACTATATAAATTCTAAACAAGTCCTCAATACTTCTCCATATGAGTTAGTGTATGGGAAGGAAGCACTATTGCATATGTCCATGGAAATTCTAGTGTTACAATTGCTCAAATCTCTCGAGGTAGAGCAAAATAGCTCCATGGAGGTTTGGTTGGCTGAGTTGTTGGAGATATAAGAAAAGATGGAAAAGTCCCTAATAGCCATGACTAACCAATAGAAGGTGGCTAAATGGTGGTTTGATAAGAAAGCATCTAACCAATGCCTAAAGTGCGGGGACCTTGTGCTAAAGTTCAATGAAAGGGCTGCAAAGACCGACCAACAAAGGAAGTTTGATAGCTTATGGGAAGGCCCTTTCAAAATAATTTGATGTAAAGAGAATAATGCATTTGAATTAGAAACCATGGAGCATGAAGCATTGGGAATTTTTATCAACAAGATTCATCTAAAATTATTCAATTAGGCTCAATTTATTCTATTGGTGTAAATATGCGAATAATGTAATTATTTTTTCCCTTGTGTTTTTATCAGTTGGTCTTTCAATAATTAATTCTACGGTGCAGAAAGAAAAAGCGAGTGGAACCCATTATCATAAAGTGCAGAGAAAGAAAAAAGAACCTAGGAAGTAGTGAAATCACACCCATAAGAAAAATGGAAATGAATACATATATACAACAAAGGAAAATGAAAACCCACACTGCAGAACAACAAGCAAAGGTGACAAAAAGTTTACCGTAAGCTATATCTTCAATATATTTATATACTTGGATAAGCACAATATCAAAATGGCTTAGAGGCCATGCTTCTAGAGTATATTGCTATATTTTTCATTCTTCTTTGTATTCTCTACTATCAAGAATTTTCCAGGTATATGTACCAAAAAAAAAACTAATGAGCATTAGTTCTTAAAGCAAGAAAAGGATATTTTTAGTCCATGTCATTTGTAGCAGCAATGGAGGCATCGACAACAATGTCCAAAATTTCTTCATCGGTAGGGGCAACACCAACAATAGTAGCAACTTCCAAGGGAGCAATAGCAAGTGGTGAAGGGAACACCAAGTTCCTAAAGTTAGTGTACTAGTCAATGTAATAAAATGGCACCACGTTGTATAGGCGGAAGAGGAAGTGACAAGCATGAGTAACCCTCTAGCGATGTTCTTCCTATGATTGGAGTTAGAAACTACTCATGAACAACAATCATGGTACAACTGTGTCTTCTTCAATGTATTTATGGAGGTTTCTCATAGTTGGAATACCTCCACCAAATGCAACATTCGCCACCACCTCTCTGAGGCTATTCAAGTATTTCTTTGGAAAGATCTCTTTTACCAGGCAGAGAACAAGTGGCTTGGAAATCTAGATGTCGAGCATTGGTGTGACAAAGTGAGAGCACACATTAGTGTTGACTCTGTATTTATCTTCATATTCAAGGAAATCATGTCCCATAACCCATTTCATGGCTATGATGGCCAAGGAATGCTTATTTTGGTCATCCTCTTAAGGTTCCTATTCAAAATCTCACCCAAAAAAGTTGTTTGGGATTTATGAGAGACCATCCTAATTGGGGTATTCATGGCAACAAGCTATATACAACTGTCAGACAAAATCTCTATGCAAATCTCCTAAGTATAAGCTCTATGCAAATTCTACGCAACTGTAAATACTGAATGCTAAGCCAATCACCTATTGCTAATTCTACTAAAAATTGCTAAGTGCGATTTCACTATTTCCCAAATTCCTATTTATAGAAAAAGATAAGGTATGCATTGTAGTTTTCATACCATAAGCATGAGGTTAATCAAGTAAGTTACCTCAAAAATTGTACCAAGCCTTGCTCGAATTTCCCACCTAGTTGAATCTCTAGGTATGATTTATTGTGTGCAAGGATTAGTGAGAGCTAATTAATTAGCATAAGTTTGTGGTAGTCACCAGCGGTAGTCCATATGGCCGAATGTTGAGGTGTCATTCTACAAGTGCTTCTCAAACTCTAAAAAGGAACACATATCTTTTCAGGAATTTATTACATATTTGTCTTAATCATTCCATTTGGGATATTAATTTCCACGACATATGAACACCTCAGCTACCTTCAAATCATCGACTCAAGCTCCAAAAAGATCATGCCAAAGTACATCATTTCTAGGGCTCATTATCAATTCTTGTCATTTCAAAATAGCAAGTAATTCACTTCACACGAGCAAATAACTAGCAGTACATGTTGAATTTAATGCAAGTAGGTGAGCATTGCTGGCAACTCCAAGAAGGAAATAGCTAAGTGTCCCATGCAAAAGGTTTGTATTATGAATGCTTTTCATAAATGCTACCTAGAGCAAAAGAAATTTTAAGCACAACCAGAGCTAAGGTAAATTGTAGAAAATTTGAGCTAAACAAAAACCTATCACAAAAAGGAATAGCAGAGAGTTTTCAGATAGAGGCATACTGAGTGTTGGGATAGATCTTCAGGAGGTGTCATAAATAAGGCTTAAATTTGAATTAAAATGCATAGTTAACTCCAATCAACCACAATTAATTACGGACACCATAGATAAATGTGAAAGTGTGTTACAACACTTTACAACACCTAAATAAGGTACACATTATGTGCATTTTATTCAGAAAGGGGCCCATAAGGCTTAATTAAGTAAATTATTCCTAGAAAATCATGAAAGTATGTTACAACGCTTCACAAAACCTTTGCAAAGGACTAATTAGGGAATTTTTTAATCAAATAAAATTACTAGAATGATGTGAAAGTGTACAACACATTACAACACTCCAAGACACCCTTATTCTAGTTTTAATGTTAATTAAATTCAAATCAAGTAATGGAAAAGGCTACTTTTTTTGTAACTACATTTTGCCCCACTTTAGTGAGAGGATGACCCCATGTCAAACTTACACTAAAGTAGACATCCAAGACACTTAAATATGAAACAATAACAAAGATACACAACCATACCTTATCAAGAGCCAAGAAAAATAAAAGAAAGAGCACAACCATTCCAATGTGATGTGAGATGGGCTTGTTTATACGTTGTTCACTCTGGGGTAGTGGAACCTAAGTCTGTCCACTAGGTGAGTTGTCCCAAGAAGTGGTTTAGTGATAAATTCATGCTAGTGTGTCAGATTCCCATCATATAATGAGAAATTCAAGCTAGTGCATCGAATTCCCATCATACTAACCATACCAAAGTTATCCTCCTAATAACCTCAATAAGTCACCACAACATTGTAATGCTTTTGTAAATTCTTTTTTCATGTAAAAATTTTGTTAAAGGGGATTTTTTTTGTTCATTTAAAGGTCATCTTCTTAGGGAATATTGTGCCTAATGTCTCCAAAAGAGGAAAATCCAAAAGTATCAGATTGTTAACCATGGGATGCCTCATTCACATCATGCCATGTTAGTAGTTCGTACACTCTTGGATGTAATCAAACCCAATGAAACCACCAAGAAGAGGACACATCACAAGAAAAAAGAAAAATTACACCATGAATTTTTTCCAAAAGATGTCATCAATGTATGCCCCCACTTTAAAGTAGTTTCTGCCCCATTACTATGAGAAATTTCTTTAAAGTAGCCAATATTGTTGTCCTAAGAAATGAGAGATTTCCTTGAAAACCCTATGCCAAGTCATATGTTTCCAAAATAAGCTACATCATGAAATAGGAAGGAAGGGTTGCCCCCACAAATACATAATGGATCTATGGATTTGGGGTCAATATGTCTTTGCTAAAATTTTGTTGTAAGAGAATTGAACTATCATCATTCCTCGAATACACATAGAAATGGAAGAATGCCACAAAGAGAGAAAAAAAAAGAAAAACCTTTTAGGTCAACATGGAAGAACCATGAATGTCTCGATGCCTTGCATCATCCCAAAAAGGAAAACATAAGACAAAGAAAAGATAAAGACAAATATTTTGGGTCAACATGGAAGAAACATAAATGTCTCGACACCTTGCATCATCCCCAAAAGGAAAATACAAGACAAAGAAAATATAAAGACAAATAGTTTGGGTCAACATGGAAGAGACATAAATGTCTCGACACCTTGCGTCATCCCCAAAAGGAAAACACAAGACAAAGAAAAGATAAAGACAAAGCTTTTGGGTCAACATGGAAGAAACATAAATGTCTCGACACCTTGTGTCATCCCCAAAAGGAAAACACAAGACAAAGAAAAGATAAAGACAAATATTTTTGGTCAACATGGAAGAGACATAAATTTCTTGATGCCTTGTGTCATCCCCAAATCGAAAACAAAAGATAAATAAAAGTATGCTTATGACAGAGAGAAAAATGAAGGTACATATAGAAGAATGCACAAAGAAGAGAGAGGATACACCAAACAAAACATCACAAGGGATCACATTATGCATATGCAATCACATAAAGAAAAATGAAAAATAAAAATACTTGTAAGGCATAGGTGAGTCAACCTAAAGAAGGTCATCCACCTCCCAATCTTGGTCGGTATAAACATAAGGTAGGAAACTACCAAAGGAACAACATCGAGTACCAAACTAGGACACACACCAAGTTCAAAACTTTTTTTAGGAGATTTTTCATTTAAGATCATGGAAGAAGAAAATAATGTATTCAACTCATCATGCACTTGTTCATCAATCTTTTCAATATCAATGTCATCATCTAAATTAATCACAACAAGAGGTTGAATAACAATGTCCATGCAATGTTCTTGTTTATGTTGTGGTGAGGGTTGAGAGTCATCATGCATTTCTTCAAGTAGATTTTAATTTTAATTTTCTATGTTATGGTTGTTTTCTTTGGTTTTCAATCTACGAGAAATAGCATGACATCTACATCTACAATCTCTAGCACTTTGATTTCTTTTTAGTTTATTGTCATTTTTTTTTTGTGTGAGTAGGTTTGTCATAGGTTTCTTCTCTTCCTTGGGAGGAATAGAAGAAACTACAATAGGTTGTTCAACCACTTTCTCTTTGACTTTGTAAACTTGTTTGACTCTAGGAGTTACAATGGGATTGTTTGTGCTATCTCGTGGTCTCTTGTGGGAAATTGCAGGAGGTTGTTCTTGTATGTTCAGAATTTTTTTTGGTTCAATCATTATTTCATCAAGGATAGTTGGTTGAGTCATATTGCGAAGGGATAGTTCTACTATTTTCTTTTCCTTCAATTTTTCGGTAGGATTTCAAAACAAAATCCTCACAAGGTTTAATAGGTTCCATAGGCTTGGGCCAAAGCTAATCTAATGAAAATTTCTCTTTTACGGATGTAGGATTAAAGCCACTATGATGCATAGTAAAGATCTATCATTGTTAAATGGAAACTTTAGACATTTATGCACAACTGAAGGGATGACATTCATGGAGTGAAGTCATGGCTAGCCTAGCTTCACACGAAATTGGTCTAATTGTGGAATGATGGAGAATGATAATTTTAGTGTTTTCGGTCTAAATTTTAAAGGGAGATCTATCAAGCCTATCAAAGGTCAAGAAAATAAATTATGTGTCTTGATCCATGCTTTTTTGTTATCATATGTTTCTTGATATAGTTCATGCACATATAAGAATTCCTCTATGATCACATTCTCTCCAGAGAGAGGATCAATTGATAACCCATTAGTGGGCTTGATATTGATTTGGCCAGCTATGTAAAGAGGACCATCAAGTGCATGTTTAAGTATGTCATTTTGAGAGAAATCAATTTGAAGAGGTTATCTAGTCAATCCCTTACAAGGTTTAGCTTTAATAAATTATATCACCTTCTCCATGGGAGGTAATTGCATATCACCATCCATGTTGACATTGTTTTAGATTTTAATTGGAGGATTGACTGTGGCATGTATAATTTTATTGTCTTGTTTGTTCAAGTACTCATTAAGGAAGCAACTAAGGCTATAAATGATTTGAGTTTCATTTTGAGTTTTAAGCATTTCCCTAGATTTTATATGATAGTAACCAAGCTAATGTCTATGCATTCATTAAGGATGTGAGCTTGTAATTTTTCTAATTGTTCATCTAGCTTTTCAATAGCATGATGCACACTGATTATAGGTGGTGAAGTCATGGGTGATGAAGTAAAAAAACTATGAGCCATTGAGGGTTAATTCTCAACACTATAAAAAAGAGAGTTAAGAAACCCAAGTTCCATGGTGAGTGAGATATCATGGGATGACATGAGCCTCGAACTACTTCTTATAATAGTATTGCAAATAGGAAACCAAACTATAAAGCTCATGCAAGTTTTATAACCATACTATGTGAACCCTAGAATAGCAAAGGGACAATACAATAACCTAGAATGAAATGCAAGTTTTAGATTTCAAGTGATACAATTTACTAAAAGTGAATTGTTTGGATACAATTTTGAATTTTAAAAATGTACTGAAATGAAACAATTTAAGCTAAAGGCAATGAATTTGATGAAACAACAAATCAAGAAACTAAAACAATAAAGTAACAACACCAAACAGAAGCTAGAAACTGATATTTTATTGTCTAGAAAGCGCAAATTAGTAGTTAACAGGGACTCATTTTCCAATAAGGGTGAATGGGTCTTGGTTGGATGTTTTTGAAATATTTCAATGGATTTTAGGGTAATTTTTTATGCTTTTTTAGATGCTAGAAGATGTAGGTTTGATTTGATCAGGGACTCATTTGCTAGTAAGGGTAAATGGGTCTTTGTTAGTTATTTTTAAACTATTTTTAATGATTTGCAAGCATTTAGTACTATCTTTTAGTTCTAGGTCTGAGATAGTGACTTTTAGTTTCAAATTTTCTAGAAATGCAATGTAAATGTGCAATAAAAAGATGAAATGCAAGAATTACAACCTTTTTTTAATTTTCAAATACAATTGTATGAGATCTAATTGTTATTGAAAATGATTGATTTTCTTTTGTATTTTTTGGATTTAGAGAAATGAAAAACAATGCAAATATAAACCCTAGATGAGATGCAAGATTTCAATACAAAACAAGTAACCCTAAATGAGATCTTAATGAATGCAATATCCAATCTAAGATGCAATGAGAGACTCCAAAAATCATAAAATTACAATGCTCAATATGTGTAAGTGCAAAAAGATGGGGGTCCAAAAAGTGGCCAATTTACTTTTTCATCCTGAAATAGCTAAAACATGAGCACATTATAGTAAAACATGCTCGCATTATGGGGTGGTAGTGACCAAGCCTAGGCCGGTCATTACCAACCCATAATACATTCACATTATAATGCACTTGTTGTATAACGTGTTTGCGTTATGGTTTATATTTCAAAAAATGTGTGTATTTTGAGTTCAAAAAATGTGCATTTTTTGAAATAAAAAAAAACATTTCCAAAATATGGGTGCATTATAACATGCTTGTGTTTTGGTCTACATTGAAATTTTTTTCTTCTCTTTTTCTTGTATCTTTCTTCTTGTTATCTTTTAGGGAAACTATATACATGAAACAAAAATTTAAGTATAAGTTGACATTTACTTTCTTATACTTTAAGTTATATTTCATGTATATAATTTCAGGATGTTTGCAAGTGGTTTTAGATCTCTAGGAGTTATAATGCAAATTTTAGTTTTTGAAAGATCTTACAAATTTTAGACTTAACCAAATTTTAATAATCACCATGTCAAATTTCAGTAATCAACAAGTTGTATCATCTTTCTTGCTCTATCTAACTAATTGTTTATCTTGTATTCTCTAGACTTCTCTCTCACACTCTCTTCTTCCCTCTATACTTCTATCCATCTCACCTCTCTCTCCCTCCATCCCTCCCTCTATTCCTCCTCCCCTCTATAATTGTCTCTATCTCACCATCTCTATCTTCCCCCTCTCTCTCTTCTTCCCACCACCTTCCCTCTCTAATTCACTCTATCTAACCTATCCCTCTACCTCTCTTTCCCTCTCTCCTCTCTATCTCTCTCTCAATCTCTCCACATTCCTCCTTCCCTCTCTCTCTTCTTGCATCCCACGCACCATCCATCTCTACTTCTCTTCATCTAACCTATCCCTTTCTGCCTATCTCTCACCCTCTCTTCTCCCTCTCTTAATCTCTCATTCCTTTTTCCTCCCTTTCTCTCTCATTCTCTCTATCAGACTTCTCTCTCCCTCTCTCTTTCTCTCCCCTTTCTACTTCTATCTATATCTCTCCATCCCTCTCTCTATCTCACCTATCTCTCCCTCCCTACCTCCCTCTCTATCTCTCTAATTCTCCCTCCCTCCTCCCCCTCTCTATCTCTCCTTCCCTATATACTTCTCTCTTTATCTCCCTCTCCATATCTATCCCTCCCTCCCACATTCCATCTCTCTCTCTCCCTCCCTCTCTCCCTCTCAATCTCCCAATCTTCCTCCTTCACTTTGTGTTTCTCTCTCACACACTCTCTCCCTCCCTCCCCCATCTTGATCTCTAACTCTATCCTTCCCTCTCTACTCTTTATCTCATCATTCTCTTTCTCCATATCTCTCTCTCCCTCTCTCTCTCTCTACTTCTTTATCTCTCATTCCATATATACTTCTCTATCTCTCTCTCCATTTATCACTCTCCATCCCTCCCCTCTCTCTCTCCCCCTCTCTCTCAACCTCCCCACCATACTCATCTCTCTCTCCTTCCCTATATAATTCTCTCTATCTCACCAATATTTGTCACTCCCTCCCTCCTTACCACTTTAATTCTCTATCTCTCTCTATATATATCACCTCTCTTCCTTCCTCCCACCCACCTTTCATCTCTACTTCTCTCTATCTAACGTATTCCTCTATACCTAACTCTATCTCTCTCCCTCCTCTCTCTTAATCTCTCCACATTCCTCCTTCCCCCTCTCTACCTCACTCTCCCTCCCTCCCTCCTCTCTCTTAATCTCTCCACATTCCTCCTTCCCTCCTCTCTCGATCTCTCATTCTCTCAATCTCACTTCCCTCCCTCCTCTCTCTATATCTATCTCTCTAATTCTCCCTCCCTCCCCTCTCCCTCTATATCTCTCCTTCCTTATAAATACTTATCTCTATCTCTTTCTCTCAATCTCTACATATCCCTCCCTCCTTCCCTCTCTCCTTATTTGTCCTAGTCTCTCCCTCTCTCTGAATTTCCTAACTATCTTCTCTCTCTCTCCATCTTTCTCTCACTCTCTTCTTTCCTATCTACTCTTTATCTCACCATTCTCTCTATCTACTTCTCGCTCACTATCTCTCCTTCCCTATATACTTCACTCTATATCGCTCTCTCCATCTCTACCTCTCCATCACTCCTTTCCTCTTCCCTCTCTCACCCTCTCTCTCCATCTCCTCACCTTCTTCCACTCTCTCCTATCTTTCTCTCTCACTCTCTCCTTCCCTCTCTACTCTCTATTAAGAATCATTCTCTCTCCCTCTCTCCCTCCCTCCCTTCTTCTCTCTCTAATATTATCTATATCCCCCTTTCCCTCCCTCCCTTCCTCCCATCCACCTTCCCTCTCTACTTCTCTCTATCTAATATATCCCTATCTACCTATCTTTCCCTCTCTCCCTCCTCTCTCTCTCAATCTTGACACCTTCCTCCTTTTCTCTCTACTTCTCTCTCTCCTTCCCTCTTTACATCTCCCATATCTCTCTCTATCCATCTCACCCTCTCTCTTAATCTCCTAAACCCTATATTGAATATCATAGATCATAATCCCTATACACTAAACCCTACACCCTCAAACCTCATCCCTATACCCTCAACCTTATAACCTATACCCTAAACATTGTCCCTTAACCATAATAATAAACCCTAAACCCTACATTCAATCTTGTACCCTAAACCCTCATTGTATGAAAAAATTCATCAAATAAATGTGGTCTCACAATGATATACATCATTGTGAGACCCCATTTCTTTGAGGTAGTTTTTCATACAACAAGCACTACCTTGTCAATGTTACCACATTGACACATTAATAAGGTAGTGAGATTAGTGCTCATTGTTTAGACCCCATTTCTTTGAAGGTTTTTTTTCATACAATGAGCACTAAGTTCACTACCTTGTCAATGTGGCCACACTAACAAGGTAGTGAGCTTAGTACTCATTGTATGAAAAAATGCCTCAAAGAAATGGGGTCTCACAGTGATGTACATCACCATGAGACCCCATTTATTTGAGGAATTTTTTCATACAATGAGAACTACCTTGTCAATGCATCAATGTCATAGAATTGGAAAGGTAGTGCTCATTGTATTAAAAAATTCCTCAAAAAATTGGGGTCTCACGAAAATGTATATCAATGTCAGACCCCATTTCATTGAGGCATTTTTCATACAATGAGCACTACCTTTTCAATGCATCAATGTGGTAGCATTGACAAGGTAGTGCTCACTGTATGAAAAAATTCCTCATAGAAATGGGGTCTCACAATGATGTACATGACCCTAAGACCCCATTTCTTTGAGGCATTTTTTCATACAATGAGCACTACCTTGTCAATGTGTCAACGCAGATGCATTGGCAAGGTAGTGCTTGTTGTATGAAAAAATTCTTCAAAGAAATTGGGTTGAGAATATAGGGTTGAGGGATTAGGTTTATGGTTTTAAAGGTTTTATGGATTAAGGATTGATGTATTAATGATTTAAGGGTTGAGGGATTAAGTGTTTAAGGGTTGAGTGTTTAAGGGTTGAGGGATTAAGGCTTTAAGGGTTGAGCGATTAGGGTTGAGGGTATAAGATTAAGGGTATATGGTTGAGGTATAGGGTTTAGGGTCCAATGTATAGGGTAGAGGTATGAGAATTGATGGTTTACTTGGTTTAATGTATAGGTTAGAGGGTTGAGGGGTTAAGGGATTGAGGGTTTAAGGGTTGAGGGTTGAGGATATAATGTTGAGGATAAAGGGTTGAGGGTAAATGGTTGAGAGTATAGGGTTGACAGTATAAGGTTGAGGGTCCAATGTATAGAGTAGAGGTTTGAAAATTAAGGGTTGACCTAGTTTAATATATAGGTTAGATGGTTGAGGGATTAAGAGTTTAAGGGTTGAGGGTCTAGGGGTCGAGGGACTAAGCGTTTAAGGGTTGAGGGTTTAAGGGATGAGGGATTAAGGGTTTAAAGGTTTAAGGGTTGAGGGTTTAAGGGTTAAGGGATTATGGGTTTAAGGGTTGAGGGTTTAAGGGTTGAGGGTTAGGGTTTAAGGATTGAGGGATAAGGGTTGAGGGTATAAGGTATAGGGTTGAGAGAGAGAGAGAGAAGGAGAGAGGGAATGGGAGAGACCTATGAGAGAGAGGAAGAGAGGGAGAGAGATGGAGATATGTTGGTTTTCAGTTGTGATCATATGGTTTGTCCTTGATGACAAAATCCCTTTCAGTTGATTCTACTTGTTGGCAGTTTTAGTTTGGTTTCTAGTGCTTTATTGTGATACAGATTTGTCTATATTGTTTACTTGTCTTGGAATTCAGTGGACAGTTTACATTCAAAATCTTAATTTCTTTGGTACTAATTAGTTTGAGCTTCGTGTAGTCTCTGGTGACATAAAAAGAACATATCAGTGTGAGAATGGCAGGGTCTCCCCTATCCATTTTTGAAATGTTTTTGTTGCCTATCGGAAAGACATTTCTAATGTCATAATGATTTGATTTTACATACAGGAAGCTTTCGGCATGACATTCACATGGTCTTGGTGACAGTGGAAAGGTCTATCGGCATGAGTTGTGTTCACCGCTGAGAGGTCTTACCAAATGAATCAGGTCTCACCAACTAATACATGAGGTGGCTCATCAGCATAAGAAATCCCTATCGACATGTTGTTTCATCGAGTTCTTTGTGTCTTGGGGACTGGCACATTAAAGATTCACTTCGGCCAAACATGTTACTTCGGTATGAAGTCACAGTGAAATTGGTATGTCACACCGACCACCATTGAAAAATTATATATTGGTATGAGTTTAAGGAATCAGTGACGGGTCACAACAAAATTTTTATGTCTCACCGACCATATGCATGTGGACGTCTATCAGCGAGACATTCACATGGTTTGGGTGACCAAGGATGAAATTTTCGGCAGGAGTTTTGTTATCAGGGTAATGTCTCATTGAACTCGAAATGTCTCCCTAACTAATGCATATGGAGGTTCATCAGCAGAGCTGGGCAGTATCGGAATAGGTCTTAGTGAAGGGTTTTGTCTCACTGACATCATCTGGGGTTTTTCTTCAGCCAAACTCAATGTATTTGGTATATAGTCTCATCGAAGACATATTGTCTCATCGACTGTGCACTGAAAGGTCTTATTGGCAAAGGTTGTGGCTTCGCTAAAATGTCATAATGATTTCATGGTGTCTTACTGACTTGTGCATAAAGACTTTTCATATGACTCAAGCATTCTACGAGAGGTCTCCCAATGACGGTATGCTATAGCGACACTCATAAGAATGAAGGTTACTTTTCTGTGAGAGAACTGTTGTGTCTTGCCGACCACTGATAATGAAATACATTTCAGTAAGACTCATGTGTTTCAATGTAGAGTCTTAGCAAACCCATCAAATCTTGGAAAAAAAGTCTAATGAATGACTTTCGGCAAAAGGTTGGTATTGTCTTAGCGACTCTCAGTGGATAAATTCTTTCGGTATAACGAAGTTATCTATATGAGGTCTCCCCGAAAGTGATATTTCATGGCAATAGGAATGATCATGTGAGTTTTTGGTAAGACACAAGATGATCTACAAGATGTCACCCTGACTACACATTGTCTTGGTGAAGGCGGATGAAGGATACATCTCGACGAGAGTGTTTTTCCGTCACAGTGACTCATAATGGATAAAGCCTTTAGGTGAAACATAATGAAATCTACCTAATGTCCCCCTGACAATAGAATGTCACAGTGACAAACAGAGGGATGACTGATGGTGATAAAGTTGCCTTCAGCATAGGTGTTGAATTGTCACGGTGACAAGGTTGATCACGGGGGCTCTCGGCAAAACAAAGACTTGTCTACAAGATGTCTCTCCAATTTCAAAAGGTTACAATGATAGTGAATGAAACGAAAAGGGCATCTCAGTGAGAAACTTGCTTATGTCTCAACGATTGGAAAGAACATAACACATGGCTCTCGGCATAACATAAAGTATTTGTTATGTCTTCTCCCCAACTCTGATGGGTCTCGGTGAAAGAAAATAAGGAAAAAGAAATGTAGCTTGCATAAGGTCATAGTGAATCACAAAGAACACATGGCAATTTTTGTCTCAATGAATGATTTTCGAAGTCTCATACACTATGGCTGGAATGGATTTTCTATGTATAGTTGCATGCAGACATCTTTGGTTGGTATCAAATCTTTAGCAAGATATTCTCTAAGATTTTAGATGTTATGATTTTCTGTTAGTGGGTAGACATGGCTTTGATGAAAATATTTTAGTTACAATTTGAAATCTCCTGACTCAGCATAAAAATTAAAGCTTTCTGGATATGCATTACTCTAGTTTTTACCATCATCTACAGATCATCATTATCCAACTTTAGATTTTAAAAATAGCAAGAGAGTTTTAGAATCTTGTGAAAATTTCTTGATTGAAGATTTCTTGATAACATACATACTTGAAATGTATATAAAAACCAGTGTTGAAAACTGTGAAGGTGTTGTTGGCCTGTAATTCTGAGAGAGTTATTTTGGGTGTATCAAAAGATGTATTGGAAAAATATGTAATACAAGAGTTGGATTCTTAGGGTATTAGGGAGATAAGAGTGTTGATTTTATTGAACTTACTAGAAAACAAAGAGATCCTTTGATATTTTTATTGTTCTAAAAATAATTTGAGGGATTGGTGCTCCTTGATATAGATATCTCTAAACGAGGGGTCGGTGCTCGTTGAAATTGGCGTTTCAAAATGAGGGGTTGGTGCTCCTTGAGTTGGTGCTCAAAAATTATCCTATAAGGCATTGTTAAAAGTGGTTTTTGAATATTAAGCCAGTAAGGCAGTTTAGGAATGGTTTTTCTACCCTAGGAGGGTTTTCCACTCAGCAAATCTTTTGTCTCTTTGTTCTTCTATATTCTCACTGCTTTTCTTTGTTGTTGTTGTTTTATTTCACTATTGGGATTATTACTTTTCTCAATTCTATTTATGAATGATTACATTCAACTCATGAATGCATTAATCAGAGTAATATTGAGATCAAATCTAAGCTATGTTTTTGAATATGTGAAAATGAGTCAAATTTGTCAAGACACTGATTCACCCCACCCTCTCAGTGTCATTTTAACTCTAACAAGATAGAGAGAGAGAGTGTCTGTGTGTGTGTAAAAGAAAGATACCAAACATCATCAGGAGACCCCATTTCTTTCATCCATTTTTTCAAATAGGCCACTACATTCCCAATTTCACTGAATTGGCAAGCTAGTGGGCTCACTAGCTTGCCAATTCAATGAAATTGGCAAGCTAGTGGGCCCACTAGCTTGCTAATTCAGTGAAATTGGAAACCTAACATGGAATATTTGAAAAAATGGGTCCAAGGATGCCAATTTAATCGAATTGGAAATCTAGTGGTCATGTTTGAAAAAATGGGTCCAAGAAATGGGGTACATCATAGGGAGACCCCATTTCCTAGACCAATATTTTCAAAAAAGCCAAGAATGTGGTCTCCTAATGATGAAATGGGGTATCCTGATGATTTACATCATTGTGAAACCCCATTTCTTGGACCCATTTTTTCAAACAGGCCACTATATTCCCAATTTTACCAAATTGGCAAGCTAGTGGGTCCACTAGCTTACTAATTCAGTGAAATTGGCAACCTAACTTGGCTTGTTTGAAAAAATGGGTCCAAGAAATGGGGTATCCTAGTGATGAAATGGGATCTACCATTGATTTACATCACTAGAAGTTCGCATTTCTTTGACCCATTTTTTCAAACAGGTCACTACATTGCCAATTTCACTGAAGTGGTAAGCTAGTGGCCCCACTAGCTTTCCAATTTGATGAAATTAGCAACCTAACTTGGATTGTTTGAAAAAATGGGTCCAAGAAATGGTGTCTCCTAGTGATGTAAATCACCGAGAGGCCCCATTTCTTGGACCCATTTTTCTATTTAGGCCACTATATTCCCAATTTCACCTAATTGGCAACCTAGTGGGCCCACTAACTTACCAATTCAGTGAAATTGGGAAGCTAGTGGGCCCACCAGCTTGCCAATTCGATGAAATTAGAAACCTAACTTGGAATATTTCAAAAAATAGGTCCAATAAATGGGGTCTCTCAGTGATTTACATGAACAGGAGACCCCATTTCTTGAACCCATTTTTCCAAATAGGCCAAGTTTGCAATGTAGTGGCCTATTTGAAAAAATGGGTCCAAGAAATGACGTCTCATGGTGACGTAAATCACCACGACACCCCATTTCTTGGAGCCATTTTTTTCAAACAATCCAAGTTAGGTTTCCAATTCCACTAAATTATCAAGCTAGTGGACCTACTAGCTTGCCAATTCATTGAAATTGGCAATGTAGTGACTTGTTTGAACAAATGGGTCCAAGAAATGTGGTTTTCTAGTGAAGACCCCATTTTTTGGACCTCTTTTTTTAAAGAGGTCACTACATTTCTAATTTCATTGAATTGGCAAGCTAGTGGGCCCACTAGCTTTCCAATTTGTGAAATTTTCAACATATTGACCTTACAAATTTCATTGAATTAGCAAGCTAGTGGGCCCACTAACTTGCCAATTCAGTGAAATTGTCAACCTAACCTAGCCTGTTTGAAAAAATGGGTCTAAGAAATGGGGAATCCTAGTAATTTATATCATCACAAGACCCCATTTCTTGTACCCATTTTTTCAAATAGGCCTCTACATTCCTAATTTCACTGAATTGGCAAGCTAGCGGGTCCACTAACTTGCCAATTCGGTGAAATTGGCAACCTAACTTGGCCTGTTTGAAAAAATGGATCGAAGAAATGGGGTCTGTCAGTGATTTTTTCAAACAATCCACTGCATTTCCAACTTCACCGAATTCAAACCTATACCTTGAATCCTAAACACTATCCCTCAATCCTCAACCATGTACATTAAACCCTAAACCCTACACCCTCAACCCTCATCCATATATATCTCTCTTCCTTCCACACACCTTCCCTCTCTACTTTCTAACCTATCCTTGTCTACCTTTCTCTCTACCTCCCTCCTATCTCTTAATCTCTCCACCTCCCTCTCTATCTCCCCTTCCCTCTCTAGTTTTCTCTCTCTATCTTGCCTCTCTCTCTCTTCCTCCCTAGCTCTCCCTATCTCTCTCCCTCCCTTTCTCTCACTCTATGTCTTCCTTCCTCCCACCCACCTTCTCTCTCTATCTCTCTCTATCTAAAATATTCCTCACTAGCTCATTCTCCCTCCCATCCCCTCTCTCTAGATTTCTCCACCTTCCTTCCCCCCTCTCTCTCCCTCTCATTCTCTATAACATAGTTTTCTCTCCCTCCTTCCCTCCTTCCTTCCCTCCCTCAATCTCTCTTTATATATATCACCTCTCTCTACTTCTCCCTCCCTTGTTCCCCTCTCTATCTCTCCTTCCCCATATAATTCTCTCTATCTCTCTCCATCTCTACCTCTCCCTCCCTCCCTCCTTCCCTCTCTCTCCATATCTCTCCACCATATTTCTCTAATTGATAACTCTCTCTCTCTCTCTCTCTCTCTCTCTCTCTCTCTCCTCTCTCCTACGTACTCTCTCTCTCTCTCTCTCTCTATATACTCTGCCTCCTCTCTCTCTCTCTCTCTCTCTCTCTCTCTCTCTCTCTCTCTCTCTCTCTCTCTCTCTCTCTCTCTCTCTCTCTCTCTCTCTCTCTCTCTCTCTCTCTCTCTCTCTCTCTCTCTCTCTCTCTCTCTCTCTCTCTCTCTCTCTCTCTCTCTCTCTCTCTCTCTCTCTCTCTCTCTCTCTCCTCTCTCTCTCTCTCTCTCTCTCTCTAAGGTCTGTCCTCCCACCACCTCCTCTCTCAGTCTCTCCTCCCACCTAGCTGGAGATTCTCTGTGTTGGGGTTGTCTCTCTCTATCCATGTCTCTCTGTCCACTCCCACTCTGGGTTCTCATCCACCCCTCCCCTCTTTCTCAGTATTTTCCTCCCCCTAGCTATGTAACTCTCTCTCATGTCTCTTTATCACTCTCCTCTCTGTCTCTCCTGTGCCTAGTCCTGTGCCATAGGCTTGGCCCAGGCCTTCCGGCCCGTGCCCTCCAGCTATGCCTGGTGTCCTGAACAGTCCCCATGCCTATGGAAGCAGCATGGCAGCCCAGATATGGGCCCTGCCATCAGCCCTCGTCCCTGTACTCTTCCAGCCCGGCCACTCATTTGTCATCGTCACAAACATCTTATCTCTCTCTCTCTCATATATCTCATCTTATCTCTGATTCTTGCTTTTCAATACTGATCATTGTACATCCTGACCTCAAGCCATCCTTGAAAATACTCAGCCATGCATTCTGACCTTGTGACCTAGAGCCCTCGACCCCTATGCCCAATGCATAAGCTGCCACTGCGTATCCTGAGCCTAATCCCTATACCATATACCCAATATCCTAAACCCTAATTCCTATACCCTCAACCCTGAACACTATCACTCAAATCTCAAACCTATACCTTAAACCCTAAATCCTACACCTTAAATCCTCATCCCCATACCCTATACTAGTAACTTTATACCCTAAACCATGAACATTATCCTTTAACCGGGTAAGTGCACCAAGATGGTTCCCAAAAAAGGGGCTTAAGTGGCCACTTTTTTTCTGAAATCAGGAAATACTGACCTTGGACGTGAAATTGAGGATAGCTACACTCAAAAAATTTTGATGGAACAAAAACAAGGACTGTAGTGCTCCGAGTCTACTTTCTAAACTACTAATTTATTTTGAAAATGGTTGAGATTAAGGGGTTGAAAAGAGGGACACACACAAATTACTGTTGTTTCTGTCAGAAAAACATAACATAGCAACTCTTGTGTGACCCGAGCATGGTGGACTTTTTTTTAGTATTTTTAAAATCACTCCGGTTAGAAGTTAGATAACAGTATGTAGTAAGGACTAGATATTTTCTAATAATTTTTTAATGAATATTTGATTTTTTATTAATTTTCTAAGTGGGCACTTCCTAAAGAGCAGAATTTTGGCCGTGCTCCCACTGAAATTTTTTGAAACTAAAAGATTTTTCTAAAATTTTATTTTTTTTAAATTGTAGAATGGAGTCTAGTTTCTAAAAATATAATTTATTTCAAATTTCGATGAACGGTTAATTTATAGCGAAAAAAATACCAAACACTACTTTTTGAAGAAAAACGGACATACAATCAAAAGAAATTATGGTTGAAAAGTTTAACATTGTTAGAAAGTGAA